>VWZD01010871.1:0-39676 GCA_013396695.1 Sakesphorus luctuosus | reverse complement strand
GGCGCTGCCAGCCCGGTGTGACCGTTTGGGCGAGTTCAACAATCCCGTTTTCCGTCTCTGCGGTCCGCGGAGTGCTCTGGCACCTCAGCCCTGTGTTTTAAGTCCTCACACAGGGAGAGGGGCGTGCAAAAGAGAAATAAAGAGGCCCCCAAGGCTCCCCGGGGAAGCGGTCGCGGCACCGAGCCTGGCCCGGTTCGAGGAGCGCTTGGACAGCGCTCTGAGGCACAGGGTGGGATCCTTGGGATGTCCTATTGTTAGAAAGAGAATTAGGGGTTTGCTGAAGCAGAAAGAACTGTAAGAGAATAGTTAAGGGGAATTTAGGTTGTAACGCTGTGCAGGGCTGCGAGTTGGCCCCGGCGATCCTCGTTCGTCCTTTGGAGCTCGGCGTGTTGTGTGACAAACGCAGCTCCGCTGTTTAATGCCTTGCTGACCCGGCGCCCTGTCTGTGGCCTTTTCCCCGTGGCAGAGCCATGGATCCCAGCCTGCTGAGGGAGCGGGAGCTCTTCAAAAAGCGAGCCCTCTCCACGCCGGCCGTAGAGAAACGCCCAGCGCTGTCCTCGGACTCCTCTGCCTCCAAGAAGAAGAAAGCCAAGGCAGAACAAGGGGGCTCCTCCAGCTCCAAACAGAACTCAGGTGGGTGAATCTCCTGTCCGGCAGCTGCTCGGTGTTTCCCACTGCCTGCCTCTAACCCATGGCTTGTTAATGTGTATAACACTTTGTCTGTGAGTTTTGCTGGTGGATGTTGTCATTCTTTCTCTTAAATCAGTGCTTTTTGTTAAGAGATTCGCTTGCACAATGTGAAAAACCACCTTCCCTACCCTGCATGTGTGTTAAGCCTGATCCTGTGGCTTGTTTGCTGATATTCTGTTGGATGAATTGCTGCTGCCAAAATAATTAATGTGAAGCTGGGCTTTGGTTTGTAGAGACTCTGAGATTGGCTCAGTTGGTTAAAAAACTTGGTTGTAATAATGCCAGGGTCATGGGTTCAATCCCCTGTGTGGGCCATTGGCTGAAGAGTTGGACTCAGTAATCCTTGTGGGTCCTTCCAACTCAGAACCGTCTGTGGTTCTGTGATTTTGGTGCTTACTGGGCAAGCAGTAGCAGCGATTTCATTCGTTTTCTCTGTCTTTGCCATGTTGGGCAGGGCCTGGAGCAACCTGGTCAAGTCAAAAATGTCCCTGCGCATGGCAAGGGCTTGGAATTAGATGGTCTTTAAGGTCCCCTCGTGCCCAAATTGTTCCATGATTCTCTTGATTATTTCTGGCTAAACCATATAGTGAACAGTAAGTTGAGGGATATCCATACACGAGGTGGATTTTGCAAGGTGCATCTTGTGTTGTAATTAGCAGTTGTCCTTATTTTACCTGGGAGCTAAACTTTGATCAGGAGCACCGGGGCTTCCAGAGCCTTCTGCAAGCCTTGCTCAGGAGTTGTGAGGTGTCCTTGGGGTGGTGGCACTGATGACACATCTCTCTGTATCAAATAAGCAGTTGATAAAGCAGCACCAAAATAGTGGGGGCACATGGAAGGTGCAGCACTGGGGAGGGATTTGCTCTGAAAGCAGTGGCAGTTCTTGGGTGCACTCTAAAGGTCAGATCAAATGTGAGGAGTTACTAAAAACACAAAATATCCTGTTTTGCAAACTCACTCCAGGCTCGTATTTGGAATAATATCACATGTGGCTCTCTCCTGAACTGCAAAAGAAAAAACAGAGCTGAAAGCAACAGAGAAAAAAGTCAAGGATAAGTGGGAGGAGTGAAGGGTCTTCTGTGTGAGGGGAAGAGCAGGGAGTTGTATCTGCAGCTTCTCAAGCACCAGATAAAGTTATCAGCCAGACATTCTGAAATAAATCGAGGGAGGCCAGTTTTCCATCCATCCCTCTGCCACACTCTCCTCTCCAAATAAAATTCTATGTGGAATGTCCTGAGCTGTGTCTCCTGCATGGGAGCAGTTAGCAGGGAAAGGGGATGGGGAGGCCTGAGCAGGGTGGGAGGTTCAAATGTGAGTCTGGTCTAGAGGATTTAGCAGATGAAGAAGGTTGAATTTCGTTTCTGGGGTTTTGTGGGCTGAGAGTTTCTTTAGGTGCTTTCGCGGCTGTGAGACAATGAGCTCACACAGACAGGGGCACAGTGTGGCTGTGAGGAGATACACTTGATCTTTTCACTGCTGGCTTCCTTCCAGACGGCATCAGGAAGGGCTCAGGCTTTCTAACAGAGTTTTATGCTGCAGAGTCAAAATCCTGTGCCTCAAACCCCGCTTTTTATTTGAACTGCCAGATTGGCAGGTGCCTGTCGGGATATGTGGGTGGCAGAGGTGGGTCTGGGGAGGTGGAGTAAATACCTGAGGTTGAAGAATCCCTGTCTAACAACCCCAAAAAAAGAAAATTAAGATGATCAGTTCTAGTCTTGTTGTGTAGTGACCACAGAGATGATAAATGTTGCTTGTGTGTTGGCACTGAAATGTAACGCCCACAGGTCCTGCCTCGTTCTGTGACTCAGAGAACCTGCCCTCAGCTCTTTTGGGGGAGGAGAGGTGTGGAGATCGTGCTGTTCTGCAAATGACTGAGTAGCTAAATCTGTCCCCTTTGTGAAGACTCACTGTGAGCTTCCCACTGTTACTGCAGTGATTGCTGTATAGTGATTACTGTCGTTATTTCAAATCATTATTCCAACAAATTACTTGACAAAATTCACCACTGCCTTGTTTACTCCCTTCAGAATAGTAACTGGAAAAACAAATGAAATGGATCAAATCTCTTTGTTTAATTTTATTAATGAATAGTAAGTCATGGCTGTGGGCTTAGTCTTTATCTTAAGACCTTTGTCCTGATGGTCTTTGCCAGTAGTAGTGAAGAGCTGAGATCTCCAGGGGCTGCTTCAGGGGAGTCATCCTGAGTCTCTCGGGCTGTGCAAGGGTAACCTTTGTCTTCTGTTCCTTGTGCAGACCCCCACTCACCTTTGTAGGCCTGTGACATAAACAGCTGGAATGAGTGCCAAGGTTTGTCATTCCCTGTGCTTCTCCAGCAGGTGTAAGGACGTGGTGCCAGCACAGCAAAGGCCCACCATGTTGCTTCCTGCACGCTGCCTTCTCGTGTGTAGCCATGATGGGCATCCTGTGGGAGTGCTGCAAGTGTCCACAGCTTTTTCTTTCAAGAAAGAGACATATCAATTAATTCAGTGTATCCTGGTGGCTACTCTGGCTTCTCTTGAGCAGGACATGGTCTTTTCAGGCTGATGGTGTCATGTGTCATCATTACCACTGCTGGCATTATCTTCACCTTATGTCTTGGTGTGAATCCTAAACTATCTGGTTCTTGGGGGATCAGCTTCCATTAGTTGTGCTTATAGTTTGAGTTTTAGCTCAGAGCATTCCCTGCACGAGGAGCTGGTTCTGGCAAAGCTTCCCTGTAAGCAGCATATCTGAGAGCAGTGGTCACTGTGTTGCTTTGTGACTGCAGAAGGGAGTTTGCTTCTCCAGGTGAATCACTGGACTAGCTGTGCTGGTTTGAAGTGCCCTGGGTGTCTTGTGACTCCATCTCACCAACCAGGAGCAGCACGAGCCAATTAGCAAGTCTTCAGCTGTGTCCAGATTTTCTGGAGCTTAGGCATACTCATCCTGAGAGAGGGAGTTGATATATTGACAAAAAAAAGAGATAATTACAGGTACTGGCCATAGCACAAAGGGATTTCAGACATGGACAGACTGTGAGGTCATTTTTGGGGAGGCATTTAGGTAGATTTTGTTTCCCTCATGACAGGAATGTTGTTGGTGTCAGACCCCCCGCAGTGCTGTGGCTGCCACCGAGGCAGCAGAGAAGTGTCCCTGTCTCTCCTCACCAGTGGGATTTTGTGGAAAGGGGCAGATATTCTGAAGGTTGTGGATTACTCAGGTCTTGACACCCAGAAATTGTTGACCAGGTTGAATATGAAATAAGGGGAGAGCAGTTCTCTGGAACTGGAGAAGAGGAGGGAGAAAGGGTCAAGCTACCACAGGAGGTTGGAAAAGACAGTTTTAGGGATACATTTCGTGTTGGTTTAATCTTCCTCCCACCAAAGGCAAGAATTCACCCAGTCCTGTCCTGGCTGAGGGGTCTCTTGCCATTCAGCCCTTCTCTCCCCCCTCTTCTCCCCCCTTGTCTGTCTGTCCTCTGTCTGTGCAGTTGCTCTGTGGGCCAACACTGCTGTGTCTTTGCACTGTGCGTGATCAGATTGTTGAGCATTTTTATAAACATTTCCTCCAGTTGAGCAACACAGTTTTTTTATGCACGAGGCAACGTCTGTTCCATCAGGTAGACAAAATTCTATGCTAGTCACTCAATATAAACAGCAAAAGTTCATTTAAAACCAAAAATCTTTTCTTCCCCCACAAGACTGCAACAGATTGTCCTTCTGCTAAACACTTGGAAAGCCTTTGCCAATTGTTCCAGATCACATCCAGAGATAAAATTACAACCCGTTGCTGTTATATTTAAGACCACAACAAAAAAGCACGTGACTTGCTCATTTGTAAGGTACAAGAGGCTTCATTCATCCAGGGTGTCAGATGTTCTCCAAGTGCCGGTGCTCAGCCCTCCCTACACCACCTCAGTTTCCCTCTTCCTGAAGCTGTTCATCATGGCTCTGACGGGATTGGGCTCGTTCTCCAGGTCTTTCACAGTTTTGTTTTTCACACAGCAGCAGCAGTCCAGCAGTTCATAGAGGAAAGCCAGCACCACCAGAGAAACCACAGTGAAGATGAATATGATCAGGATAACAAAGCAGGCAGTGTTCCAGTTGTCATGGAAAGGGTAAATCTTTTGCACTTGAAAGCCCAGGTATTGGGAAATGGATGTAGTCTCGTTCCAGTGAGTGCTGTTGAGGGTTGCCATTCTTGAAGAGTTGTCTCAAGGAGCTTCACTGTCACAATCTTGGGGGCTGAAACACAAACAAAGCTGTTAAAGACTCTGTCCCTCAAGAACATGCTGTGACTTTTATCACAAGCTGTAAGAACTTCAGCTCAGACTAACTGCTCACACCTCCTACACCCATGGCTGGTTGCATACTCATATTTGCTCACAGAAGTGAAAAACTCCAAATGTGCAGCTTTGGGATTGGTCTGGAACATTTATTCCCACAGTGTCTGGTCTGGGATTGGTCTGGAACATTTATTCCCACAGTGTCTGGTCCGTGCAGGCATCACATGGTGTCAGTTGTTCAGGAATGAGAGAGCTTGGCTGCTTTATTTCAGCTCTGCACAGACAGAATGGTCACACAGATACATTTCAAGGTGTGCAATGGTTTCAGCCACTGGAAATCCTGTTTGTGGTGCTGTGGTCATTGGGATTTATACCAGTGAAAACCCCAAGCCTTTCTGAGGAGTTCTGATTTCTTATTTTCAGCTCTGCTTTACAGCTGGGAAGGGAATGTCTCCCTGGCTCCAGTGCTGTTTGCACCCAGCATTAGAAGCTGCTTTGGGGTGTGGGGAGAGATGAAGCAAAAGTTGGCTTTGTTTTATAAATCTGCCTTTGGTTTATAGTCTTATGTTATAAAAACTGCCCAAGGAACCACAGTGACTCCTGGTTCCCAGTCATGGAGTGCTGTAGGACAACATAATGACCTTTGGATGCCTCAGGCAATTTAAACCTGGGTGTGGGAGAAGGTGTCAGATCTCCATGTTTCCTTGAGGAAATAGTGAGGAGTTTTTAGGTGTGGGAGAAGGTGTCAGATCTCCATGTTTCCTTGAGGAAACAGCGAGGAGTTTTTAGGTGGAAATGGTGGTGATGGTGTGTGCTAAAGCAGCTGACTTAAAGCACTCTAAGCACCTGTCCTCATTTCTGTGAAATTATTAAAAAAAAAGAATATAGTGAAAACCAGGGTGGTGCAGCTGAACCAGCTTGCAATCCGTGTCTTATTTTTATCATTCAAATATTTTGCATTTTGGTCTTTATCCTTCTGTCTGTAATGGATTTAAGTTGAAACAAACACCTTTGTGGTTGGGAACATACCTGGCATTAGCATTCCATACAGACATTTACTGGAGGAGGTGCAGTAACTTACTGTTTCCTCTGTTAAATCTGTAACTGAATACACAAATTAGTAATTGAATATACAAAGTATCACTGCGATGGATAGGATTAATTAAGCTGTTTGTTGGTGTTTTTTTCTTAAACAGAAGTTTACAGAGCAAATCCAAGCTAAAAATACTCCTGGGTTGAGTCAGGTCCTGGCATTGAGAGCATGGCTTGGTTTGGTCACAGTCTGGGAAGGAAACTCAGCCAACTTTTTGGGGCTACAAGTCAGGAGGGTTTTTGAAGGGATGGCCTGAAGATTTATTTGAAAATCTTTGAGAGAGAGAGCAGGCTGAATAAAAAGATTTGAAGTCCCCTTTGAGGAGTAATTAATATAAGCAGGATTTAATTGTGTATTTTAAACGGCAAGAGGATATCCTTGGGAAAGAGAGCAGCTTTGTTTTGAACTTTGTAAACAGATTTCTAAGACTGAGGGGTTTGCTGGAGTCTGTTACACGTTTATTTTGCTCGCTGTCTAAACACACAGGCACAAAAATTAACTGTTCTGTGATGCAAATTATAGTATTTTTAGTACTTTTTTCCATCTTGAGCATGGAATGGCTGGCCAGGCACAGAGCAGCATCCAGCCCCTTCCCACTCCACAAGCCACCATTAGGACACACTCATCTTTATTCCAGGAGGTGGAATTGAAAGCCTTGCTGGTTTGTGCTCCTTGAGGATGAGGGTGAGGATTTCCTTAGATTTGAATCAAGCAAGGCAGATAAAGATCAGCTGCTCGTAGCTCTAACTATTAAAAGGCTGAAGTAGCCATTGCTGGGTGTTCAGAATTGCCACAGCACTGAGGTTAATGCCCTTGCAGCTGTAAAAACAGGCTGTTTTCCTGCAGTTTGACTAATTTTGTAACAGCACAATTCAAATTCATAACATCAGCCAGTCTGATTTGAAATCCAGTCAGCTACTACATGTATCCAAAATGCAGTGAGTTCAATATTTAATGAACTGGCTCCTGTAATATCTGTGCTAGGTTTTAATTTAAAAGCATTGCCATCTTTAGGCACTGCAGAGGAGCAGCTTTATTTGAAGCCATATTCATGGAGCAGAGGGAAATGACTGGCAAAAAATCCTTTTAATGCAGTACTGGGGAAGTCCTGTTTAAGCAAGGACTGAACAGACATGTTGGGGTAAAAGCATTTACAAATCTCAGCTGGCTTCTGAGCTGTCCCTTTGCCCTGTGGCCGTGGCTGCTCTGATATTCCAAAGGTATCAACATGCAACGGGATTTGCTCCCTTCCCCACTCCCCACATTTCCAGAACAGGTTTCTCACCCATCCCCGCACACGGATCTCTTTTAGGCAGCCTCATTTCTGGAACACCCCCTGGGAGGTGACACTGCTCACATTTCAGGTTGAGCTGTCTTTGTTTTAAGGAAAACCCTTTCTGTAAAAAGGTATAGAATCAATCCCAGGGAATGTGAGGCTGCAGGAAACGAGCCACCTCCCCTGCAAGGATGAAATCCATTTTGTTTGCTGAGTCTTGGCTTGTGGTGTTGGCTTTGCTGTAAGATGGAGTGGCCATCAATTTGCCATTAGTGCACAGATGGTGAAAGTGCTTGTCTGATCGTGCAAGACAAGCCCCTCCGCGTTCAGTTCGGCGGGACAAGCCCTGCTCAGCCCAAAGAAAAATCAGCCTGATTCCAAGGAGCGTTTACAGGTTCATGGCATACAGGCACATTTGCTTTCAGTAATCAAGACAAACCTAAGAGAACGTTATAAAATGATACACACCTACCTCTTGTGTGAAAGGATGCTGAGAGAGCGCCGTTCTGGTCCCTTTTTTTAGTGCAGCCTATGGCACAGCTAAGATGGAGCTTTCCTACCATTGGCCAGAGCACGATGCTGCTGACAACTTCCTTTGTGCTCATTTGCATCAAGCCCTCAGCCCCAGGAGTAAATCATTCATAAATATGACTCTTACTGTCTGGAATAAGAAACAAACCCCTCCCTGCCCTCGTTTTTGGGATGTGCTGAGCTCGTTAGCGCTGGGAGTGCAGCGCTGGCCACGACCCTGCTTTGCTTTGTGCTGGAATCAGCCATCAGCCCATGACGTTTGAAGTGTTAATATCTGCAGATTTCCAGCCTCCCCGTGTGCTCAGATTCCCCTGTCAGGGACTGGAGCAGGCTGTAGTCAGGCAGATTAAACAAGATAATCTTCCTGATCCAAATGACAGAATGAAAATATGATAAGTTGTCTTAACTGTTTGTTGTGCCTCTGTATTTCAGTCGCTTCTTTGTCTGAAGTTACACATAGAATTTTTTTTTTTATTTATTAAATACCCTGCATAGACATTAATTTTTAATGTTAAAAGGGAACCCTGTAGGGAAAAATGCCTATGGGCTGTATTTTCAGGGAGAGCTGACTTTTGTCTTTCTCCCTTTTTCAGTCTTAATTTAGTCACCAGAATAAAATGTTCTTCAGCAGCTGGAGTTACACTGATTCTCCTACATTAATTTTAGAATTGTTGTGCTGTGTAAAGCCTCTAAAACTCTGTCTGGTAACAGCTTCAGGAGTCTGGTTTTTTCCTCACCCTCCACTGATTTTTCCACAGAAATAACAGGAGCTCATTATCTTGGAGATATCTGTTGTTCTGTCAGATGTGCTTAGAAATCACCGGCGGATTAAAAGATCCCTGGGGTGACAAAGAGGTTTTCTGGAGTAACTGAAATTCCAGAAAGCTGTTGCCATTGGATTTGAGCAACCTTGTACTGTTAATGGGCCTGGGGATTATGGTGGTGGTTTGTCGATATTTGTGTTTAATTTGCTGTGCTACGAACTGAAGTTAATGAAATGGGCAGTAACAACCTTGCAAGAATTTTTGAAACAACGTGATAAAAGACAGAACCAGATTTGAAAACAGAGAAGATTCTGAGTTGATGTTTGAGTGGTGCAACACACCAGGTTGAATTGTTTTGAATTTATAGGGGTCTGTTTAGTAAATTTCTCAAGCAGAGCTACTTTAAACAATAAATAAAAAGTAAAAAGCCCAGCCTTCCTTTACCTGCTTTGTAACCATTGAATGCCTTCTGGGAAGAAGGGAAACTTTGTGCCCAATCTCAGCTATTGGTAGAGCAAATGCAGTGCCTTATTTCAGCCTGGATTAATGTAGTGTAAATGATTATGGGATGTTAACCCACTGAATTAAACATGTTCTCTTATGGTCATAAAACTACAGTCACTTGCTGCTTTCTTAAAGGTCAAGTCCCAGTAACTTTTTGTTTGTGGGGCTCTGCTCAGAAATGTTCCAGAGCTGCTGGGACAGAGTCCTGAGGGTGTCTCCTCCTGCCACGCACCTTTCTGTCCATAGACACCATTCTGAAACCTTCTGGCAGTAGAGATGGAGCTCAGAGCCAAGATGGGGGTTTGAACCATCCTTACATTGTTTGTTTTCTCCCTTTGTAGATCACAGCAATGGATCGTTTAACTTGAAAGCCCTTTCAGGAGGCTCTGGCTACAAGTTTGGAGTCCTTGCTAAAATAGTGAACTATATGAAGGTAATGGTGTTTTGGTGTAAAATTGTCATGGTTTTAAATACTTTGATTATTTATTCTCCTGTGGTAGCTGAAAGATGCTGAGTATTTCAAACTCCAGAATTGTTTTACTGCAAGAGTGGGAGTTTCAAGGAACTGCTTGATGAATTCCAAATGCTGCCAGTAAACAAAATTGTTGGCATATTGTTCCATTACTGAAATCCTAATTGTCCCAGGTCACTTTACAACCAAGGTGATGACTTTGATTTGCAGGAATTGCAAGCTGCTGTCAGCTTTTAGGATTCATGACCTATTGATCAAGAAGAGAATGTAATTTGTTGCCAGTTTTAGTTACTTTCTGATAACTGAGTTGCTGAGTAAAACCAGTCCAGAGCTGTACCAGCTGCTGTTTGTCTCTGCAGACTCGGCACCAGCGAGGTGACACACACCCCTTAACCCTGGAAGAGATTCTGGATGAAACTCAGCATTTAGATATTGGACTGAAGCAGAAACAATGGTTAATGAGCGAGGTAAAGCAAACATCTGTTTAGATTTTCATTAAAGGATAATGATAAACCCCAATTATACATATTTATTTCATTTTAAGCTCTATTAATATGTAATCCCTCCTTAAGAAACTACATTGATTCCCATGTTTGTCTGTCTTGTACCTCTGCAGAGTAAAACTAGGTTGGTTTTAACCAGTACAGGCTGTAGCATTCCTTTGTTCTGGGAAACAGAAAGCTCCACTCTGGCAGTGTTGTTTGTGAGGGAAGCTTGACTTTGCTGAAGTCTTTCAAAAGGCAGCTCCAGGTTGCTTCCAAAATGAACCAGGATATCAAAGTGGAACAAAAAAGCTCCTCCCAAGAAGTGTATATAAAATTCAAAAAAGTAATAAGCATGTGCACTTTTTCAGAGTTTAAAATTCCTGTCCCTGTTCCAGGCTCTAGTCAACAATCCCAAAATAGAAGTTGTGGATGGGAAGTATGCTTTCAAACCCAAGTACAACTTGAAAGACAAAAAGGCTCTGCTCAGGCTCCTGGACAAGCACGACCAGCGAGGGCTGGGAGGGATCCTTTTGGAAGACATCGAGGAAGGGCTGCCCAATGCACAGAAAGCCATCAAGGTGAGGAGCACGTGCACTTCAGCCAACACATCCCACTTCCCTTCCCAGCCAGTTATCTTCCATCTTACCTACTTGGTTGTGCTTTTTGTGGCACAAGGTCTGTGTCTGTTGTTAGAACTGGAGACCTTATGCTTGGAAATTATTTTTAGCTGCTCTTTTGCATTTGTTTTCGAGGCTTTAGGGGACCAGATCATCTTTGTTAATCGCCCTGATAAGAAGAAAATTCTTTTCTACAACGACAAGAGCTGTCACTTTGCTGTGGATGAAGGTGGGTGTTGGTTTACACAAGTCTCCAGGACAGTTGATTTGAACTCATCTGAAGCACCTCTGTGTATAAGCAGTGTCTCTTAAGGTGCTAATGAAATATTAGGTGTATCCAGAGGTCAGGAGAATGTTTATATTATCCCAAGGCTAACAAAGGCGGTGAGATAGTCCAGGGGTGATACCCTCTGGCTTATGATGGATACATTGGAACATGACATTTGGAATCCAACAGTTGTCTTCAAGTGGTACCTGAGACTAAAAACCACCTGACTATGACTAAAATGGCATCTCACGTTTTGCTGTATGAAGGGCAGCCAAAAAAACCCAAAAGAATGGCTTGTGGATGCAAGATTTTTGTTGGTTTTTTTTTCTATTTTATTAACCATGTGCCTTTTATTGGTGAATGTGAGGAGGGGCCACTAATGGAACAGAGGGAGAAAATATGAGCAAAATTCCTGAAAAGGGATAGTTTACAGCTGGGAGGAGAGCACAGATGTGGGATGTGCTGCTGCCCAGAGCTGGAGTGGATCTGGGACTTGACAAGTTCAGTGTGAGTTTTCGGTGCCACAAATAGTGGGAAAATCCTCTGGTGCAATTTTATGCACAAAAATTAATTACAGAAATCAGAGTGTGTTCCACTAATGGATATTTATGCCAAAATCAGGTGCCTATAAGAGCAGAAAGCAAAAGGCAATCTGTGTCAGAAGATCTTGTTTTAAATGACACAACAACCCTGGACACTTTCTTTTGTTATTGTGTTGTTCTTGGAACATGCCACATGAAGCCATTGCATCATGTAATATCCCACTGTGGTAGAAAAAAGAGTTTTGATACAAACTAGAACTACTCTACTTACAGCACCATCACAGAAAGCAAAAAGCTCTTTATTTCTTTGGCTAGTTCCGAGAGAATCCTTATTTTCAGTGGATTTAAGCAACTGGAGATGTGTATCATTAACTTATTTGTTATGTAGCATATTTGTAGTCTCAGTCATAACAGCTTCTTTCCACAAAATAATTAAGTAGATGTGACATCTCTAGTATTTAAATATAAAAAATGTTTCAGAAAACTGAATCTCTTTAAATGGTAATTTCTGTCATTTCTTGGTGGCAGCAGTGGAACTATTTGTGAAGTGCAGAGTGTGTGCACTGGGGAATTTCTGATTCCCACGTGCTCAGGAGTTTGCCATGGACACTCATCCTGTTCAGGTAGTGCTGTTCAGTCCATCAGCCCACAGATTTGGGGATCAGTCTGAAGGAGGCCAGAACATGTAGAAATCATTGTTGCAGTAATTTTTAAGACTAAGCTTTTAAGTTTTTAGCAGCCACTGGTTTTCTCACAGTCAGGATTGCTGAATGTTTCTTCTTATGCAGTTTTTTCCATATAACTGGCACACAACCGTCCTTGTTTAGGGACAGGCAGTGCAGGCTGTTTCTGTGAGAGGGAGGAAATGGTTAAAAAAACCTTTAAATTCCTTGAAACAAAGTATTTAAGCCGTATGTCTCAACCCCCCGCTGAAGGAAGACATTTAAGCTTGCAGTGTGTGTCCCGAAGGGATCATCGAGCGTGCAGCGTTTGTAGTTCAAGGTGGCTCTGCTTCCTTTTATCCGCAGGTGGCAGCAGCTTCCCATCTGATCCAGAACTGCTGTTCTGTTTTTGTTGTTCTGTTCCTACTGGTTTTGGTTTTTCTTTTGCTGCTTTGTTCGGAGAGGGGGCAGGAACACTTTCTCTTTTGTGAATATTGTGATCTACCCGGGTACACCACAACGCTGAAAACATCCCTCAGTAGGTTCACTTACTGCAGCTGGAACAGCTCCTTCTTCCAAAGGTGTTACCCTGTGAGGAAGAAAGCCCATCCTTCCCGAGCAGTTCTGCTTTAGGATTCTTTCCAGAGCACCAGAAGGGTGTCTCCAATCCAAGGGAGTCACTGGCAAAATTGCCTGTGTGCAGGATGAGTTATGACACGTCTCTGTGTCAGCAGTGCTGTTGCAGCTCATTATCTCTGGCAACGTTAAAATGAGGTTTTTAGAAGACTGCAAAATAAGCCTTGAAGTGTTGGCAGACTCTTTGATCCAGCAGCCGATGACAGTTCAAAATATGTTTCTGGTTTAATGTTTATCCTTAGAAATAAGGGCTCTGTGCTCCTCGGTGCGTGGTGCTGCCGTTTGACACTCCAGTTCGGAACGTCTCGGCTGGGATTAACACCCTGGGGAAGCTGGGCATTCTCTGAGCTCCATCAGCAGGGAAAGAGGAGCTGCTGGGCAGTTTGCATCTCGTTGCCCGGAGCAGTGGGAGGAACTGCTTTCTGGCAGTGCTGCCCCTGCCCCTTGATGGCTGAACGAGCTTTTCTTTCTCCCCTGTGCAAGTAAATCCCAACATACCGCGGGAGCAGAGCAGTGCCTGTATATCGTCATCTCAAGGGTACTGGAGAGGGTTTTAGCAGTAAGGAACGGCTTTTGTTCTTCCTTTTATGTGATTAGCCAAGGAAGGTTCAGATTGCATGTGTTCCTTCTGGACTTCCTGGCTAATTAATCTTCTGTCAGTGGTGTGGAGCTGAAAGCCTTTGTGAAAGCCAGGCCAGATTTCAGGTGCTTCAGCCAAGTCAAGCGCTGCCTTTTTGTGCTGGGGCGAAGCACTTTGCATGTGAACCACCCAGGCTTTCACCCCTGTGCTGAATGCTGAAAGGCCAGTCTGATTGCCTGACTGCTAGAGATGGTATCTTGCCCAGCTCAATGCACCATAGGAAGTATTTGAATGCTAAAAATTTCGGATACTTAATTATACCGGGTTTTTATAGGCCTTTTTAAAATTCTTCCTAAGCTCCTTTGAAGAGATTTAGAGAATGGCCAAAGCCTCTTAAATTTAACAGTATAAAAATTGCTTAGAATCAGTGCTGACTTATGGCTGGGGAGGTCCAGGGACAGCACAGATTTAGCATCAAGCACCTTTTCTGTCTAGTATAAATCCAGTGCTGCATTCCCTGGGATTATTAGGAAGCAGGACTCCATCTTCCCCTCTACTCAGTTGTTTCTTCCCTTTTACCCCGTTATTGCCTGTTCTTGTCCTGCACTTCAGCTTTTCACTCAGCTCCATGGAGATTTTTAAGCTGCTTTTAGTCTCTGGCAGATTTTATTAGCAGTGTGATATGTCAGTTTATCTCCAAAGCCATCTCAGCCTTTCTGCAAGAGCAGGTGAGGCAGTGAGAAGTGCAGGATAAGCTGCTCCAGAGTCACCACGCAGTCATTTACCCATGACTCCATTCCCCAAATGTAAGCATTTATAGGAAGGAAGTGTCTTAGAGTATAATCACTCAGGGAATGTCAGTGCAAATTGTTTTCCTTTAGGAGGCACCTTGTGATGCAGTAAAATTGAGGTAACTGAATTCTTTCCCCTTGGAAATTTCAGAAAGAGAAGGTGTTTGCAAAATCTTTGTTATGCTGCCCTCTGCTTAGCTGGGTGTTTGTTCCTGCTGGTCAGAACTCTTTGTTTTGAGTCTGTGCGTGCAGACATCATGTTGCTGGAGATGTCAGCAATCAGCTAACTGGCTTTTCCGTCAGTTCCTGGTCTCATTCCCTCCTCTCACTATGTGAAAGACCAGGATTTAGCTCTCTGGAGGAGCAAGGGTGAAGGCTGCGAGTCGTGTTGATTCTGTCAGAGCTTCTGAGTTAAAATATTTTAGTGATCAAATTGCAGGATACTGCATATAGGATTTGTTCCTAACACTTACCTCAGTACTGGGATCACAGCTTTCTGCCTCCTCAGGGAAGATCTGCATTGGAATCAGGACTTAAAAGCTCTCTGGAAAATGCAAATCTCCTTGAGGGTTCACAGCTTTGGCCAGGAACTCTTGAGAAATTTCTCCCCCGGGGATTTTTTCTGAGTTCTGTCTTGTCAGAGCAGCCTAAGCCATAGGAGAGATTGTGCAGCCTGCTGTGGACAGGTGAAGCCTTGCTTTTTTCCTGCCATAGCCGTTTTACACTTACTCTGGCTGATCTGTAAGATAATACAGTGACTCTGACAGAAGAACCCCTCACCTTTGCTGTGCTGTGATAGTGTAAAAGTCACCAGGAGTTAACAGGACACGGAGAAGGACAAGTGACTGTGCTCTGTAATCACAGTGGCCTCGCTCTCCGCAGGACTGTGTGCATCCCAACCTGTTCTCCATGCCTGGCTGGAGCAGGCCAGCATGTGGGGAGCTTTCTGCTCCAACAATCCCCTTCCCACTGCTCATTCCAGCACTGATCTCCCTGTTCCCTGTCCGCAGAGAAAAGAGAGATGTAAAAAACAGATCCTGTATATTGAAACCTTCCCTAGGAGCTGCCTGCTGTCACTGCTGTCTGCTCTTCAGACACACAGCAAAGGCCAGGGGGGCAGCATTTCAGATTCTCCTCAAGGAAATTGGGAGAAATTTCTTCCTGTCTCGGGTCAAGGGTATAATTTTTGAGGTGCAGAAGTACCGCAGCTACAAATGCAGAGGGTTGTTTCTTGAGAGCTGTAGTTATTGCCTGCTTTTCCCACAGGCTCTCATATTTCAGAGAGGATGTCACAATAATTCAGAGAGTGTATTCCCAAGGTCTAAACTTTCCCTGGCTGATAGGGGCATAGTCCTTGGAGACTTAAATCTGACAGGTAGTGTGGAAATGGGTCAGTGCCAGCCATCCAGCTGCTCTCTTTCTTCAAGCCTTGCATTTAGCCCCGTGTCTGGTGTTACACTGAGTGGGTTTAGTGATGAGATGATGGATGGCTCTCCCTTTCCTTTTCCATGGCACCCTAAATGCAGACAGCTCGGATGCACTGAAGGGTGGCAGCTCCCTGTGCATCTCCGCCTTTATCCTGTGCTTTAATTCCGAACCAGTCCTTCAGCACAGTCATTCTGGGTGGTTGTGACTCCCCCTTTCCTAAGCAATGAAGTGTTTTAAAGCCCTACATGGAGCTCCAGCATGGGAATAAGATTCTTTTGCAATTACTGCAATCAAAGCAGTAGTGCTGAAAGAAGCCTGATTTATGAAGGAACTTTAAAATGGAGTTGCAGAATAGGATACAGTGATTCTAGCGGGACCAATTAGTGGATTAAACTATCTGTATGTAAAGTCCATTTTAGCTTTGCTGTTTTGGCTCTTGGTGACTGTTCCATTCATATTTCTTGGCCAGGTTCAAAGGGTGGATGTGAAGGTGGAATGACAGCATAACTTCTGCATTACAAGAAATGTAGAGCACTGTAGTTAGATATTAACTGTGATCTGTACTTGTATGCATGCTGATCCTTGAAGAGCTGACCATTTATTTTCTAGTGTTTAATTTTTCACTTCTGTTCCCCAGAAGAATGTAGACCAGTTTAACCTTAAGCACCTATCCTCAGCTTTTTTTTTTTTTAAGCACCAGGGCATATTTGTCCATATATCCTGAACTCCAATGAGGAGACACATCATCTGTGTTTGTAGCAGGGCATTATAAATAAGAGTATAAACCTTCTCCACCTCCCGCAGCAGGATGAGGTGAGGGATGATCTGTGATAGCAGGCACTGCCAGCTATGCCAAAAGCCTGGAATCTCCCTCAGAATGCATGAGCAATGTCTTGACTACAGTGTCAGTCCTTGCATTAATGGTCTGCACATTGATCCCAGGGTTCTGTAGAGCCTCTGTGAGAAACAGGCTGAGCACCATCTCCCTCTAACCAAAAGTGATGTTTTGACTAGATTTGGTTCTCTTCATAAATGCTTCATTACCAAAAATGATCATTGTTCTTCTTCACCGATGAAATCCCCTTCTTTGATTTCCTGGAAGGCTCAAACAGCCCCTTTACTGTTGGCAACAGGAAGGAAAGAAACACCTGAGACTTGAAGCACGTGCTTCCATAGGAAAACAAGGTGCATTAGGAGGGGAATTGGTCCAAGTGCAGGAACCAAGGTGGTTATGTGCCCCTTTTGTCCACTGCCCAGAGCTGGTGTATCCGTGGCAAACCATCACTGGAGCATCTCATTCCCTCTTGGGCAGGACAGATCCTTAGGCATGCAGGAGTTGTGGTTGTTTTGACAACTGTATACTAAATTTATCTGGAAATAAAGGGGAAAAAATTAATCTTGCGTTGCTATGTGTGCCTCGTGTTTTATTTATAGTTTGTTAGCCAAACCTGCTGACAGGATGTATCTTAACTCCCTGCCTGGGGAATGAAGGGAGGTGGGATCGTACCAGCCGCTGCCTGGAGAAGGCATTCCAGAGGCTCTGTGAAACTTTACGGCAGGCAGAGAGAGTGCAGGCAGATGGCAGCTGCTCTAATTAAGACTTACTGTCTCTGTCTGATTTTTTGCTGCTGTGGATTTTAAGGTGTCTCTGCTTTTTAATACCATAGGAATTTGAGTAATTTGTTATCTGTACAGCATGGTATGGATTATATTGCAAGGATACACAAGCTCAGACCCACTGTAGAATCCTCAGTAAATTGGGCAATGGGATGACAAGTCTCCCAAGACAATGGCAGATGGAGATGTGTAAACGAAGTTGCCATTTATGGTTAGTTTTTGCCCATCACCAAGATCTGTGAAGCTCATTCACAGCCTACACAGCTCTAGAAATGCCAGGCAAAAAGAGACTCCGTAGCAAATAAACATGAAGAGCACAGGTTGCCTGCGGGTGCTCCTGATGCTGGAGTGCAGTTTAGCTTGAGGGTGTTTTGTTGTTGTTTTGTTGTTTGGGGCTCGATCTTTTGTGGCTTTTGGGTATTTTTTGGAAGTGCTTCCAGCCTTTGGAGTGGGTAAAGGCTGTGCTAAGTGGGTGCCTGCTGGCGGTGACAGACTGACAGCGTTGCAGTGTTTGAAATCAAGCATTTGTTCACTGCGATATAAAACCAGGGTTTGTTTGGTCTTTCAGAATTTCAGAAGCTGTGGAGGAGCATTCCCGTGGATTCTATGGATGAGGAGAAGATAGAAGAATATCTGAAACGACAGGGTATTTCTTCCATGCAAGAAACCGGACCAAAGAAAATAGTAAGAGATAAAAATTGCACATCTTCCTGGGAGATTCCCCCTTCCTGCTCCCTCAGTGTTAGTTCCAGAACACGTTGGTGAGCGGGTGCACAGCTTTTGGTAGCTCGGGGAAGTGTGTCCAGTTTTAAAAACTTGCAGAACCCAGTGCTGCAGCCAGCAGTCAGTGAGTTTTATAACTTCTTTGAGACAGTGCAGTTAATCCAAGCAGCTTCAGAAAGAGGGCAAACGCCAGAAATCCCTGTGAGCTCCAAAGTGAAAGCTTCTGCTTGAAGCTGTGCAACACATCACGAGTAGAATTACTCTGAGGGAAAGGTGGGTTGTTTTTTTTAACTTTTTTGCTAAATAGCTGTGAAATCTGATGGGATTGTGGATAGAGCTGTGGGGCATGTACCTCCTGGAGCTGCATGGGAGCGTTTGGAAACTGCACTCACAAACACCACCTTTACTACTGTGCCTGGGATACTGTGCTCTGTCCCCAGGATCCTCTCCCTGCCTGGATTGAAATTGGATGCTGTTGGTTCTTGCCAAAACAAGCCAGCACCTCCCTCCCCTGCCCACCCCTGGTTCAGGCAGGGCTCGTCTTTCACAGCAGCGATGACCAGCACAGCGTCGCACACCGGGTCAGATGTCGCACATCCTCTGAACTCCTGTTCGTTTGTTCTTGCAGGCTCCCATTCAGAGGAGGAAGAAACCTGCTTCTCAGAAGAAACGTCGGTTTAAGACTCACAATGACCACTTGGTTGGAGTACTAAAAGATTACTCTGATGTGGTTCCTGGCAAGCAGTGAGCGGTTGAATTCTGGAGCAAACGCGCGTTTTCAGACGGGGCTTTTTGCCGCTGGGGCTCGGTGTCTGCTCACAAAAGGACTGTATATAATAATGTGATGTGTTTCCCCCACCCCAGCAACTGCCGAGGTGAAACAGGTCAGTTTGAGAGCAAGTGTGAGCTATTAAATTTAGAGGTTAATTTAATTAGCTGTTGGGAAACGTTTCTTTAAGTAAGAGGTTCTCACTAGTTGCCTCTTGGCATAGGGTGGTAAATGGTGCTCAGCATGTAATGCAGGAATTCCTGCTCAGTGCTTAACTCTGCTTTTACATTGCTAAATGGGTATTTACCTGGAATTACTTACAAGGGGCTTTCCTGTGGAATTGAATACAGCATTTATTTTACCTGTTTCAGGAAAACCTTTACCTAAAATCACTGCAGGCAAAGTTTCGTTCACAGTCAAACACACCCACGGTTTGTGCTTCTTCCTTGCCATGGGACTGAGCTGTACTGAGTGTCAGTCATATCTGAGACTCAAACTCAGAAAACTCTCTCTCCCAAAATCCCACCAGGCTGCAGGATGTGATGCAGCCAGAGCTTCCCAATGCTCATCAGGAATTGCCCTTGGCAATATCCCCTCTCCGTTGGTGGTGCAAGTGTGTTGCACATTCTGCTCTATGGACAGGAGGGAACTAAAACAACGGTGTAATACTGAACCTTTTAAGTAATAAACTTACAATGCTGGTTTCCAGTGTTGCTTCCTAAAAGAATGAGAGAATCAGCATCTTCTGTGCTTGTGGGGTTTTCCTTTTCAAGGAGGTAAAAGCATCTTTGCTTTATTTTTATCTTCTCAGTGACTTCTTGTTCTGGGCTAATGCTGTCATCTTTTTATCAGTCTTGGCTGGGGAGAGGGGAGGAACCACCTTAAATGAAAGCTCCCTGAGGATGCCTGGTGTTCTGTGCAGCACAGCCTAACCTGGAGCACAGCCAAATTACGTCCTTTTGACAACTTATTTTTATGTTCTGCACCAGAGTCAGTCAACGCTGATACTGTTTTCGTGGCGCTGTGGGAGAGGAGCTGTTTCCCAGCTCTTCCAGGGTTAGGATCAAAGATAAGAGAGGTGACTGCAGCACCGCACCGGTGGCAGAGCCCGTGCACGAGCTCCTGTCTTGCTTGATGCACCCGGGGTTGAAGCAGAGGCCGTCGGGGCTGGGCACGTGAGCAGATGAAGAATGAGGCTTTGTCGCTGTCACACTGAACAAGTTGTGTCAGCCTGGGGAAATGTGCTTCTGGAAGTGCAGCATTTATGCTCCGGATTTTCAAGACTGCTCTTTTGAGAAGCAGGCAGAGCTCCCAGCGTTGCACTCAGCCCTGTTTATAGAGCTGCTAAATACCGTCGTTAGGAGGTTTCTTCTATTATTTTTTTACATATATATATATATCTTTCATGCTTTTCAAATATATCACAGCATGCTGCTCCAGCTGATTCTGAAACAGTTTTTCTTCCAGGTCAGCACAAACAATTCTTCTTGGAGCTTTTTAGTTTTCCATTACAGCTCTTCTTCAAGTACCACACTTGCAAAACTGTTCACCCCGCTTCTGTCATCTTCACTCAAAAGAAAAAAGTTCCATCTGCTGCATTTTTGAGCAGTGATTTTTTGGTGGTGGTGCTTGGACAAAAGCAGAGCTCTGAGTTGTCTTTGCCACCTTTGGAGGGTTTTATGGAGTAACTTCCCAGTGATCTTACATAGCATTGCCCTTTCTCTCTGAACCAAGGCAGGCTGTAGGGCAGGCTACCTGCTTTGTTTCTCTGCTCAAGTGATTAAGATAATAGAGGAGTCTAAAGAAAATGCCTCCAGCTACTTTCAAAGATTAAAAATATGTTAGGTGAAAGAATGGGAGAGTAGCAAAGCAAGGCTGACTGTGAGCTCTGCACTGGCATCCTCAGGCTCCAGTGTTCAAAGGAACAAAACAGTCCAGGTGGTGTGCAGTTGGAAAGCCTGGATTAGATGCTCTGTCTCACTGGAGGATGTCCTCCCCTTGCTATAGTAGCAGAGAGGGCATAATAAGTTTTGTTAGGTAAAAGCTCAAAAATAGCTGAAGGGAAGCTCACCTTGGCCTGTTAGAAGGTGGCATGGACTACAGACAAGGAGTGGTGAAGAAAGCAAGTTCAGGCTATAAGCACAGAATCACAGAAAGGTTTGGATTGGAAAGGACCTCAAAGATCATCTTGTTCCAACCCCCTGCCATGAACAGGGGCACCTCCCACTATCCCAGGTTGCTCCAAGCCCTGTCCAACCTGGCCTGGGACACTTCCAGGGATGGGGCAGCCACAGCCTCTCTGCCCAACCTGTGCCAGGGCCTGCCCACCCTCACAGGGCAGAATTTCTTCTGTATATCTAACCTAAATTTCTCCTCTTTCAGTTTATACCCATTAATTCTTGTCCTATTACTACAGTTCCTCTCCAGCTTCCAGATACTGGAAGGGGCTATGACGTCTCCACACGACCTTCTCTTCTCCAGGCTGAACAGTCCCAACTTCCTCAGCCTGTCAAAAGAAAAGAGAAGCATGAGCTTCTCTTTTTTATGTGGTTTTGAGGAACTGAGTTTTGTTTCCCAGTCAAAGGTGCTTCCAGTGGTCCTTAACTTTTTTCCAAGACCTTTTAAAAATCAAATTGTGCAACTTGAAAACATCTCAGACTACATCAATGTGAGACTATTTGCTGGAAACGTTTTAGTACCACCTCTAGTCCACTTCACATTGTTCATGTCCAGATCAGGCTTTACACTGAAGTTCAGCTGTTAAAAACTTAAATGTCCTTCTTCTTCCTCCAGGGTGTTGTCTGTATTCTCGATCTGGCAAAATGGTTCTCCCAGAGGCCAAAACCACCATGCCCTTTGGTTGCTTTTTTTGGCAAAACCCTTCTTCTCTCAGTCAGGCATTGCAAAGGGCTGCTGAGAGGCATCGTGTTCTCTCCTGGGAGCCCCCATTTTTCTCCTCCTTCCCTGGACACTGCTGCTATCCAGGAACATGAGGGGACTTGGGCTGAGAACACAGAACAGAATATTTCAAATGAAAGTGACTTAAAATGACCATCTAGTTCATGGCAGGCACCTTGGTCTTCTACATTTCAGGAAAGTTCTTTGGCAAACCCTTCCCAGTGCCATTTTTACCTGTCCCTGCCAGGTGAGCACCTGCCTCTTCCACTCTCCTGAGTTTCCTGTGCAGCAAGGACATTGCGCCCTCAGCTCTGGGGTTTGGTGTGTTGATCCTGACAGAGCTCTCCTTTTTTTGAAGGGTCAAGTTGAGTAGCCCAGGTGTGTCACACTTCTAAACATGGAGCTCTACTGGCTCCTCTCCTAAAAGTTGCTCTGCCTACAGAGTTATTCCACCTCCTCCTCCATTATGATGATGATCATTCTGGAAGGGGATGGAAAACAGCAGGAATCTGTATGGTTGAATGAGAAAACTGACATAAGGCGATGTGTACCAGAGCTAATCTATAATTCATGGTGATCGTTCAGGGCTTTTAGAAAGCGGAGGAGAGCGAGGCGAGGGAGCCCTGGAAAGGGTATAAAGCCCCTGCACGTGGCTGTAGCCAGCGAGGGCTGTCACTTCCGATGAGCACGGGCGGGCGGTGCCAGGCCACCAGGGAGAGCTGTGCTCCTGGTACCTGCTGCTGAGGAGGGGCTGCCTTAGCAGATGACTAGAAGCAGCTACAGTACTGACATCTCATTATTTCCAGCCTTGTTGTTCGCTTTCCGGTCGCTGCTAATGTACTAGGCCCAAATTCCTTTGTGTGTTACTGCCTCAGGGGTCTCTGGCAGCTCCTGCTTTTGGGGGAGGATGTCCAGTAGAGACTGGCAAGGCTAACCAGGAACAGCCATCAGGGAGAGGAGGGCTCAGGTCCCAGTCTGGTGCTGGCTTTCTGCTGCTGGCAAACTCAGGGATATGGCACACCAGGTGGTTTGGGACTCGATCTTCTCATCTGCTTTGGCACTGCTGCTCAGGTCTGTCATTCCAGCTCCATGGACGCGTTCCTGACTGTGTCAGTGTTGTCAGCCCTGCGCAGGCTCTCTGGACACATCTCCAAGGAAGATTGGCAGCTCCCCAGAAGAGAGGGCTTGCCTGGACACAGCAGGGCTCCCGACAGGAAGGCGGCTTCTCCGTCACGCTGGTATTGCATGGCTGGAGCTGTTCTCTTCCCATATGAGTCCTCTTGCCCTCCCTCCGCAAAGGGAAGTGTTTGGCTCTCTGCTCACCGCTGTCACACCTGGACAGTGTGTCCAGTTTAAGCCTGTCCCTCTATTCAATCCCTCCTCCATCCCCAGGGATGCTGGGGAGGGTCTGGTTGGAGCTCCTGGGCTGGTCAGGGCTGGGGGCAGAGGGCCTAGTAGGTGGAGTGGGAGCTGGGAGAGCTCAGTGTGGTGAGGAGGTGTTTGAGGAGTCACAGGTACAGCGACGTGGGACGGGCAGTGAGAAGGAGGATGTGGTCAAGCTCTTTTGGCAGCCTTGACAGATGACATAATAGGAGAATGTGGGAAGTTTGGCTTGGATATTAGGAAAAAAACAGCTGGTGGGGAGATGTCTCCATCCATGGAGGTTTCAAGCATCACCAAGACAAGACCAGACTGCCTGGGTGTCTTACTGACAAGAGTTATGTTGCGAGAGGAAGGTTGAAACAGAGACCTCCTGCAGCTCCTTTTAACCATATGCTCCTGTGGGTCTGAGCCCTGGTTCCTTCAGGGCTTCCTGCAGTGCTGTATGAGCAGTTCTTCTCTCTGGCTTGCTTTCTGCTGCCTTGGCTTGCAGTGGCCTCTGTGTTACTCAACAGCTCAGGAAAAACAGCCATGACACTGAAAACCTGTCAGTGCTGCTGTGGCTGGAACCACGTGTCAGGCTGCGCCAGCCTCGTGGGTTGGACACTGTGCAGAGTGCAAGCACAGCAGGGGAAGAGATGGTTAAGGCAGGAGGTAGTCCTGCCATTAAGCTAATTTTTTGACTATACCTGCACTTCTGGGCTTACATCCAAGGCCTGAAGTACTTGTGCAGTTTCTTCCTGCCTCTATCACTTTGGTTGTGTTCTTTATTCCCTCCTGAGCTGATTATTAATTATGGAGACTGCAGAGATGAAGTCCAAACTCTGCTAATGGTTGACTTCCCTGTGTTTTGGAAGCAGCATTTCAGGGACTTGCTAATGGTATTTCTTAGCTTTGCTATTTTAAGCTCCACCATCATCTTGGTTTCTACCCTGAGCAAGATAGGTAACAGTGTTTAAGTGTTGGCTGGAGCCTGGCTCTCTGGGCACATCACATCTGCAGCACTCTGCTCATCTTCCTGGGCTGAAATGTCCTTTTTGTGCTGGCAGGGTGCACAGAGCAGCCTTGCCTGGCAGCATTCAGGCAGTGCAGTTATCCCTGCTGTGGGTGATGTCTCTCACTTTCCCCAAGCTTTAGGAATCGTGGAGCAAATCCATGGTGAGCACTGCACCGAGCCCCACCAGTCCTCACAAGGCCACCCACCTCTTTGCTTTCAGCCACCGGCTTCCCTCCCAGCCTGTGTCTCAGCCCCTAACACTGCCTGCCCAATCCCCAGTGCTCTCTCACCTTTCGTCTCTTGGACTTGTTATCCCTTCTCCCCCTGTCCCGAGGAGGCCACAGGAGTGGACACTGGTCTCGCTCCTCCTCCCTGCCCCATCCGGGCTGTGGGCACTGCCGGCCTCGGCGCCGGCTCTGTCTGCCCTTTGCTCTCCCTGGCCTGGCTGGCCCATCTCCATTCCCACAGCAGGATCCCCTAGTACTGTCACTGCTGCCTGACTGCCTTCACTGCTGCCCGACCCCCCACCAATCCTCTGGGAGCTACAGCTCTCCTTCTCCCGCCTTGTTGCCATTTCTCCACCACTGTGATGTGGGCTGTTAGCCCTGTGTTTTTCTGCCAGGCTATTCCCTGCTGCTTCCAGCCTGCTGCCAGTCAGCAAACCTCTGCATAGGTATGCAGGGATGCGCAGGAAGGAGCTGCCTGCATCCCCTCCTCCCTGAGCTCAGCCCTGGCATTAGGGGAACGGGGAGAGAAAGACTTGGGAAAGTGGAAACAATGAAAATGTGAAATCTTCTCAGTTTGTTGTTCCAGTTCTGCGTGTTCGTATCCCCCGAGACGTATCCCTGGTATTGGATGTCAGCACTGGTCTGGGAGTCCCTGATCCCGTTTTGCAATCCCCAAGTCTCAGCCAGCAGCTCGGGCCTTCCTGTAAGTGCCCTGATGGTCAGAGGGAAGGAATGTTCCCCCAACCGCATGGGGAAAGGTCACCATGGGCAAAGGGGACGCTGGGACCGAGCTGATGAGGGCAGCGCCGACCAGCACGGAGCCGAAAACATTCTGGCTAACAGGGGAAATGGTAAAAAAACCCCACATTTCAAGAGGTTAAATATTTTGGGAAAGGCCCCGCTTCCTTTCACAGGGCACATCTCGGAGCAGATGCAGTGCCCAGGCCAAGGCCAGGAGGATGTGTGTGTGTTCCATCACTCTCTTAGCTGGAGGATGTTTGCTGCTGAATCCGCTCCTGAAAACATCTGTGTGTCTGCTAAAGCACTGCCTGGGACAGAGGTTTTGGCCAGTTACTGCTGCTCAGAGCAGCCCTTGGGCTGAGCAGCATGTTGTGGCTCCCTTCCCTTCCTACCCTGTGCCTGCCAACAAACCTCTCCCCTGAATGCAATTCGGAAGGAAAGCTGTGACTTGCGGTGGCGATGGCCACAGCAGGATTAACATCCAACATTAAGGGCTTAACTCGTCCCTGCCAGCCAGGAGTTCCAAATAACTGCCATGCCTTTTGCCTTTCTCTTCCACCCTGGAGTTTGTTGCTGCCTTGGCTAAGCTGGAGCTTGCTCCTGGCACTTTGTTTTGAGAGCCTGGCCTGTTAGCTGAGGCTCCTGGGGACGCTGGTACATTTATCAGGGCAGGGGCAGAGTGGAGAAAGGAGGAGAAATTTCTAGGCTGGGCTTCTGAACCCAAGTTTTTCAAAATTCCCAGCGTGTTAAAAAAAATACAAAGCTAATCTGGCCCTTTGTCTCTAGGTTACGTTTGCCTCGGCCGAGGCTGAGCTCATGGAAAATTGCAGCTTAACTCCTGTGCTCCCTGCCAAGATTAGTAGGTTTAAGAACTAACTGATAACATCTTTGTAAACTTAGAGTCATTTCTCTAAGGCTGATCCTTCCAGCCTGGATTTTGTAGCTTTCCTAGAGATCCAAGAGAGCCAAGCAGGATGATGGTATCTGCCATGAAAAATCACCCTGGATAGTCACACTGTCTTCAGATACCCCGAGGGAGGAACAAGGCTGCTGTTCCCCAAGGCCCTGAGGGTGTGTTGGATCCTTCCCCCTCTAACCAGGTACACGCACACGATGATGCTCTGCACGTAACTTGTAATAATCACCGGTTTTATTTTTAAAAAATTACAATAGAAAAGTACCTTTAAACATATTTCCAAAAGCGGAGTAGACAATGTGGAAGCTTCTCTCCTCTCCACGAGACAAAGTACAGGAAATAGTTTGCTAAAAGAGTTAGTCCGTCGCTTGGGAACGCCGGCATCGTTCCTTTTAGAGCCGCTCTGAGGTTTGTCTTGGAATTGATTTCTTCTCACATCACTTTTATCAGTCCCATTTTTACAGAAGACTCCAGTGGGATGGTTTCCCATCGTGAAAAAATCCCATTTTCTCATCTCCCTGCCCCACCCCGATTGCCCAAATCTCAGCTGTCTTATTTTGGCCCACCCAGAGAACAAGAGGAAGGAGGAAGGAAAAGGTGATGATGTTGAACGAGGCCACAGACAGCTGGGAAACTGGCTACGGCGAGGCCTGGGCAGTGGCTGAGCTCAGCGTTCCCTGCAGCTGGAATGAGGACAGGGGAAGGCAATGGAAGGAGAAGTTTTGTGCCTCCTTTTGCAAGAAACTTGAAACCTGATTGGAAGTTTTGGGTTGGTTTGCTCTCTTCTTTCTTTTTCCAAATTCCTCCCAGAGCAAGGAGAAGGACAAACCAGTATGTCAAGCAGTCACTTTGCTGGTATGCTTCCCCTGTAAAAACGGTGTTGGCAGCTTCTTCCCTTCTTGTCTTTGCACATGGAAGCACGGGAATGCCACGCAGAGAGCGGCCAGACCAGCATAACCTCTGTGCTAAAACCCCAGTCCAGCACTTCAGCATGACAGGAGGAATTTTTTTTATACAGCAGTTTATGTTGCCTGTAACAGCTTGAAGCAGTCATGGCAGGAGGAAGAGGAGGAGGAGGAGGAAGAGGCAAATTGTCACCTTGCTACATGTGCGGGCTGTCTGCCCATCCCTGATCTGAGCCGTTGTACCCCGTGGAAGCTTCGCACAGCAGCCATGAACGCAGCCCTAAGGTACAAAAAACACCGGAAGAAAGTTCCTGATTGTCCTGCCTGGTTGTCACTTGGTACAACTGGGAAGAAGACAGTAATACTGTAGTGCCTGCAGGTGTCTTGCCAACACGGCTGGAGCACAATTCCTGTGCCAGAGGGAGCACAATTCCTATGAACCTGCATTGTGTGTCTCGACATCCACACGCATGTGAACATCATGCCTTCGACATGCAGCTGATGGAGCCAGGGGATAATAAGACTCTTAATTACACACCTTCCAAAGTCAAGCACAAAACATGTGGTCCGACCCGGTGTAAGATTGTCCTGTTGAGGAGCTTTGGTACAAAAATACTTGCTCTCATTTTGCTTTGTTTTTTTGTTTTTTTTTCTTTTTTTTCTTTTTTGTAGTCTGCTTTCTTATGGTTCTGTTTGAAAAGTTCAAACACTACAACAATGCCTGTCAAACCATGCTTTCAGGAGTAACACACTCTTCCTTACAAATATACAGTGTAAAAGAGGAAAATATTATTACTAGGTAATGTTTTTCTTTTTTCTTCTAGGAAAGCAGATGTGTGATAGAGGCTGTGGGAAAGTCTTGGAGGAATCCAAACTTGTGTGAGGGGTTTTTTTTCAAGCCTGTAACAACAGAGAGAGGTGTTAAAAAAAAAAGTGCATCCATGATGGAGGAAAAAGGGCCTGTGGTTCATCTCTCTTCCTTCACAGGGAAGCTCCTGTGCTGCAGTGTAGGTGAGAGGGGGACTTGTTTTGGAAATCCCTGGCTGGACCTCACTCCAAGGACAGTTTAACAGGGGAAGGGCAAGGTGGGAGATGCCTGTGCGGAGAGACTGTCCCTGTAAAGGACTCCACTGGTCCCAGTTTGCTCCTCCCAGTGGCTGTAGCCTCTGGGGTTTGAACTGGGAAGCTGAGAGTTAAGTCAGCTGAATTTTGCACTTAAGAGGAATTCAGCCTCTGTTGATCCAAGGCAGGAAGTGAGGACGGAGATGAGATTACCGGGGGTAATTCAAAGCCGAGAGGCATTCCTTGGCTGTGGAAACCCTCGCCCCAGATAACAACGATAAAGTTGGGAATGGCAGGGCCATGGTGCCAGCCGGGCAGTAGCAGGAGCAGCAGTGGGAGCAGCGATGCCACCCTGCAGGGATTACCCCTGGGTCATGCCCACCTTGCTGCCTATTCCCTCAGGGACATCCTCACCCTTCCTCACCCTTCTGCCCCCTCCCCAAAACAGCCAAGCCCACAGGACAGCCTGATGCCATTCCAGCCTTACCAGCACACTGTGGTCTTGCAGAGAGAACGTCACCCCAGTAGCCGCCTTGGAAGACTCCACTAATACCCACAAGACTGACTGTAGGCCACCATCACACACCTGAGACCTGCAGGAGGACACAGCGGAGGGTGAGGGACGCTGGCACTGGGAATGAGGTCGGTGTGCTGTGGGGAGAGGTGATTTCACAGTGGTCAGAGGCGGTGCTCTCTAAGGGGAGTTTTCACGTTAGCCCTGCCCTGATGAGTCCAGGCAGCAAAACCCTTCACTGGGCTGTGCCCTTCCTGGTTGGAGGAGCCTGGCAGGGAGCCAGGAGGTCCCCAACCCTCCATCCTCACTGCCCACTGTGGCTACTGGTGTTGCTGTGGGCTGGTGGACCTATTCCAAAGGATTTGTTCATCTCCCCTTCCCAAATATGGCTCTGCTTACATTTTATCTGGAAACACTGGCACGTTGCATATTTTGGAAGAACCACTGGTTCCCAAAGCCTCGCCGCTCCCTATTTTTATCAGCTGGGCCTAAAATAGCCGGTAAGTTCTTAGTGGATCCAAGTCTGTGTCCAGCTGCAGCCAGGGCTGGGCCTCCTGCCCTCCTGGGTGAATGACCTCATGGCCATGGCACAGGGATGCCAGGTGGATGTGCAGGAGCATGGGCAGCTGATGCCAGAGTTTTGGATCCACTGGGGTTTCCCCACAGGTGGGTGTGGAAGCAGGCGGCTTCCCAGCAGACACCAGCAGCATGCAGGGAGGATTCCCAACTAGGACTGTCAGGGCAGGCTGGGATCACAGGGTGCAGTGCTCAGTGTCCACCAAGCCTCTTTCCCCTCTTCCACTTGGGTCCCCTTTGTTTATTTATCCACAAAAGGCTGAGTTATTTGCAGAGCATATCTTGCAAAGCTTTTTCCATCTGAAGAGGTCCCAGATGGAATCGGATCGGTCCCTCCCTCCAGCTGGGCAGCTCAGTAAGGCTGTGCTTCTTGTTTTGGCCGCCCCACCACCCTGGGCTGCTAGGAGAGTTTTCATTAAGGTTTAATGAGATGGTTGTGTTGGGGCTGCGTCTTTTCCATCACTACACCCCTCCTCAACACGATGCCTTTCTATCCTGCCCCGGGACATACAGGAAACAGTTGGGGTGAATTGTGGCAGGGACATCCCCTCCCTGGGGACAAGGAGGGCAACTGGACTTGCAGTGCCTGCTGGAAAGTGGCCTCACCAATAGTCTGGCCACCCACCCTGAGCTGCCGGAAACCACAGGAGTCATGGAGGGTGGGGGAAGCCCAGGGTAGGGATGGAGGTGGATTCCAGCCAGCGCAGCAGGATGGGACTGGGATGGTGGCACTCACCCGGCATTCAGCAGAACTGACGGGACTTCCAGCCCTGAGAACCAGCCTCGGAGGGAGGGAGCCAGCGCATCTGCGAAGACAAGGGGGACACAGGGTGAGAAGGGTGGTGGCTGCCCACCCTGGCAAGATCCAGCTGCCTCTGGTATCCCCTTTCCCAGCCTTCCCCAGGCACAGGGCGTAGGGAGGTCGGAGCACCAGCAATACAGCCATCCCAGCTCCCATTCAGACAATGACACAGAGGCCAAGCACAGTCCCCGGCATTGCTGCTTCCAGCAGGATGGATCTGGGACAGCAGCACCACAGTCCCACCGAGCTCATCCTTCTTTATTTCTCAAAAGCCAGCTTGAACCAGGGCAGAAAACCAGATGCCAAAACCCAACACAGAACTGCACAGTGCCCTGCCAAGTCAGCCTCCACCATCCATCCCAAGGTTCCTGGTCCCATCAGTCTCTGCAGGACCCAGCCAAGCAGCTCCAGTTTGGACAGTGGCACCAGTCTCCAGTGCCCCCCACCAAACCTGCAACACTTGCCGGAAAGGTGCCACCACACACTCCTTGTTGCACTGATACTTCGCGTCAGGTAGTATTTCTTCTGTCTAACATCAGTCCACAGCCTAGGTTTTCCTGAGGGACCCTCGGAGCTTCCATACACCTCCATTTCCTTCGCTGTCTGCTTCCTCAAGCAGGGCAGGTGCTGCCTGTTAGCAGTTATTTGACAAGGCAAGTACGTAGCTGCAATAATATTTACCGTCACTCTTCCTTTGAGCAGCAGGGCATGAAAAGCCGGAGTTTCATCCAGGGGCTGTGGACGGTTTGTACGCTGAGCACTTTTCCACACCCTCCTGCTCCAATCAGCCCCTGGCTGCTGCAGCTCCCAGCAATGGCAGCTCTGGATAACCTGGCTCAATCCTGGCAGGCCAGGGTCAAAATCCTTTTGGAAGCAGTTTATCCACCTGATCTGTTTCCGTGCACTCGTTTCCTCCTGCTCATCACAGAGTTGGAGCCAGCAGCAAGGAGGAAAAGCCGGGATGATGTCTGGCCTGGATGCTGGGGAAGCAGCTGCCCATTTCCTCTTTGTGGCAAGGGTCTTTTCTGAGCAGCCCCACGATACTGCAAGGCTGGCACTGCAAAGAGATCCTCTTTCTCCTCCATTTCCACTTCTCTTGTTTTCTCAGCTCCTCTCCCAGGCGGATGGTTAATTTTTAACAGCCACGTGCTGCCATTGGGGGCCACCGGCCTTGGCAGCAGGCAGAAAGCACTTGTGACAAGGCAGCACCTCGTCAATAAAAGATGGGTCCTCCATTTGCGCTTCGCTTCCCTCTTCTCCCCATCAGAGCCGCTTGGCTTCACACCCCGTGTCCGGCACACATATCCCAACAATGCTCCAGAGGCAGCTGGGGGCTCTGGAGCCCCCATTTCACACCGCGCCAGCTACCAGTGCCACATGATTCAGTGCCACATGTGATGGGGAACATCCAGACCCAGAGAATATCCCCATCCATCCCTTCTTCCCTCTCCGCCTGCACTGCCATGGGTGGCAGCAAAGGTAAGAAGGCAGAGAGAAGTGTTTGGGGAGAGGCAGGACCCCTGCCAATGCTCAGCTCCATTTGGGAGCCATCCCTAAATCTCAGGGAGCAGGGAGTGAGTGCCTGTTAGCCGGGCAGAGGTTAGTGGTGCGGTGGGCACCGAGAAGAAAGGGGGTCCAGGGCGGGTGGGAGGGTGAGCAGTGGTGGTGGATGGGTTGGAATTACCTGGGCGTGCAGTGAAGCGGGATAGGTGAAAGCAGGAGGAGGTAGAGCAGGTGCTAATTCCGCTGGGTACAGAGGGTACGGCCCCCACACTTCAGGGCTACTGGGGTAAAGTGCAGGCACTGTGAGCTCATCTGCAAGAGAAGAAGAAGGAGAGTTAACGGTGACCACAGGGCTGCCACCCCCTCCATGTCCTTCCTTCTGCCCCCAAAGCAGGAGCGGAGCTTCCCCTGGAGAAGTGCAGGATGCACCACTGAGAGCCGACCCGCAAAGCCAACACGGAAATGGACTCGTTGTCACCAAAATGTTTAATGATCCCAGGGATCCAGCAGAGGAGAGCGTGTGGCTCGACTGTGCGCAACAGTGAGGTGAGGAAGCAGCATCCACGCAAGAAAAGCTCTTCCAGAGGTGGAAATGGGTATGAAGCACTCACAGAAGGGCAATGCTGAGGCCTCTGCTGAGACCCCCAGACGTGACACGGGAACTTCCCAGCGCAGTGAAGCAGCACCATGAGCTTTTCCTGCTCCCAGGTGCTTGCCAGGCTGGCTGTCGCCTCTCCCGGGGTCCTCTCCTTGGGGGACTCCCAGCAGCGAGCAGGTGCCACTGCTTCCACTTGGACCTGGTGTTCCTCGTCGCCACCTGCCCCCCACGGTATCCCTGCTCCTTCCAGCACCCTGCACCAGAGGCCTGGCATGCTACATCCACCCATGATCTCTGCATGGCACTACAGTCCCTGAATAATGTGTTTTCCTGAGGATGGGAGCAACCCTCAGTGCCTGCCACCCCAAACCCTACTGGCACTGCCAGCTGGGGGGGACAACCTGAGGCTCCCTTGGGAGAGCCAGGCCTGGTACTCACAGGGCTCCCGGGCGATGAACTGAGGTACGGCGGTGGGGAGAGGGGTGCTGGGATTTGGGGTGCCCACCAGCTTGTTCTTGGCCATCTTGGTGTTGGCCTTGGCGAACTCCAGCCGCAGCGTCTGGGGGATCTCGGGGTCGAAGCGGATGCCCTGCGGGAGGGAAGAGGGAAGGAGGCACGGCGGGTGGGCGAGCCCGGCCACGTGCCGGCCCCACAGCAAAAATAACTCCCCATTATTTATGGCTTTTTTCAACTTCCAGCCTTGAAATGAGCTAATTTGCTGGGCCCCGGGCAGCTCGCATTCCTCCGGCATCTTTAGCATCGGCACCATATTTGGCAGTCGGCATCCCGCAAGGCCGAGCTCTTATCCAGAGGGATTAGCAGAGCCAAAAAAAAAACAGTTTTAAGTTTAAAACGAAGACAAGGAAGAAAAACAACCCCAAACCAAAACCCATGGTGAGGAATCAGAGAACCAGCTCCACATGATTCTGACTCTGACTATTTCCAGGTAACTCCATGGAGGTAGAAGGGAGCCGCTAAAACAAAGTGAAATTTGCTTTTTCTTTTGCAGATTTAGCTGGTTTTTTTTTTAATCTGAATAAGGAGGAGAGGTTGGGAATGGTGGCTCTCACTTGTATCTAAGGCCTTAATCCTGAGGGTTCAAGCCCTCCTGGACTGGCCCTGAGAAAGACGAGAGGGATGCAGCCCTCTGGGAGGGAGGACGCAGATGAGAAAAAACTATAGGATGGTCTGGAGGGATGGGGATGCCATGGGGCCAGCAGCATGGGAGCTGCACATCCCTGGCATGGAGGAATTCAGGGATATCTGGGGACAGGGAAAGAAGGGGAAAAATGAAGTGGCTGGACTGGGCACACTCACGTTCAGTGCGTTCTTCGCTGCCTCTGCCTCGGAGCGGCTGTCAAAGCTGACGAAGCCCACGGGCTGTGGAGAAAAGAGAGGAGCCATCAGTCAGGTGGGGAGCAGGCGGGCTCCCCTCTCCCCAGGGACTGGTGGTGCCAGGGAATGGTGGGATGCTTGCTCTGTTTGGAGTGGCTCCTACCTGCTTGGAGGTGAGTTTGATGAGAGACCCTTCGTACCCCTGCAAGGAAGGAATAAAAAAGGGTATTCAGTGGACATCCCCATGATTAATAATAATAACTGAATAAACTGACTGAATTAGTGCTTCTGAGGGGAACCGGTGGGCTCCCAGATCCCAGCAAATTGTTTGGGGCCACAGGGCTGGGGCAAGGGCTAGCCACAGTTTTCCAGCCCCCCTTTCCCTCCCCAATTTGGTACCTTAAAGGGCCTGAAGAGCAGGTAAAGTTCCCGGGGCTTGATGTCCAGAGGCAACCCGCTGACAAAAAGCGTCCTCACCTGGAAAAGAAGAAAGGAGGTTCCTGGGGAGCCTCTCTCATCCCCAACTTGAGGATACACCATGCTTCCTGCAGCCAGAGGGATGATGCCAGCCCATAGGGAACCTCCTGGGCAGCCAAAAGCCTTAAGCCACACTTGAGCAATGCAGAATTTTTGGGAGGGCTGTCCCAATCCTTCAGGCGGCCACAGAGGAAGCTGGTAAGGCACCAAGAAAAGGCAACTGAGACCTGTCCTCACCCCACTGAGTGCTTCCAGCATCCCAGCACCTTCCTACCCCGGTCTGGCAAACAGGATTTCTCCCAGCATCCCTACCAGATCCTGGAGTCCACAGACAATGCCTATTGTCTCAGTTGAATTGCAGCAGCTCATTAAGGACTGGGAGAAGCAAACCCCAACTATTCCTCCTGGTTTGGAGAAGGCTGGATTTAAGCAGCTTGTTCCTGGTTTGTAAAAGTCACCTTTTAAGGGGCTTTAACCTTTTTTCCGTGGATGTAACGTTTGTGGTGGTGCAGCATCCTCAAAACTGGTGTGTTTGGCAGAAATCCCACTCCCACCAAGCCCAAGGGGGAATATGGGGGTCCTCAGGGATGGGCAAACCCTGTGCTGGGATGGTTTTGCTTTACAACTAGCTCATAACTGGTGGAGCAATGTGGGGAACTGGATCTGCTGCCAGTTCCCCCTCTCCTCATCCATGAAATCTCATCCAAACACTTTGGGCCGGAGGAGGGGAAAACTTTGATTTATTTTATTTTATTTTTTTGGCCAGGCACCCTGCCTGCCCCATTCCCTGGGAAAGCGACATGGGAAACAGCCAGAAACAGCCAGCCCAGGCCTATTCTTCTGCTGACATTTCTTCTTTCTCTTGCAGATAAGCTATCTCCCCCATCTCCCAGCCTGGGAGCAGCAAACATTCCTGCTTTGAGGAACAAAACCTCTGGCTGACCTGTGTCTGTTAAATAACAAAAGGTACTTGAGCTGTTTGCATATAGCCCTGGTGATACCCATCCTGGGTACCACCTTATCATCATCGTCATCATCACCATCCCTGCAGGTACCAGCATCCAGGCTGGATGGGATGGGCACAGGGATGTCCTCATGCCTTCCTGAGCCAGGGCTGCAGGCAGGCAACAGCCTGGGAGGCTTGTCCCCTCTCTTGGGGCCATCCACGGTGGGCTGGAAGTTCCCCCAAAGCATCTTGGGGGACCTCTGCCAGATTTCTGCTGTCTCCTGAGACCAGAGGCTGATGGAGCATCCCAAGGTGTTCACTACTGCTCTGTCTCCAATGGAGGCAGTGCCCAAATTTCTCCCAGCAGAGGCTGGGGAGGGAGGAGGAGCTCCCCTTGTGTCCATGGAATCCAGTGTAAAGAAAGTAAATTTACCCTTTCCCAGGGGAACAAATGCTCCCTTTCAGACAGGTCAGCCTATGCGTGACTGCTGTCCAGGGAATCTGCTCTCTGGACGCATCCACCCTCACAGCTGGCTTTGCCTCCCGAGGAGGCCGAGCATCCCTGCGTGGTGTCCCCCGCCTCCATCATCCCTGGAGCCATCCTGGCACACTGGCTTCCCACTTCTCCTCTCCCTGGGGAGCTGCATGAAACACCAGAGGTGTTGGTGACAGCTCCGGGGGGAAACCCGCTGCCAGTTTGCCACATCCTTGAAATCCAAACCCTACAAGCCCAAGCCTGTCAGATCATTTATCCCCAAAGCCACGTGGGAGAGACAGGAGAGATAAAAGACCCCAAGGAACCCTCCAAAATTCAGTCCCGCAAAAGCAGCACTTCTCTTCCTTAATGATTTGTTTTCTTTGGAAGTTCAAATGCAGGTCTGCCAAGTTTGAATCTGTAAGATTATACAGTGGCGAGAGGGAGAAGGGCTACAAAGGAACCCCCAGCGGGTTTCCAGCCTCAAAAGGATACCAGCTCATGGGTGCTCCCCCTCTGCACCCCAAAAAGGGGTCTGAGGTGTCCCCAGCCACAGGGATGTTTGAGTAGGCCCTATGCAAACAGCATCCTTTTGCTGGGTAACAAACAGGTGGAACTGGCAGAGTAAGGGAGTTTCCTCAGGGATAATCCCAGCAGGCTGAATGGATATCCTTTTGCCAAGGCAAGAATTTTAGGTGGAAGTATTACTCCTGCCCTCAAATTGAAGGGGAGCTTCAGCTCACAAGGAGATGCTCCAGGTTCTCCTGTGCTGAGAGATCCCAGGGATTCCATCTCCATCCTCCACCAGAAGCTCTCTCAGGGCAAAATCCTGCCCTGGAGTAGGAAAAAAAAAGCCTTATCAGAGAAATTGCCAGCCAGCAGACAAATACATGCTCTTCCATAGGGAAAAATGACCCCTTCTGGGAGGTGGATCAGGCAAGGTGCTTGCTCCCAAGTGTCTCATGGGAAGGGGCCAGACCTACAGCTCCCAAGCAAGGATTAGTGAAGAGCCCTGGAGCATGGGATTCCTGCAGCTCAACTCCCCCCATTTTTTTGGGACAGCCCAAGCTGTTTTGTTTCAGTTCTGCTGTACAAACAATTTTTAAATTTCTTCTTGGTGGAGCATTTCTCCATCTCTCCTTCTCCTTACAATCTAAGGTGACACCAAAGTTTTTTTTCAGGTCAGAAGTGCCGATGTTTGCTCCAGGAAGCTGCTGGCCACGGGTACAGGACGCTGTTTGCTCCAGGAAGCTGCTGGCCACGGGTACAGGACCCTAAAGGTGACCACCTTGATTTCTTTCCATATGGATGGCAGGTATGGGACAGCACAAGGAGCACTCCAAGTCCCTCCTCTGCTCCTGCCACTGCACCCCACAGATCCCAGATTTGCCAGGCCTGCTGAATCCCACCTCTGTCACCTTGCTCCTGGTTTGTCCCTTCCTGGCTTTTATTGTCCCTGCAGGAAATCTTTTCATCTCTGCTACTCTCCTCTCCCTAAGAAGCCAGTTCCATCCCACTTGTGGGCCATCCCTCTCACCTCTGCATCCCACTATCCCCTTCTCTTGTCCCTTACATTACATATCGCATTTGGGGCATTTAAGGGATGATGGAAAGGGTCTAGGGGGGTTTGCTGGGACAGTCAGGGCTGGGGACATGCAAAGAGAGGCAGGGCCTGGGCCAAGAAGTGGCTGGGGTCGAGGAGGAGAGGAGCATTGATTGAGGATGGCCCCAGCATGCAGAGATCTATGATGGAGCACTGGCAGCCCTCCTCCTCCTCCTCTCCAAGCCACGAGTAAGGTTTGTCTCCTTAAGGTAAAAAAGAAAGCACCAGGGAGGCATCTCCCTGCCTTGGGCCCCCATCAGATGGCAGTGTCCTGAGGGACGCCGGGTGTCCCACCAGGGCGACCCTCGAGCTCGGTCACGGTCCCCTGCCCCTACCCAAACCAGCCCCGGTAAACGTTAACAGGCCGCGGGGGGAGGCGGGAGGCATCCGGGTGATTCATCCACGAGGCATTTAATCGCCTCCTTCAGCCCCAGCTCCCGTCCGTCCGTCCGTCCGCCCCTTCCAGCGGGGCTCGCTTTAATTCTCCACCAGCCGATTATTCGCTTGACTGCCCGCCGCCCGAGAGGCACCGCCGGGCAGGCGGAGCCCGGCGGGAGCGATGGCACGGGCGCTGCCATCGAGCCGTGGAACTGGGCGAGCAGAACTTCCCACTCCGGCCCCATTCCCGGCAAAGCGGGGTTCTGCCTCCCCCGCGCCGGGGTGCATTCCGGCCCCGCCGGGATTAGTCCTGGCGTAAATACTCTCTTGGCTAATGGAGCGTCTTCCTCGGCTGGGTTTAGATTGCCGGGCTGTGTGTACGCATGCCTTCAGCCCGCAAAACTCCCCGACATAAACAAGGCTGAGGCCGAGGGATGCTGGCTCCCCCGCGCTGGGGATGCGGGAGGACCGGGAGCAGCCTCCGGCCTCGCCACCCCGGAGACGGGCAGACAAACGTCCGGTGACGAACAGGAGGGCAGGAACAGCCCTTGGGGAAAAGCGAGTCCAGAGCTGCCGGGGCTGGAACGAGGAAGCGGCGGAGGAAAAGGCAGCGAGAAGCCAAGGGAGCAGATGGGGAATTGCAACAGAGCGGAGGAGCGGCGGGATCAGGCAGGGGTCACACACGGCCCTGTCCCGCCTGGACTTTGCTCCCAAACCCTCTGGACCCCACACTTCAAGGGGGAAAGGAAGCAGGACCCCAGGGGGATGCGACACAGGGGCCGCAGGGCAAAATTTTATCCACTCTCTGGGAATATTTCCCTCCAGGAACTACCCTCAGGGTTCCCTCCCCATGCCACGGTCCCCCGGGATGAGGGATCTGGCATGGGATGGGGACGAGGGCTACGAGCCGGGCTCTCGGCAGCCGCTCCGCTACCAAATAAGGCCTCCGCCGAGCCTTTTACATGCCGTTCTCGCCCGGCCAAAGTGACGTGACCGCCTTCCCAAATTGTTCTGGCTCCTCCGTGGGGAACCCCCTGGCCCTCAGCTCCCCTGTGTGAGGCGAGAGAGATGGGGAGGCCACCCGCGGTGCCAGGAGCAGAGAGGAGGAGCGGGGCTGAAGTGGGGGCTTGCTTTTCCCATCTGGCAGCACTCTGACTGACCTCCTCGGGGCAGGGGCTGCTTCTCCCCCTTTTCTAGAGGGGCAGGAGGCTGGAAGGCAAGCCCTGAGAGAGAGAGGTGCGGCGCAGTAGCTGGGCAACCCCCCTCCCCTGTGCTTAAGCAAATACTTGACAGCACTGGCTCTTCCAGCCCGGGCTGGGAAAAACTGCAGGGAAAATACCGGCCTGGCATCGGAGGTGCCCAGCTTGGCCATCGCCCCCCTAATGTGTCCCCGGCACAGCGGGTGTCCCTGGCACCTCGCAGCCGTCCCCTCCAGGCGCTTCCTATGTCCAGCATCGCAAGGTCAGGCGGTCCCCAAGGGCCAGCAGTGCGACAGCCGGGCCCTGGCTCCCCGGAGCCAGCCATGGGGACACATGCCGTGCCGCTGGGAAAGGCAACAGGCCTCCATGGATGTCTCCCATTGCCCATGTCCGGCAGAGCCACAGCCGCAGGAACCGGCAGCATCATCTCCCACACACCCTGTGAGGTCACCAGTGGAAAAACTCCCCATTATTTAGGAAACTTTGGCAAGTTCGAGGCCAGAGCTGCCTCTGGAACAAACAAATGAAGGTGGGCAACAGCGGGCGATGGAGCTGCTGTGATTCCAGCGCTGGCCATCAGCCAGGGACCCCAGTACGAGCCGGCGAGGACCTGCTGGAGCAGCCCGGCGGGTGGAGGGCGAGGAGGAAGAGGAGATCGCAGATAGGAATCTGTTCGCTCTCACCCTCCCAAAGTCCAAATTCCTATCTCAAGGTCACGGGCAAAACCAGGAACTTTGCGGCTGGAACGCAGAAAACCAGCTCGCACCGCGGCGGAGCGTGAGGCTGGTCTCCCGTGGGGACGGGCGCGTTTCGGACATCTTTGGGGCGAGACCCACGGGAAGAGACGCGCGGCCGCTGGATGCGCGGTACCCACCGGCACCGGCAGCACCAGGCACCGGCACCGGCCCCGCGGGGAGTCTGTTTTGCTCCCCATCCCCTCGGGCGGCTGCGTGTCTCACCTGGGGCTCCCCGCGCCCGCAGGTCCCCGCGGAGAAGGCGGAGGGGCGTTTGCGGGGTGTCCGAGGGGATGCGGGCGGTGATAGGGGCGTCCCCGGGAGCGGGGATGCGCTCCCCACAGCTCATCCCCGTCCCCCCGCAACAGCGCCGGGCACCTGGAGCCGCGGAAGCCGCCGAGACCCCCCCGGCGAAGACCCTCCCTATCCCGCGTGGGTGCGTGGGCACCCGCGGGGCGCAGCCCCCGAGGATCGCGGGTGGGGAGGGGGATGCCGGACCCCCCACCCCAAACCCCCCACGTGTGTTCCGCCGGTNCCGCCGGTCCCTCTTCCTCGGGCAGGCCAGTGTCGGCGGGGCCGCCCTCCCTGTCGGCGGGGACGTTGCTCATGGTGCGACCGGCCCGGCTCCTCGTCCCGCCGGCGGCAGCCGCGTCCGGGCGGGCGGTGCTGGAGGCTGGTCCCGGCGGCGGGGGGGGCCG
>VWZD01010870.1:2256-12285 GCA_013396695.1 Sakesphorus luctuosus | reverse complement strand
TTGTTTACCCTCATCCCTGGCCTGGCCCTCCTGATCTGGGGGTTTCCAGGATTGGAACTCCCCCCTTTCCTTTTTCTCCTCCCCCAAACTCTCCTGTCCCACCATCCCTTTCCAAACCTGCTCCCTAAAGCCCAAGCAAAGAATCCCACACAGCTCTGGATGAACCTCCAGATGGGTGTTGACCCCCATCACATGGTCCAAAAGCTCCTTTGGATCTAGAAACGGGGTCAGAAATCCCAGGCCCAAATCCCAATCTCCCTTTTCTAAAGCCAAGAGAAGGTTTTGTCCACCCAGAGAGTGGTCTGAGCTGTCAATGATGTCCAAGGACAGGTGTGAGTTGTCAGTGATGTCCACCCAAGGAATGGTCTGAGCTGTCAGAGACGTCCACTCAAGGAGAGGTCTGAGCTCTCAGTGATGTCCACCCAAGGAGAGGTCTGAGCTGTCAGTGATGTCCCCCCAAGGAGAGGTCTGAGCTGTCAGTGATGTCCCCCCAAGGAGAGGTCTGAGCTGTCAGTGATGTCCCCCCAAGGAGAGGTCTGAGCTGTCAGTGATGTCCCCCCAAGGAGAGGTCTGAGCTGTCAGTGATGTCCCCCCAAGGAGAGGTCTGAGCTGTCAGTGATGTCCCCCCAAGGAGAGGTCTGAGCTGTCAGTGATGTCCCCCCAAGGAGAGGTCTGAGCTGTCAGTGATGTCCCCCCAAGGAGAGGTCTGAGCTGTCAGTGATGTCCCCCCAAGGAGAGGTCTGAGCTGTCAGTGATGTCCCCCCAAGGAGAGGTCTGAGCTGTCAGTGATGTCCCCCCAAGGAGAGGTCTGAGCTGTCAGTGATGTCCCCCCAAGGAGAGGTCTGAGCTGTCAGTGATGTCCCCCCAAGGAGAGGTCTGAGCTGTCAGTGATGTCCCCCCAAGGAGAGGTCTGAGCTGTCAGTGATGTCCCCCCAAGGAGAGGTCTGAGCTGTCAGTGATGTCCCCCCAAGGAGAGGTCTGAGCTGTCAGTGATGTCCCCCCAAGGAGAGGTCTGAGCTGTCAGTGATGTCCCCCCAAGGAGAGGTCTGAGCTGTCAGTGATGTCCCCCCAAGGAGAGGTCTGAGCTGTCAGTGATGTCCCCCCAAGGAGAGGTCTGAGCTGTCAGTGATGTCCCCCCAAGGAGAGGTCTGAGCTGTCAGTGATGTCCCCCCAAGGAGAGGTCTGAGCTGTCAGTGATGTCCCCCCAAGGAGAGGTCTGAGCTGTCAGTGATGTCCCCCCAAGGAGAGGTCTGAGCTGTCAGTGATGTCCCCCCAAGGAGAGGTCTGAGCTGTCAGTGATGTCCCCCCAAGGAGAGGTCTGAGCTGTCAGTGATGTCCCCCCAAGGAGAGGTCTGAGCTGTCAGTGATGTCCCCCCAAGGAGAGGTCTGAGCTGTCAGTGATGTCCCCCCAAGGAGAGGTCTGAGCTGTCAGTGATGTCCCCCCAAGGAGAGGTCTGAGCTGTCAGTGATGTCCCCCCAAGGAGAGGTCTGAGCTGTCAGTGATGTCCCCCCAAGGAGAGGTCTGAGCTGTCAGTGATGTCCCCCCAAGGAGAGGTCTGAGCTGTCAGTGATGTCCCCCCAAGGAGAGGTCTGAGCTGTCAGTGATGTCCCCCCAAGGAGAGGTCTGAGCTGTCAGTGATGTCCCCCCAAGGAGAGGTCTGAGCTGTCAGTGATGTCCCCCCAAGGAGAGGTCTGAGCTGTCAGTGATGTCCCCCCAAGGAGAGGTCTGAGCTGTCAGTGATGTCCCCCCAAGGAGAGGTCTGAGCTGTCAGTGATGTCCCCCCAAGGAGAGGTCTGAGCTGTCAGTGATGTCCCCCCAAGGAGAGGTCTGAGCTGTCAGTGATGTCCCCCCAAGGAGAGGTCTGAGCTGTCAGTGATGTCCCCCCAAGGAGAGGTCTGAGCTGTCAGTGATGTCCCCCCAAGGAGAGGTCTGAGCTGTCAGTGATGTCCCCCCAAGGAGAGGTCTGAGCTGTCAGTGATGTCCCCCCAAGGAGAGGTCTGAGCTGTCAGTGATGTCCTCCCAAGGAGAGGTCTGAGTGGTCAGTGATGTCCACCCAAGGAGAGATTTCAGCTCTCAGTGATGTCCACCCTCCTCCTTTGCAGCACGTCAAGAACCAGACCACCATTGATGAGATCAACAAGGACCTGGACATCAACAAGGACGCCCAGATCAGCTTCTGTGAGATGATGTTGCTCATCACTCGTGTCACCATTGCCACCCACGACCACCTGCACGAGGTGGAGGACCAGCAGCACCAGCACAAGCACCAGCACCAACACCAGCACCACCACTGAGCTGTGCTGGGCCCCTGGTGGTGCTGCAGCCTCTGGTTTCCTCCCCATCCCATGGAAAAGTTCAGGTTGGGAAAGGCTCCAAGATGAAATCCAACCTCCACCCACCTTCTCTGCTCACCTCCCTCCTCCCCTTCTTCCAAACCTGATGGGTTTGTTGCCAAATAAAGATTTGCCCCGAGGCTGCCAAAGCTCTGCTGTGTCTCTGTGGGTTTTCCTCCAGGAGAGTCCTGAGCTTTCCTCTCCCCTTAAATCCCAGAATCACAGAATGGATTGGGTTGGAAAAGCCCTCCCAGATCATCAAGTCCAACCCTTGGGCCAACTCCAGTCCCGTCACCAGATCATGGCACTCAGTGCCACGGCCAAGCTCAGCTGAAAAACCTCCAGGCATGGGGAATCCACCCCCTCTCTGGGCAGCCCATTCCAATCCCTCAGCACTCTCTCTGCAAAGGAGTTTTTTCTGCTCTCCAACTTCAATTTCCCCTGGCAGAGCTTGAGCCCCCCGTGCCCCCTTGTCCTATTGCTGAGTGCCTGGGAGAAGAGACCAACCCCCAGCTGGCCACAACTTCCCTGATGTGGCACTTCCAGACAGTGCTGAGGTCACCTCTCAGCCTCCTCTTCTCCAGCACAAACACCCCCAGCTCCCTCAGCCTCTCCCCACAGCACTTGTGCTCCACTCCCTTCTCCAGCCTCGTTGCTCTTCTCTTCTCACTTGCCTTGGAAGAGACCTCTGAGATCATCAAAGCCAACCCTTGATCCAACCCCACTGGGGTCACTCTGGCACTCCGTGCCCTGGGCTGGTGATCCCAGTGGGCTTGGATCAAGCCCTGCTGGATTCTCTGTCCCTGCAGGTGTTGAAGAGGACACTCAGTGCCACCTCCACTCCCTTCTCCAGCCTCGTTGCTCTTCTCTGGCCCCGCTCCAGCCCCTCAATCTCTTGCCTGACCTGAGGGGCCCACAACTCAACACAACACTCAAGGTGTGGCCTCCCCAAGGCAGAGGCCAGGGGAAGGCTCACTGCCCTGGGCCTGCTGGCCACGCTACTTTGCATCCAGGCCAGGAGCCCATTGGCCTTCTTGCCCACCTGGCCACACTCTTGGCTCCTCTTGAGCTTCCTGTCCCTCAGTCCCCCCAGCTCCCTTTCTGCCTGGCTGCTCTCCAGCCACTCTGTGCCCAGCCTGGAGCGCTGCAGGGCTTGGGGTGGCCAAAGGGCAGGACCTGCACTTGGCCTTGGGGAACTTCATCCCATTGGACTCAGCCCATCCCTCAAGTCCATCCAGATCCCTCTGCAGAGCCCTCCTGCCCTCCAGCCTGTCCAGGTCCTTCTCCAGATCCCCCCATCCTGTCCAGATCCTTCTCCAGATTCCTCCATCCTGTCCAGATCCTTCTCCAGATCCCCCCATCCTGTCCAGATCCTTCTCCAGATCCCTCCATCCTGTCCAGGTCCCTCTCCAGATCCCCCCAGCCTGTCCAGGTCCCTCTCCAGGTCCCCCCATCCTATCCAGATCCCTCTCCAGATCCCTCCTGCCTTCCAGCAGGTTGACACTCCCTCCCAACGTGGTGTCATCAGCCAACTCCACAAATCAGGGAGGGACAAACCCTTGGAGACAGGCTGGAGGTTGCCAGACCCTTGGGAAGCTCAGGGTTCCCTTCAGGAGGTGCTCAGGATGCTCCTTGTGTCATAATTTGCTCCAGGGCTCGTGGACATCACTAAAATTCGACATTTCCAGCCAGAAAAAAAAACAGGTATTTGGGCTTGAAAACACTCTGTAGGTCTCCTTGGCCCGAGCTGTGGTGGTGGGGCAGGAGCTGGGAGGAAGGGTGGGGTGGATGGACACGATTTTGGGGAGGAACATCCCCTTTTAGGGCAGTTTTGCTCTATATGGGGGTGAACACGTTGAGTTGTGGGTCCAACCATTGGGTTTTGTGGGGACAAGAACCAAAACCAACCCCTCAGAACACCCCAATTAGCACTGAGAAGGTCATTCTGTCATTAATTAGCTGCTAATTAAGACTCTTTAGGGGAAGAACATCCCCTTTTAGGGCAGTTTTGCTCCACATGGGGATGAACACGTTGAGTTGTGGGTCCAACCACTGGGTTCTGTGGGGACAGGAACCAAAAGGAACCCCAACTCCTCAATCAGGATGCCCCAATTAGCACTGAGAAGATACCCCTGTCATTAATTAGTTGCTAATTAAGACTCTTTTGGGGAGGAACATCCCCTTTTAGGGCAGTTTTGCTCCATATGGGGCAACTCCACATTGTGGGTCCATCCATTGGGTTTTGTGGGGACAAGAACCAAAACCAACCCCTCAGAACACCCCAATTAGCACTGAGAAGGTCCCTCTGTCATTAATTAGTTGCTAATTAACACTCCTTTGGGGAGGAACATCCCCTTTTAGGGCAGTTTTGCTCCATTTGGGGCAACTCCACATTGTGGGTCCAACCATTGGGTTTTGTGGGGACAAGAACCAACCCCACCTCCTCTCTCAGAACACCCCAATTAGCACCGAGAAGGTCCCTCTCTCATTAATCAGCTGCTAATTAACACAGGAGCTGCAAACACCCCCAGGGCTGCCCCTTGAACCCGATTTCCAAACCTTTTCAGGAGGAGGAAGAGGAACGTTTGTGATTTCCCAAGGCTGAAATTGCCCCGTTTTGGGAAGGGACTTCCCAGAAACTTCCCCAAAAGCTGCAAAACTGAAGCAAGACCCCCCCCAGGTTAACACAGGACCACCACAAGTTGCCTCACCCGGGTTGCTTCAGCTTCCTTTGGAGATGGTTTTGACATCTGGAGGGTCCAACACCTTCTGATCTTCTGCAGGGACCTGAATTCCCTCAGGCCTGGCAGGGTGGGGGGTCCTGAGACAGATCCCACAGACCAAACTGGGTCATGAGGCCCATCCTGAGGCATTTTGGGGTCTCTGGAGGAAGAAAGAGCCCCCCAAACTCTACAGAGATGGGGCTGCTCCAGTTCCACCATCTGGGGGGGTCCAACACCTTCCAGGGACCTGAATTCTCTCAGGCCTGCATGGGGTGGGGAGTCTTGAACCAGATCCCAGAGCCCAAACTGGGTCATGAGGCCCATCCTGAGGCATTTTGNCCCATCCTGAGGCATTTTGGGGTCTCTGGAGGAGGGAAGAGCCCCCCAAACTCCGCAGAGGATGGGGGTCCTCCAGTTCCACCATCTTGGAAGTCCAACACCTTCCAGGGACCTGAATTCCCTCAGCCCTGCACAGGGTGGGGGGTCTTGAACAACATCCCATATCCCAAACTGGGTCATGAGGCCCATCCTGAGGCATTTTGGGGTCTCTGGAGGAGGAAAGAGCCCCCCAAACTCTACAGAGATGGGGCTGCTCCAGTTCCACCATCTGGAGGGTCCAACACCTTCCAGGGACCTGAATTCCCTCAGCCCTGCACGGGGTGGGGGGTCCTGAATCAGATCCCACAGCCCAAAATGGATCATGTGGCCCATCCTGAGGCATTTTGGGGGTCTCTGGAGCAGGAAGGGCCCCCCAGACCCCACAGAGGGTGGGGCTGCTCCATTGCCACCACCTTGAAGGGCAGAAGAACATCCCCCTGAAGGACCAGGGCTGGCTCCTGAGGACACACCTCTTGGGACAAGGGTGGGTTGGGGTTCCCTTTGCAGCAGTTCAGCTCTCTGGGGGCTCAAACTCCTATTTGGGGGTGTCCAGTCACTGTTTGGGGGCTCAGACCCCTGTTTGGAGGTGTCCAGTCACTGTTTGGGGGTGTCCAGCCCCTCTTTGGGGGTGTCCAGATCCNTTGTGAGGGTGTCCAGCCCTATTTGGGGGTCTCCAGTCCCTGTTTGGGGATGTCCAGATCCTGTTTGGGGGTGTCCAGCCCTACTTGGGGGGTGTCCAGACCCCGTTTGGGGGTGTCCAGTTCCCTCTTTGGGGGTGTCCAGACCCCTTTGTGAGGGTGTCCAGCCCTATTTGGGGGTCTCCAGTCCCTGTTTGGGGATGTCCAGATCCTGTTTGAGGGTGTCCAGCCCTACTTGGGGGGTATCCAGACCCCATTTGGGGGTGTCCAGCCCCTGTTTGGGGGTGTTCAGTCCCTCTTTGGTGGTGTCCAGACCCTGTTTGGGTGCCCAGACCCCTCTTTGGGGATGTCCAGACCGTGTTTTGGGGTCTCCATATCCCTCTTGGGGGCGTCCAGCCCCTGTTTGGGGGTTTCCACACCCTGTTTGGGGGTATCCAGACCCCATTTGGGGGTGTCCAGACCCCATTTGGGGGTGCCCAGCCCCTCTTTGGGGGTGTNGGGATGTCCAGACCGTGTTTTGGGGTCTCCATATCCCTCTTGGGGGCGTCCAGCCCCTGTTTGGGGGTTTCCACACCCTGTTTGGGGGTATCCAGACCCCATTTGGGGGTGTCCAGACCCCATTTGGGGGTGCCCAGCCCCTCTTTGGGGGTGTCCAGACCCCTTTGTGAGGGTGTCCAGACCCCATATGGGGGTGTCCAGCCCTACTTGGGGGTCTCCAGCCCCTTCACAACCCCCCCCAGGACCTTCCCCCAGGTCAGGAACCAGCCCTGAAGTTGATGGTGTTGAGGCAACCGGATGTTTCCCAACCCGGCAGGCCCCGCCCCGTGGGCTGAGGGACTCCTCTTGTGTCACCCCTGGGGGCTGTTGGGTGGGAGGGGGGTGGAGAACGAGCCCTCCCCCCATTCTGAGAGGTCCCCAAACCCTCAGGGATCCTTCCAGCCCAAAGAGGTCCCAAAATGAGGACCCCAAGGAGGGGGTGGGAACCCCCCATGGGAAAGGACCCACATGGGAGCAGTTCCTGAAGGGCTCTTGGCTCCAATGTGGGTCCTTTTCCAAGGGGTCAGTCCATCAGTGTGGGTCACTCTCCCATGGGGTCAGTCCCTTGATGTGGGTCACTCTTCTATGGGGTCAGTCCATCAATGTGGGTCACTCTCCCATGGGGTCAGTCCCTCNGAACCCCTGGAAGTGCCCAAAGAACCCCTGGAGGTGCCCAAAGAGCTCCTGGAGGTGCCCAGAGAACCCCTGGAAGTGCCCAAAGAACCCCTGGAGGTGCCCAAAGAGCTCCTGGAGGTGCCCAGAGAACCCCTGGAAGTGCCCAAAGAACCCCTGGAGGTGCCCAAAGAGCTCCTGGAGGTGCCCAGAGAACCCCTGGAAGTGCCCAAAGAACCCCTGGAGGTGCCCAAAGAGCTCCTGGAGGTGCCCAGAGAACCCCTGGAAGTGCCCAAAGAACCCCTGGAGGTGCCCAAAGAGCTCCTGGAGGTGCCCAGAGAACCCCTGGAAGTGCCCAAAGAACCCCTGGAGGTGCCCAAAGAGCTCCTGGAGGTGCCCAGAGAACCCCTGGAAGTGCCCAAAGAACCCCTGGAGGTGCCCAAAGAGCTCCTGGAGGTGCCCAGAGAACCCCTGGAAGTGCCCAAAGAACCCCTGGAGGTGCCCAAAGAGCTCCTGGAGGTGCCCAGAGAACCCCTGGAAGTGCCCAAAGAACCCCTGGAGGTGCCCAAAGAGCTCCTGGAGGTGCCCAGAGAACCCCTGGAAGTGCCCAAAGAACCCCTGGAGGTGCCCAAAGAGCTCCTGGAGGTGCCCAGAGAACCCCTGGAAGTGCCCAAAGAACCCCTGGAGGTGCCCAAAGAGCTCCTGGAGGTGCCCAGAGAACCCCTGGAAGTGCCCAAAGAACCCCTGGAGGTGCCCAAAGAGCTCCTGGAGGTGCCCAGAGAACCCCTGGAAGTGCCCAAAGAACCCCTGGAGGTGCCCAAAGAGCTCCTGGAGGTGCCCAGAGAACCCCTGGAAGTGCCCAAAGAACCCCTGGAGGTGCCCAAAGAGCTCCTGGAGGTGCCCAGAGAACCCCTGGAAGTGCCCAAAGAACCCCTGGAGGTGCCCAAAGAGCTCCTGGAGGTGCCCAGAGAACCCCTGGAAGTGCCCAAAGAACCCCTGGAGGTGCCCAAAGAGCTCCTGGAGGTGCCCAGAGAACCCCTGGAAGTGCCCAAAGAACCCCTGGAGGTGCCCAAAGAGCTCCTGGAGGTGCCCAGAGAACCCCTGGAAGTGCCCAAAGAACCCCTGGAGGTGCCCAAAGAGCTCCTGGAGGTGCCCAGAGAACCCCTGGAAGTGCCCAAAGAACCCCTGGAGGTGCCCAAAGAGCTCCTGGAGGTGCCCAGAGAACCCCTGGAAGTGCCCAAAGAACCCCTGGAGGTGCCCAAAGAGCTCCTGGAGGTGCCCAGAGAACCCCTGGAAGTGCCCAAAGAACCCCTGGAGGTGCCCAAAGAGCTCCTGGAGGTGCCCAGAGAACCCCTGGAAGTGCCCAAAGAACCCCTGGAGGTGCCCAAAGAGCTCCTGGAGGTGCCCAGAGAACCCCTGGAAGTGCCCAAAGAACCCCTGGAGGTGCCCAAAGAGCTCCTGGAGGTGCCCAGAGAACCCCTGGAAGTGCCCAAAGAACCCCTGGAGGTGGCACTGAGTGACCAGGCGGGGCCCAGGTTGGACTCGATGACCTGGGAGGGCTTTGCCAACCTGGAACATTCCAGGTTTTGGGTTCCTCGAGGCCAGGACCGGCCTCCTGGTGCCACCTGGTGGGATGTGCCACCTGGTGGGATGTGACACCTGGTGGCAGCTCTCGGAGGTGCCACCAGGGCTCTGGCAGCCCCTCCCCTGCCAACAAGGCTGGCACAGCCCGGCCCTGCCCACACCACCTGGTGAGCTCATCGGGCTCCCTGCCCTACTTGGCAATCTCGGGAAGGTGCCCGAGCCCTTAATGAGGGTTGGCACACCCTTGGCAGTGGGCAGGGATTGTCCCACCCCATGCCCAGGGGGGGCAAAGCTGCTTTGGCACCTCTGAGACCACACTGAGAGTTGGGAGTCCCGTCCTGGAGCTGCTGCTGGAGCCAACTCAGACCCTGTGCCAGGTGGGCAGAGCCCTGGGGCAGCCCAACCCCTGGCACAGCTCCCTGAGCTCCACAGGGCTGGGATGTGGCCTGGGCACGTGCTTGGGGTGCTCCAAGGGGGCTGAAACTGAGCCTGGCACCGAGGGCACAGCTCAGAGTGTCCCATCAGGACTGAAATCCCTCCTGTCCTGTGCCCTGGTGGGTTCCATTTGGGCTGATTCACAGCCTGGCACCGAGGGCACAGCTCAGAGTGTTCCAAGGGATTGAAATCCCCCCTGCCCTGTGCCCTGGTGGGTTCCATCAGAGCTGGGTCACAGCCTGGCACCGAGGGCACAGCTTAATGTGCTCCATTTGGGCAGAAATCCCTCCTGCCCCTGTCCTTGGTGTGCTCCAAGGGGGGTGGAACAGAGCCTGGCACTGAGGGCACAGCTCAGTGTGCTCCAAGGGGCTGAAATCCCTCCTGCCCTGTGTTTGATGTGCCCCAAGGGGGGTGAAACCCAGCATGGCACTGAGGGCACAGCTCAGAGTGTCCCATCAGGGCTGAAATCCCTCCTGCTCTGAGCCCTGGTGGGTTCCATCAGACCTGACTGACAGCCTGGCACCGAGGGCACAGCTCAGCGTGTCCCATCAGGGCTGAAATCCCTCCTGCTCTGAGCCCTGGTGGGTTCCATCAGACCTGACTGACAGCCTGGCACCGAGGGCACAGCTCAGCGTGTCCCATCAGGGCTGAAATCCCTCCTGCTCTGAGCCCTGGTGGGTTCCATCAGACCTGACTCACAGCCTGGCACCGAGGGCACAGCTCAGAGTGTCCCATCAGGGCTGAAATCCCTCCTGCCCAATGCAAAGCCACCCAGGCCCAGGGCAGTG
>VWZD01010869.1:176684-237614 GCA_013396695.1 Sakesphorus luctuosus | reverse complement strand
GGTGTGGGGTGTCCCACTGACCCCTCCGCCCCCGCCCAGGGCCCCTCCCCTGGAGATGAAGACACCCGTGTCCCCCCCCCAGTCGGAGTGTAACCCCGTGGGGGCTCTGCAGGTGGGTGACACCAGAGGGGACACGAGGGGACATCGGACCCCCAACCCCAGCTCGGGAGCTGTCCCTATTTTAGGGGTGATGGGCCTGTTTTGGGGATGCCCATCCCTATCCAGGGTGGGGGACACGGCCCTCAGGGGGTGACCTTACCCATTCTTGGGGACAGGGAGGGGCAATGGCCTTTGGGAGCAGCTTCTCTCCAGGTGGGGGGGCTCTTCCTCCTTTTTGGGACAACTCTTCCTGTTTTGGGGACCATTGTCCCCATTTTGGGGCCTATTATCTCCATTTTGGGGCCCATTATCTCCATTTTGGGACCCATTATCCCCATTTTGGGGCCCATTATCCCTGTTTGGGGGCAGCTATGCCCATTTTGGGAACGGTTATCCCTATTTTGGGGCTGTTTATCCCCAAACAGGTATCCCAATTTTGTGTCTGGTTATCCCCACTTTGTGTCCAATTAACCCCTTTTGGGGGCCATTTCTCTCTGTTTTGGGGTCACTTTTCCCCATTTCGGGTGCTGGCAGCCCCTGCTGGGGGGGCTGTCCCCGTTTTGGGGTGTCCCTGTCCTACCCCCCGTGTCCCCAGGAGCTGGTGGTGCAGAAGGGCTGGCGCCTGCCGGAGTACACGGTGACCCAGGAGTCGGGGCCGGCGCATCGCAAGGAGTTCACCATGACGTGCCGCGTGGAGCGGTTCGTGGAGATCGGTGGGTCACCGGGCGGGGGACAGGGACCCCCGGGGTGCCCAGGGCCAGCTGGCAGGGGGTCGTGGCTCACCCCAGGGCGCTCTGTGCCCCCTCCCCAGGCAGCGGCACATCCAAGAAGCTGGCGAAGCGCAACGCGGCCGCCAAGATGCTGGTGCGGATCCACAACGTGCCGATGGAACCGCGGGACGGCAGCGAGGCCGAGGGCGAGGAGGACCAGTTCAACATGGTGCTGGGGGCACTGGGGGCACTGGGGGTGGTGGGTATGGGCACCCCATTGGCACCCCGAGGGGTTAACAGGGGTGTAGACACCACAAATTCATCCCCAGTGGGGAATGTGGGACCCTCTGCACCCGAGGGCTCGTGGATGCCCAGCGATGACCTGTGGGGCCGCAGGGCGGGGGGCACCTGGGAGGGCACCCCGTGGATTTGGGGTGCCTGGAGGGGGGTGAGTGTGGTCCCCATGGCTGTCCTGGTGCTGAGGGCCCTGCGGTTCCCATGTCCCGTGGTGGGGCTCAGAGGGTCCCTGGGGAGGTTGGCAGGTCCCTGATGGCCTGTGCCCCCCGCAGACGTGCCCACGGCTGGAGGGGCTGCGGGGCCGCGCCCCCGGCTGCACCTGGGACTCCCTGAGGAACTCGGCCGGAGAGAAGCTGGGGCAGCTGCGGAGCCGGGGAGGGGCCCCTGCACCAGGGGGGGCCTGTGCCCTCCTGCAGGAGCTCTCAGAGGAGCAGAGCTTTGCCATCAGCTACCTCGACATCGGTGGGCACCTGGGACCCCCGGGACCCCCTCTAACCCCTCTGCCCCTCCCCGGGCACCCCCAGGAACCTCCACCTCCCCCAGGGTACCCCCACTCCACCTGACAACCCTGGCATCCCCTTGGCCCCTCTGTCCCTCACTGGGCACTCCCAGGTATTCCCTCCTACCCTGGGCACCCCCAGGTCCCCCTCAGCCCCACGGGTGCCCCAGCCTGAGCTCGGGGGCGTTGTGGGGGTGTCGGGGTGACTCCCAGTGTCTCCCCCAGATGCGCTGAGCCTCAGTGGGCTGCACCAGTGCCTGGTGGAGCTCTCGACACAGCCGACGACCGTGTGCCATGGGGCTGCCCCGTCCCGCGATGGCGCCCGTGCCCAGGCTGCCCGCAACGCCCTGCAGTACCTGCGCATCATGGCAGGGGGAAAATGACCCCCTGGCCACCCCCGCGGACACGGCCCAGGACTTACTGACCCGCACAGGGGCCGCAGGACCCACTGTGGGGCACCTGGCCCCCACCCACGGCCACCCGGCCCCGCTGACCCCCTGCCTGGGCCCGTGGATGGACAAACAGACGGACCTCAGGGCTCTGGCGGCTCCCTCTGGCCTGGCTCCCTCCTGGTGCCAGCAGAGGTGCCATCGGCCCCAGGAATAAAGCTGGGGGTGTTTGTACTCCTCCTGTCGGCGTCTGCTTATGGGGCTGGGGGGCCTGGGGATATTGGGGGGCAGAAAGGGGGCAGGTCCCATCTCCCCCCCGAGGCCCAGGGGCAAAAGCATAACCCTTGGGGGTGGGGGCACCACTTTATTGGGTGATGGGCGAACCCACGCGTGGAGCTAGGAGGACTCGGCTTCAGGACGGACAGATGGACGGGCGGGCTCGGGGCTGGACGCTCAGCGGTGGCGGCCGAAGCGCTGTGGGGTCGCCATTATTCAGAATGGAGCGACCGGGGGGTCCCAGCTCCGGGGGCTGAGCCGGGAGTGGTCCCCGCGCTGCGGCCCCCGCCCCGTCCTGCCGGGGACTCCCCGACCCAGGGACCCCTCCTGGTCTCCCCGCACTCCCCCGTCCTTTCCCCTTCGCCGCGTCTCCCTGTCGCCACCCGGTGGCCGCATCGCGCTCCTGCAGCCCCGACGGCGCGGCCGCGGCTCTCTCCGACCCCAAACCTGCTGAAATCGCCCCAAACACTCACCCGAGGGTGCCCCGGGCCACTGCGGCGTTCCCGCGTGTCCCCTCACACACGCCCACCCGCTGTGTCACCCGAGGGGTGGGAGGTGACAGTCCCCTGCCGTCCCCAGTTCAGACGGTGTCACCGTGGTGATGACCGAGGGTTGTCACAGCATCCTTCGCCCAAGTGACACCCACTCCGTGAGCCCACCGGGTGTCCGTGGCACAGGTGACACCGGGGGTGCCTCCAGCCCACCGCCCCTCCCAAAGCAGAGAGCAGCAGCCACCGGCTCCTGGGTAATATTTTAATGTTATATTTGCAGCATAAATAAAAGGCACGTTACATGTTTGGTACGACACGGCCGAGGGTGGGGGCGGGAAGGGGGGCTTGGGACGTGTCCCCCGCATCCCCCCCGCATCCCCGGGCCCCGCGGGNGGGTAGGGCGGAGTTTTCAGCAAAAAAGGAGCTGCCCCGCGGCGGTGGCCGATCTACGATATATGGGTGCATATACGTGTCGATATGGACTGATAGATACTACATGGTTACGCTTCTCGGGGGGGGATGGATGTCCTTTTTTTTTGGCTTCTTCCATTATTGATCGTCAAAGCTCGTGGTACAAAGCAGCAGGGGGGGGCGTGGGGGGGACCAGGACCCTCCTCCCGTGGTCCTCTGTCGCCTCCTGGGCTCGTTTCAGGGCATCGCCGCTGTCAGAGCCCAGGTGTGCACGGAACGGGAGGGAGCACTGAACAGAAACGGGGCCACAAGTCCAAAAATGACACATTTCCCATCAGAGCTGTCGAATTCTGGAACCAAGGATCGACCAGGGGAGGAAAAAGTGGCACCAAACCTTCCCACCTGCCCAGTCCTGAGGGAGTTGGAGGCCAATGAGCAGAATTTCACCTCTGCCACGGGGAGAGGAGGGAAGGAGCAAGAGCTTCTTCATCACAAACTCCCCCGGGGCCTGTTTTCAGCCATTTGTTCCTATTCCATGTTAGAGTTACAATAAAATCGGTAAAATTCAACTCCCACTGGCCAGGGCTGCTGTCTGGGCTCCCCCCAGCTCGACCCCAACATAAAGGAGCTCCTGAGAGGGGCTCTCATATCACCCTCCACCCATTCAGGCCCCAGCAGAGGGATGGGGATCCCCATGATCCAAACACTGCAGGGATGGGATTGCGGGGGAAAGAGGTGGGAACCCTGGGCTTTATCAGGGTTCCTGGGAAGCCCAGGGCTGGCAGAGCAAAGTGCAGGTGCCCGGCACTGCCGAGCGGGGCCAGGGGCTGCCACCCCCTGGCAGCCTCAGAGAAATCATCACACAGCAGAAATCATGTGGTTTTCCCCAAAGGTGGCTGCAAAGTCTTCGAGCAAGACTTGAAACAGCACTGGGAGGAGGAGGAGGAGGAGACAGAGCCACCTTCATCCCACCCATCCTCATGGCTCCCCTGGCACCACTGACCCACCAGAAAACCTGACTTCCCATCCAAAAACACCCCAAACCCCAGGACGTGCCCCATCGCCACCACCATGGCAGCCTGGAGAGGGAATTGCCCCCAAGGGAGGCAGTGAGGGAGGGGAGGACGATGAGGGCCACAAACCAGCTCTTCCCAGTGGCTTGGGGAGAAAATGCCACTCCCTGATGCCCAAAGGCTCCCTGGGAGCAGAGACCACTCAGACACTGGACCTCCTCAACCATCAGCCAGAGGGGCTGGAAGAAACCCTCCTCCCTGGGGAGCCTGAGAGCCACTCAAAGCTTTAACTCCTCACCTCCTTCCCCTGGAGCAGCTCCCTTTGGGGTAAAACACTCCTAAAATGGGCACTGGGAGCTCAAACTGTGTGACTGAAGCAACAAAAGGTCCAGGGACAGCCAAATGCTCGTTCCCTGCTTATTCCTGCCCAGGTTTGGAGCTTCCCAACCACCTTTTCTGGCGTTTGCAGAATTTTCAAGGCACTAAAGCGCTGGCAGATGTGGGAATGGGGTGGCTCTGGGGTGTGGAGGGATGGGGAGAAAAGCTGCTCCTGCACACCCATCCCAATGGGGCCACAAGGATTCCCTGGAGAAGTGAGGCAGGAAAAGCCCTTTGTGGGCAACAGGCTCAGCTTTCCTATCACACAAAATCCAGCCTCTTTTAGCCCCGAGGGTAAAACAAGGGGCTGGGGAAGCTGCTGCCTTTGATCCAAACACTGTTTCAGACTTTCCACCTCTAGACTCTTCACTTACTCTTGATCCTGCCAGCAAAGCCCCCACTGCCCTTTGCCTCTGCTTCTCCCCAGACCTCGCAGCAAACAGGGAACCAGTGGTGGGAGCAGCCCAGAGCTCAATTCCTCCTTTCTTCCTCTTCCCACCAACCCCTTTTCCTGCAGAGCTGAGCATTGGGATGGCCCAGGAGGAGCTGCTGGACACGACCACTCACTCCACACCATGGCCTGAGACCAACAGCTGCCAGACAGGGCAAAGATCCTGCACCTCCTGCAAACCCTCAGCCTTAGATCCTGAGCTCCCCAAAATGGGCCTGAGCCCCTGCTGTGCCTCACCTGGCCCAAAGCCCTTCTGGCCACATCCTGGGTTAGGACAGAGAACACTGGAAATATCTGTGAATGCAGGGACTGTGCAGGAACAGCTTTACAGGAGGAAAAGGCGGGTCTAGGGGGCTGTGTGAGATCCAAACCAGAGGGTGGATGTGACCCCAATCACTGACAGGAGCTGTGATGAGCAAGAGAAAAGAGGGGAGCACAAGAGCAGCAACACAAATCAGTCCAGACCATGTGTGGTCAGTATGGCCACAGAGTTGAGGAACACCTGGGAAAGAGGGAGGGGAAGAAAACAGATCCCATCAATGGAAAAACCCAAACCACTGGACTCCCCAAGATTCCTGCTCAGCCTTTGCTTTGGGTTTTGCTGTCCCTGGAAAGCTTCCAAGTCTGGAGAAGCCAAACGAAATCACTTGGACAAACCAACTTGGCTCCAAAGTGGCGAAGTGCGACCTGAGGGGGAGGAGGACTTGGCTGAGGAGGGACCTGTGAGGGGGAGGAAGACCAACTGCTGATGCAGCTCCATGGACTGGGACAAGATTCCTTCCAAGAGCCTGAACACATGTGAAACCCCTTCCCATTTCCACACTGCTGGCTCCAATTGCTTGCCCAGGGCCAGCAGCAGCTTGGGAAGCACAAGACGGGCACAGACAAACACACACATTCCCAATGCCCACCTGGTAGGACAACACACCTGATTCCAAGAATCTCCAGACATGGAGGGTGGGTTCTTAACCTGCCCTATGAACTGGAAGCTCCACGAATCCTTTGTTTGCTCTGGCTGGGAAGCAACAGATGCTCTGTCACAGCGAGCCGAACATAATCATGGGGAGGAGGCGAAAGACCAGGCAGAGACACCATTCTATGCTCCCTCCCCTCACAACAGGCAACTCATCCATGATTTAAGGCCACCATTATTAAGGTCATCGAGGTCATGTGCATGGGAAATGCTCCCTGGGAACGAAGGGAGGGGTTTGCTCAGGTGTGAGGCGGAGCTGGGGCCGGATGCTGGATCTGGGGACTCACATGGCGCTGCCTGCTGGGTCCTTCCCTGCATCCCAGAGTGCCCAGCCCCGGGGATGTCCATCAGCACTGGTTTGCCAAAGGGAAGACGGGAGCAGCCCCATGGCTGCCTCAACAGGCCGTACCTTTCCCAGCACCTGGTGCAGGGGCAGCACCTGCGGCTCCCAGTGTGGCACAAGTCACTGGGAACACGAGTCCCCTTCTCCCAGCCACATTTACAGCGTTCACACTCCCACCGTGTCCAAGAGCCACTGCTGGGATTTGGGACCGAGGAGACCGACCTCAATCCCTGTCCCCTCGGAGCTCCAGGAGGCTCCTGCGTGAAGGTGCAGCGTTTCAGGGAGCAGGAGCAGGGATGAGCAGACACCTGGGAGCAGCACTGAGTGTCAGAGGCTCCACCAGCCCCTCTGCCAAGGAGGGAGGGACAGGGAGAGGGGCTGGGAGCAGGGACAGTGCCCAGTGCTGAGGGGATCCCACGCACAAGGTTTAGTGTTACCGTAACGGATACCTGCGAGCCAACCTTTCCAGGTGCTCCATGGAGGAAGCTCTGGGAGCTGGGGGGACTCTGCCCAGGGCAGCAGAGGGACCAGGGCTGGACAGGCTGTGCAGTGGGAAAGCGCCAGAGCTGCCCTTAACTCACCAAAAAAAAAGAAAAAAAAAAAGAAATGCAAATCCTGGTGGGCCCACCCTGGGCAGGGCCGGGCCGTGGTCAGTCTGTGCTCGGCTCCGGGCCATCATCTGCCGGCAGACTGCGACTGTGGGGCCATGATGACGTGCGAGGGCAGCCCCAGTTCTGTCCTTTGCCCTGCCATCTGCGTCAGCACCGAGGTGGCCACGGCCTCGGCCGCCGAGCGCACGCTGAGCCCGTTCGGGGCGGCCGACACGGAGCTGTGCTGGATGACGGGCGCGGGGGAGCCCGTGGGCTCCGAGCTCTCCTTCGGGCTCTCTGCTCCAGCAGGGAAGGGGGAAAGAACAGGACAAGGTCAGAGGCAGGCTGGGATGGGAGGGAGGCGTTCACAGCACAGCGAGGGGGTGGGATGGCTGCTGCCCTGCGCTAGGCAGACTTTGAGGAACAGTAATAGGGATTGTAAACTTTGGAAGTTAAAAGGGAAAAAAAAGTGTTTCTGCCCTGGGTCCTGCACGGAGCCACCACCTCTGCAGGGCTGGGACATCCACGACCACCTCACTCAGGCCGTGAGTCAGTGTAGGGAGTGCCTATGCACAGACTGTGCCAGACCCTTCCAGGACACCATTCCCAGAGAGGGCAACCCCCAAGGACATTGGCTTTTTTTATTTCTTTTTTTTTTTTTGCTTCCTTGGCTTTTTCAGTTCCCCCTTCCCTTCTCTCATCTCATCTGTCTCTGCCTTTCCTTCCATTATTCCAGGCAACACTAGAGGACTCCAGTGTCCTCCCAAAGCCTCGGCACAGGCACCACAGCCTGGAACTGGTATTGCAGACAGTACAGAAGGATCCAGGATTGTGGTTAGCTCCTGGGTTGATTATAATGAAAAAGGCAGCATTAAAAAAAAAAAGAAAAAAGGAAAGAAGGTAAAAAAGAGGCTTTTTTACTTCCAAACCGAGCCAGTTTGATGGGAACAGCAGAGAATGAGCTATGGAGCCCTATGACGTCATTTATAGAGTCTGGCCTTTCCTGACTCTGGCTTGGCTTTGGAGCAGCAAGTTTTTAACTTCAAAGAGCATATCAAGTGCTTGGCATGTTGCCAGAAGCACGGAAAGACTCCAGGGAGAAGCAGAGATATGGATCTCTGTCAAATATCCCACATTAGAGAGGCAGAGGGAGACACACACCTCCTTCCCTCTGTGCTGCCCTCACTGCAAGATCTTATACACCAAGTTAAAGTGACAACTCGGGGGTTCTTCCTCAACGTGGAGGCTGTACTAGCACAAAATGCCCTGCAGCACATGTGGGATTCTTGGGGTGTCCTGTGCAGGGCCAGGAGTTGGACTCAGTCAGCCCTGTGGGCCCTTCCCAGCCCAGGGTGTTCTATATTCTATATGCCATGTGCCATATGCTCTAATTTCTGTGCCACAGCTCTGCCCTGTCCCTGCAGGGACTGGAAGGTGATGGGGCACAGACTGAGATGAGAACTCCCTCCCTGCCTTTACATCTTATGCATCTTGAGCTGCTGAGACCCACTCAAAGGCTGCAGGGACAGCAGAAGCCATCACTCACCCACGTAGCCCTGTGTCTTCTTCTGCAGTGCTGTGACAGGACAGTCCTTGTGGGCCAACAGCAGCTGCTTGAGCTGAGCCACCTCATTCCTCAGCAGCGTCACTTCATTCTGATGGGGACAAACACATGTGGGCATTACTCACAGCAGCCCCAGCAGCACCAGGATGTTCAGGGATGCAAATTCCAATTTGGTGTCTACTCTGAGATGCCTCTGGCCCAAGAACATCCAGCACAGTTCTTGAGTTTGAGGAGTTTAAGACATGGGCTGCAGCGCTTCCCTGGACTCACTATGATCACCTAACCCTGGGCAGAGGTTTTCCTGAGCCCTCCTGCCAGTGCTACCTGCCTGAGGGACAGTCCAGCATGATGGTACCTGCCTGAGGGACACTCCATCACAATGCTACCTGCCTGAGGGACACTCCAGCACGGTGCTGCCTCTGGTGGGACACATGGGAGAATAAAACCAGCTCAGCCCAAGCCAGGCTGTGGGGGACATCACAGCTCCTCCACGCTTTTGGTACCTCTGGGAGCTCCCATGAGCCAGGTCTGCTCCCCAAAAAACTGTACAGCAAACTCTTCCTCTGAAAAGTGGGGGGAGGCAGCAATCCTGCTCCAGAGAGCAGCACCCGAGTGCTCTGCGGCGCGGGTGGACGTTCCCTCCAGAGCGATGTTCCCTCTGGAGTGACACTCCCAACGCTGGCTGAGGGCTGTGCTCAGCCCCAGTTACATACTCACGCTCAGCTGGATGTTCTGGGTGGTGAGTTCCTCAGCTTTCTTCTCCAGGGAGGACACCCAGAGCTTGCGTTTCTGCCGGCAGCGCGAGGCGGCCGCGCGGTTCCGCTCCAGGAAGCGCTGCCGGCGCTCGTCCGGATCCTCGTCCACCGTGCGCTTGCGGCGCCCGCCCGTGCTGGGGGTGGGCTGGGCAGGGGACACCTGGGGATGGCACAGGGGGAAGACACTGAACAGCAGCTCTGGGGCAAGAGGGACGCAACGGTGTCACCACGGCTTGGCAGAGCAGAGGATGGGAGTGCTCGATGCTGCTGCCACACCCACCAAGGCACCTTCTCCGTTTGGGGTCAGGCAGGTATGGAGCAAATTAGAGTTTTTGAGTGGGCTGTCTGCGTAAAAAATTAACTTGGGTTCACTTTTCCTCCACATCTTCAGCTGAACAAGCTCTTGGAGGTAACTGGTACCAAAAGATTCTGTACTGCTGCACATTTCCCAGTTTTATTTCAGGAGAACAAAGGAAAAGCCAGCGAGGGCTGATGATGCAGCAGCCCTGACTGCAAGGGGCAACTACATCCCACACCCAGGGAGTGCAGCCACTCTCCAGCACTCGCTGTCAGGCAGCATATGGATATTAAAACTTCGGGAAGCCCATCCAAGTGCCGGAGCAGGTGGCGATCCTGATGGAAGGTTGGCATTTGGCTGGCTGGCAGAAGCCAGTGGAGCTGATTGCCTGAGAGGGGTGTGCTTAACCTTAACATTCTTTCCAAACTCCAGACCTCGTCAGGCAAATAAAAGTGGTGCTGGAGCTTCTGCCTGGTGGGCTGTGAGTGCGTCAGTGCTGAAGCGGCACTGGAAAAACAAGGTTTTAACCCATTGTGAAAAGGAGGAAGCCACGGTTTTCCTGCTCTTTCCCCAAGCCCAGGAACCCCCCAGCACCTCCAGCCCAGGCTCTGGGGCGGCAGCAGCAGCAGCAGACCTGTGGCTGAGCTGGGGAAGGGGCATCAGGGTGCTGGACCAGGATCTGGCTCTGCTCCGGACGCGCTGTCACCATCGTGCTGGCTGAGCCCACCACCAGGTTGCTGCCGTTCAGCGAGGAGGAGGCTGTCAGGCTGGCCTTCAGCCTCTGTGGAAGGAGGAAAAGGGACATCAGGGACCTGCTCTCAAGGCTCTGAGCAGCTCCTATCACCCAAGGAGCCACGGTGCTGGGAACAGGCTCTTCAGAGGCTGCGGCTGACTCGAGTCCAACTGAATGCCACCACCATCTGGCCTGCCTGAAGACAGAGTGGTGTCCAACCCAAGAGACAGGTGTCACATCCCAAAATTGCTACTGCCACTGGCACCAATTCCCTCCCCAGCTGTCAGGCTCCATGGAAAGCCCAGGGACTGAACAGGCTGCAGAGCCCAACTGTCCCTGAGCACCCCCAGAGGGGTCCTGGGGGATGAAGAAGGACCCATGTGTGTCTTGCAAGTCCTTTCTCTGGGCAGCCAGACCAGGACAGCTGTTTTGTGCCTCAGTTTACGCCATCTCCCCCATCGGAGGCTCTGACCTGCGCATGAGTCCTGTGGACCCCAAAACAGGAGTGGGGACAACATGCTGGCAAGTGTGAGCAGCACTGCTGGGACAGGTGGGTGTGCAAACACCTGCCCAGCCAAAAAAATGGGGTTTCACAGGATCATGGAACCACTGAGGCTGGAAAAGTCCTCTGAGATCATTAAGTCCAGCTGTTTCCCTGGCACTGCTGAGCCATGTCCCCAAGTGCCACATCCCTCAGGTTTGCTTCCCCTCCATGCCTGAGCCATGAGGAGCCAGGGGAGGGAAGTTCCTTTCATAAACTCTTAGTGAAAGGGTTTGACATGAGAACCATGACCAGGATCTCTTGAACTACAGCTCAGCCTCTCCTCCCATGGCTCTGCCTTCCTCAGCCCCACCTCTATCCCACCTGCCACCCTGGAAACAGAGCTCCAGCTTTACCACCAGCTGCACTCACAGGCTGGGGACAGGATTTTTCCTGACACTCACAGCCTCCTGTGCTGCCAGAGCTGAGCACTGAGCACTCCAATGCTCATGGTGGCATTTCCAACACCTGTGCTGGGAGCAAAAATGCTCTGATGGCTATACAGGATTCCAGAGGAGCCCTGGCTCTTCCTGGAGGCTGTGGGGGAAAAGCCTCCAGCTGGGAGCTGCTTCTGGAGAAGGTGGTGAAAGCTGAGGGATAACACCAACACCATGGCCCTGCCACTCTCCCCAACACTCACCATTTTGGCTTCAGAGTGCACTGGGAGTCCTGAGGGGGAGACGGAGCCGCTGCTGTTGATGGGTGGCCCAGGAATCCCAGGAATGTTGGGCACCATGGACATGGGCCGAGCCAGCTGTGGGCGAGGGAGGGACATGGGTTGGGAACTGGAGGTGCTCTGGCTCTGTGGAGCAGCTCTGCAGTAACTCTCTGACCAAGCACGTCTATAAATCCTGACAAACGTTCAGCTACAGCCATCCATCATTCCTGCTGTCACCAAAGGCCACCAGCCACGTTGGTGGCCACAGTGGCTGTTCCAGAATCACGCAGCAAACCAGCCCAGCACGGAGCAGAGTGAGGGGGCAGCTCCTTTCCCTCCCTGCCAGTGGGCTCTTCCCCACCAGTACAGGACATGGATGAGAGGGAGGGTGCTGGATCCCTTCTGGTTCTATTGCAAAGCTGCCACAGCACAAAGGGGTGGTCACAGCACCCCCTACAGAGCTTTCTCTCACCAAAGGGAGGGAAAACCAGAATTTGGACATGTTTGTAAAGCCCCTTGGGTGGAAAAGCACTGCAAAGTGGGAGGGAAGGGGCAAGGATGTTTCTGTGCCCACAGGCCATGAGGAGAGGTGCCTGCTTTCAGCCAACATTCCTGCACCTGAGGCAGAAGGTTTTGGCCCTTGCGCACTCAAAGCCCCAGGGACATGCCCAGCAGGACAGACAGGATTCCCAGGGCTGGGATCATGAGCTGGAGAGCTCAGAGGACACACACAGCACCCACCAGGCAGATCTGCAGTGACTTTGCCCCACAGAAAACTGTGTACAGAAGCCCAGCCTGAGGCTGGTATGGACATTTCCCTGGCCAGCACACACCAACATGTTCCCTGCAAGCTCCAATGGTTTCAGTGCAGGCACACTGTTCCAAATGGAAGCAGCTAATCAGGGATCCTGCAGCTCCCAGCCCCAGATCAATGGCGTGAGCCATCTGTCTGGGCACAGATTTGCTTTTTTCCAAACTTATTGCCCTCTAGTGTGATCCACACGTTATTGCTGCCCTGCCAGAGCTGCTCCCTCCTCCTCTTCCTCCTCCTCCTCCTCCAGTCTTATCTCGCACCGAGGGGGAGAGAGATTTTAATGTTTGTGAAATGGAAGTGTGTGTGTGTGTCTGGCAGGGGAAAGGCCAGTCCCTTCCTGCACACGGGGCTGTTCTGGAAGCTTCTCTCACCGATATGACAGAAGGCATCTGGACGGGGGGGCCGGGGAGCACGGGCACGGTCTGGCCATTGGCGAGCTGCACCACGAGTGGGAGGGACCCTGTGGGAGACCTGAGGAACAACAAGTGAAGTTCTCATGGATTATTCCACGTTTATGATGTCCCAGCAGCCCCAGGAGCTCAGTGCAGCACCGTGAGTGAATCCACTGCGTGGATTTGGGCTCAATTACCCATTTCTGAATGGTTTGGTCTGAAGGGGAGGGTGTAAAGCTCAGCTGGGTGAGTGTGAGGGTAACTCAGCCTCCTGCACTCTTCTGTGCCAGTGTCCCATGGAGGTGACCCGGGCTGGCAGCGATGCAAATGGCTCTGCACTTTCATGGCAGTGTCACACCAAGGTGACCTGGGCAGGCAGTGATGCCAATGGCCCTGTGTACTTGTGCAATGTCACACTGAGGTGACCCAGCACTGCTCAGGGCTGGCAGGGACACATGGTTGTGCCCTGGGCATACTCCAGCTGCCCAAACACCACAGCTGCTGAAGCCCTGAGCCACGAGGGCCACCTGAACAGAGAGAGAAACACATCCAAGGGCTGCTGGAACTGCTCCTCCTACACCAAGCCTGGCACCAGGCAGCTGCTTCTGCCCACCAGGAACCTCCTGGTCTGTCCATTGTTGAGCTCCCACATGGAGGTTTTGCAAGGATTCAGCTTTCCATTAACAAGCACTTCTGACCCCAGAGGAAACCCCTGGGGTGGATGCTGGGCTGGCTTGTGCTTGCACAGGCTGTGGCCCTGGGAAATGGGAGACAGGAACTGGGAGACAGGACATCCCAGCTTGCTGCTGGCTAGGGAGGAGGTGATTGTGCTGGAGACTAATTGCAACAAATTAAAAATACCAGGAACTGCTTCCATTGCAGATCCCTCTGGATACACCCCAAGCAGGGACATCCCCCCGGCCTCCATCCCATCACAAACCCCACTGTGCTCCAGCTCCACCCCTCCAGACTCAGCCTTTCCAGGAGAGTGCAGGAAGAGCTGGAGCTGCTCCAGAGGAGGGGGAGTGGAAGGAAACCAATCCTGCTGCAAGGGCTGATCTCCTGCTCCTCCTCTCCCATCCATATCAGTGCTGTGGGGAACCAACTGGAGGCAGAGCTGAGCTGGGATCCCCGCTTTGCAGGAGGGAGGGTAAAATAAATCTGCTGCTGTCTCCTCTGCCAAGGCCAGGGAAGGAGGAGGCTGTGCTGGCACAGTGGGAGGAGCAGGGGATGTGGGTCAAAGGGGGCAGTTCATCCTGCCAATAACTCAGGCTGAAATTTTTAAGGCTGCCTTGGGAACGTCAACGCTCGACCCTCAGTCATTTCTATTAGGCATCCCAAATCCTCCAGACTGCTTTGGAAATCCCAATCTAACCAGGCAGTTACAGGGAGGTCACAGCCTCCCCTCAGTCTGTCACACTGACACCAACCCCATCGTGCCAGCAGTGGCCCTAATGAAGGGACTCTTGTTACTGCTGCAGCTCCACCTCTCCCTCCAGGTGATCTGGGCTGCAAAGAGCACAGCAAATCATACCAAAGTCCAACCTACTCCAGTTCTGATTTTCTTCTGTCTCCAAGCATGAGGGGACACCTTTCCAAACAGCCCTAGAGTCTCTGCCTGAGCTGCAGAGGCTGTAACAGTGCCCTTTCAACCCCCAGGACAATCACACTTAACCCCTTCATGCCTCAAGACAGCATTTCAAACTTTCCACCAGGATGTCTGCACTGATAGTGCCAGAGGTCAAAGGAAAACACACACAAACCCATGAACTGCTAACCCAAAAATACAGACTGGGCTGGTTAATGCAAGGAGCCAGCCCTGAGCAGGGGTGGTCAGGGAAGCCATAGCCATGAAGCAGGAGCATCCAGGGCCACTGAGCAGGAGCATTCTGACACCAAACATAGAGGGGGATAAATATGCATCTCCCGAGAGCACAATGTGCTCCGGAGGAGACAAAGCCTCCACCCAGGTTGTTTCAGGGCAAACAGGAGCAGGTCCTTGGCTCTGCCGAAGCAAACAGCCCCCAAGGAAGGGCTGGCTGGGCACAGGAGGTGACACTAGAGGTAAAAGCTGTCTGGGAAAATCCCCCAGCCGTTACAGCTCCAGACAATTCGGCAGCGCTGGCTGTGCCTGCGCCCGGCGCCGACAGCCAGCGCCGTGCTGGCATGTTCACGTTCAGGGAGCGCTTTCATCTCTCCCCACGGTGAGTTTTGCCTCGTTTCGTTACTCCAGGACAATCAGTTCCTGTTTCCTGCACTCCCATCCCATGCCAGCACTTCAGACAGTGCCCAGTGAGGCCCTTATTGCCCACGCAGCCGCAGCACCTCCATGTTCTGGCGCTCAGGGAACTCACTCAGGGGGTAATTCCTGCCCCTGCTCTGTACTCACCCCAGCTGCCTGTTGGAGGGGGGAGCCTGGGTGATGACAGAGGTGGGGGATGGCAGGGTGGGGTGCAGGGGGTCGTAGCCCAAGTGCAGGGGCAGCGATCCAGGGCGCACGATGGTGGGAGTGGGCGTGGAGATGATGACAGGCTTGGAGGGGATCTCCTGGAGAGGAAAACAGAAAACAGGGGACTTGCTCTTAATTACCAGTTCATTACCACTGGGCTGACTCTTCCACCCGACAGCTCAAAGGCAGTTTAGGGAAAATTCAGGCATCTTTGTCACAGAAACCAGGGGATGGACAGGAGAACCTGTCCCAAAGACACACATATCGGTGAAGGGAGTGAGGCACAGGAATTTACACTCCAGATAATCTCCCTCTCCAAATTAGGGGCTGGGACGTTATGGAGGTGGTGAAAGTGTCACCTGGACGAACCTGCTCCAAATCCCCACCCCACAGGATACAGGGAAGGGCAAGGCCTTCTGCACCACCAAACCCACCAGGAGCCTTCAGGGCAGCAAAAGTGTATTGTAGTGAACCAGCTTTCCTCTTTCTCAAACCAAGGGAAGTCATGCTTCAAAGAGCCCAAATCAGGCCTGGATGGCCATGTGGACAAACAGCTGGTTCCCACCCAGAAAAGGGGCACTACCACCTTGTGCTGGGGAGCCCCACCTTCTCCTTGTGCTGGGGTGACCGTGGGTGGGACACAGGGCTGTCTGGTGGGGACGAGTCCACCTCCACCGGCTCCTCCTCTTTGATCTTGATATCCGGAGTGGAGGGCAGGGACATGTCCAGGGCTCCGGCACTCTGCGGGAAAACCAGCACGGATTGAAAGGACAATTAGCTCATATTGTTTGTGAAACATTCAGCTGCTCCTGGAGGAAGAGCTCCAGCTCCAAGCTCTTGCCAAATTATTATTATTTATTTGTACTGAAGCAGCATCTGGGAGCCCGAGGCGGAGAGCAGGGCTGTGCCAGCCCCGGCCAAACGGAGACAGAGGCCCAGGAACGACAGTCAGCCCCAGATGGCACCACTTTGTGGGTTCTCCGTAACACACACGAGTTTTCCGTGGCTTATTGCTATATTTTTTTAATAAAAGGGCTCTGCAAAGGAGAACAGGTACCAAAGCCAAATGCCTGCGAGTTACAGGAGGCACTTTCATTCACAGAAGAGCTGTAAAGCATTGTATAAATCAGCCTGAATTATTTTATTACCCGATTATCAAAAGCAAACAAAGAGCCATGCAAGTTATTAAATATCTATGAGCGCCCCATTAAAATAAAACCCAACCATATGCCTGAACCTGGCGACTTGCCACCACCCTGGGATCCAACAGTGCCACATGCCCCAGTTGAACCAGTTAATGACTTGCTGGGGACGGGGAAAGGGCAGGGTGACAACAAGGTGGGGGGACAACTAAACGAGGGGTCACCTGCCCCCTCCCAGAGCTGGAAGAAGAGCCAGGAGAAGATGCCACACAGAGCAGCAGAGAAGCAAGACACGGGTGGCAGGATGTGGCACCACACCTCACCAATCCCCCGGTCCCTCCTCCCATCTGGGCTGGGGAAACCGTCCCTAAATCAGCTCTGGTGGCTGTTTGTCCAGCCTGCTCTCTCTCCCTTCACCAGCCATCCCCATAATCCCCTTCCCTCGCCCAACTGCTGAAAGTCTGTCCTGGCATCTCCCCTAAACCTCCTCCTGCAGCGATGTCAGTCCTCTCAGGGGAGGGGAAACTGAAGCTAAAGGGTAAATCCGGGTACCTAGAGCAGGATGAGGCTCCAGACCCTCTGCCCTTCCCAGATTTCCTGTGGGCTTTACTCGCAGTAGGTGCAGTAACCATTTACCTGCCCTCTTCAAGCAGAGATGCTGCTCTGGGAAGCACAAAGGAGCAGGGATTAAACATGCGGAGAAGTTTCAAACCACTTAAAACGCCTCCAGGGAAGCTCCTGCTGTGCCTGTGTTTTTAATTAACGTGCTGGTGCGAGACCACCCTTGGAACCGGAGGACAAACACAAGTGAATGCTGGAAGGGCCTCAGACCCGCAGGCAGCAGCTCCAGCCGGGTCGGGGGGGTGAGCGGCCAGCCGGGCTGGGCACCTGCCTGGGCAGGGGGATTTAAGAGGAAGGAATGGTTCTTCTCCTAAGGCCCGACTCCATCCCAGGCTTCAGCGGCTGGCGCAGGAGTATTTAGACTGCAGCCACCCCAAAGTAGGACTCAGGAGAGCAGCTCCAGGCGGCAGAGGCAGCCGCAGAGCCAGGAGCTGGGTGGTCTCCCTGGCCAGACAGGCTGCTCGGTATTTCCATGCGAACCCCCAGCGGCAGCTCCTTCCCCGGCTCCGCCAGAACAAAGGGCAGCGCAGGAGCAGCCCCGCCGCATATCAATGAGAGAGATCAATTTCGGTTTAAAGAGCCTGTTACTGCGGAGCGGGTGGAAGCCAGGTTTCAGTTTTAATTCTGAATTCCTCCGTTCCCCATCTCGGGAAGATTTACGTGGCTCCGCTCCCGCAGTTTATTTCCGAGCAGCGCCGCTGACTGCGAGCGTATGTACGGACATACATCAATTTAGTAAATGTATGTGCCAGGCTGAGAGCCCAGCACGCATCTGCTGCTCCTCGGATCCTGGAAAGGGAGGGCGGGGGAAAACGTCCTTAATTAGCTGCTTTCTGATGAGATCTCGTTGTCCTTCAGACTCTCGTGCTCCTGAGGCTGCAGGGGCAGCCTGGATCGATGGCACTTTGCAGAGAGAGCTCTTTGTTAGGAGCAGCTTCTCCCCTCCGTGGAGCCCCTCTCTCTGTTTCCATGTACCAGACACCCTGGAAATGCCAACGGCACCCGCTGGATCTGGTCCCTTCCCTGTGACTGCCCCTCAGAGGCACCATCCTTTCGGATCTCGACCCCCAGGGAGGCTCTGAATGAGTTTTTGCTCAGATCCTGTCCTGTCCTTCCCTGCAGCTCCTTCCCAAGGTGTGAGATATTTTGGGTACTTTCCCCTCCTTTTTTTTTCCCTTTTTTCGAAGTGAAAAGCCAAAGGAATAACAAACCATTAAACCCATTCTTGGGATCAAGGGACAACCAGCCAAAGTTACCCGAGCTACAAAAATACAGCCCCACGCACAGCAGCACATTAAACCTGAGAGCAACTCAGTTCCCTGACAGAATGTGCCCTTCATCAGGGCAGTGCCAGCCCCCCAGTCCCTCCCAGACCCCCAGTTGGCTCCCAGCACAGTTTGATGGCACCATGGCCTTCGCCTCTTGCCTTTTTCTCATCCTCCTCAGCAGCTTTCTTGAACTCATGCTCAAAGGAACTCGCCAGCTCGTTGAAGAGTCCCACCTCCTCACAGTTCTTCAGGAACCGAGTCGGCGTCGGAGTCTGATCTGGTTTGGGTTGGAACACCAAGAATTGGTCAAAGAGAGGCCAGAAAATGCCTTTTACCCACCTGTGTCCTCCTCTGGGGAACATGGGCTCTGTTTTGTGGAAGTTGGGGTGCTTTGCCACTGAGGTGTGTGTCACCTTCAGAAAGCAAGTGACAATTCAGAACGGGAACAAGAATTTCTTGTTGATTGTTTCTCTTGTGTTTAAAAAAATAATCATTGGAGCATGTGGAACTGCAGGGATTTCTGTGAATTCTGGGCTGTGGGTCACGTCCTGTCCCTCCCACCCTGAGGTTTTGCTTGTCCTCAGCTGGACAAGGAGGGGAAACCAGGGGCAGGGTGTTGATCTCCCTGAAACAGCAGATCTTAAACCCATGGAGTGATGAGAGGAGAAAGCAACTGATGGAAGCAGCTCCACAGCCCGGCAGAGTCCTCACTGTCCACAGCCATCCCTCTGGGGCCCTTCTCCATCACATTAACACGTTGAGTCATGATCTCTCTGGCCATCACCCAGGCCATAAAAGCAGAAGGAAAATACTCTGTTTCGAGCCAGCCTCCCATTCCTGAGTGCCGGCACGTCGGGAGCCCTGGAGCCCAGCACATCACACCCAAAGGATCCATCTGGCAGAAAAACTGCCAGGATTTTCAAGCACAAAGGGGAGCTGGGGAGAGTTTGACCTGGCCTGCACAAAGCACCAGCTTCCTGGTGCTCCTGGTCCCAGTGCAGCACCTGAAGTATCTATGGAAAACGTGCCCCACAATTCCACACTGGGCAGGATGGAGCCTCCTGCATCCCTTGGGATGGGGCTCCAGCAATTCCTTGCCTTGCTGCTGCAGAACTATATTTCATTTCCAGCCTGACTCCAAACCCTCCCCCACTGGGTTTGTCACTAAAGCAAACGCCCCCTTTGGGCACCTTTTTGCTTCCCCCCCAAATCCCAATTCATAAACCAAGGAACTTTGTCAACTAAACCTCTCGGCAGGAGGTTGTTTTTGCAGAGATTTATCAGCTCCCAGGGCTCTTTTCAGATCATTCCCTATTTAGCAATGTCCTCCAGAGCTGCACGTGCCAGTCCAGGGCACAGATCTCCAGCAGTTTCCACAAACAAAGCCGTGGAACCTCTCTGGTCCTGCCCTTCCACAGCCTGAACCTCAGGAACTGCAGCAGCTCCTGTCTCACCCCAGAGGTGCCCGTTCCCACATAAATGACTCTGCTGTGCCAGCTGCAACCAGCCCAGGGAACAATTCTTTATGATCCTCCTTAGCTCAGCCACAGCACCTCAGCCTGACACACACTGGGTCCTGCTCCTGCCACACGGCTGCTGCCCTGGGCTCGGCACCGAGCAGGAGGGAGGGAGGGAGGGAGCCAGGAAACCTAGAGACAAAATGGTGGCTTAAAAAAAACCCCAGGACATAAGGAACATCAGGCAGTAACAGCCTGAATCTCACTGCTCAAAGCCAGCAGCGTTTACAGCACTGCAGTGGCGAGAAGAGCCCACGTTAGACCGGCTGGTCCTGCACTGGCCACAGCTCAGTCAGTTTTGGGGGGGTTTAGCTGGTCCTGCACTGGCCACAGCTAAATTTGTGTTGGGGGGCTTTAGCTGGCCCTGCACTGGCCACAGCTAAATCAGTTTTGGGGGGGTTTTAGCTGGTTCTGCACTGGCCACAGCTACACTGGTTTTAGTGGGGTTTTTTTGAGTTTACCCCACAGCAACGCCCTGAGCATCAGCCCTGGGGAGCTGGAAGAGGCGGCCAGACCTTGTTCCTTGTGCTCAAGCTGAAGTGTTTCATGCCCCACATGTTTTACTGCAGAAAGGAACACCCGGCTCTGGGAGCTGTGAGGATAAAGAGTGTCGTGTGGGATTTTGGCTGGGGGTGAGGCTGGTCCCCATTTCTGCCCCCCCATCCCCACCTGCTCAATCCACCCCCAAAACTGATCCAGCAGCACTGGATCTCCTGCTGTGCCCATCTGCAAAGGGCTGAACTGAAGCAACCCTTGGGAGTCTGTGTTGTTGTCAGCTCCTGCCCCAATTCCTTGCCATCAGTTCCCATTAGCCTGATCCCATTTGGAATGTATTCCTCCTCTGGGAGAGCCCTCCCCTGGGAGCAGCTCCCTGCCCTTCCAGCACAGGCTGTGTGAGCTCTCTTCCCATCCTATTCACAGCAACAATTCACTCGAAGCCTTTCAGAAACAAACTCAATTCCCATTTCAACACCGCATTTTGGCTGGAGATAAACTGAGAAAAGGGTGCCAGGCTCGTGAAGCAGCTTCATTTCCCTTTACAAAATCTGAAGCCTTCAGGAAGCATTTCCTCTCTCCCTGCTTTTCACCCAGCAGTGACACAAGCCTTTAGAGCACGATGCTTTGAGCAGCCCCTGAGTGGGTCAGGAGGGAGACTCTGGAACCTGCCAGACAACAATCTGGGGAGTTTGGTTTTTCACCCCAATTTTATAAAGCCTGCATTGACCATGTGCTGTCAGAGCTCCTCACTGGGGCTCTGCAAATGTCTTCTCAGCACAGCCAGTGCACCTGATGGGGCTTTAATTTATTAACTGCAGCCTAAAAGCTCAGGACAATTGACACCTGGACTGAGAGGGGAAGCTGCTTTGTCAGGTGTGGTTCATCATCCTCAAAGCACACGCAGAAATGTGAAAGACCTTCTGGCCATAAATCCTCCAGTCTTAATAAAAAGGGCGAGAGCTACAAAAAAAAAAAAATTAAAAAACCCCCACACCAAACCCCACAAAACCTGATACTACCATTAAAAAAAAAAAAAAAAGAAACTTGGAAGCCTCTGGCTTTCCTTTGCCCTGATTAAATGCAGATCACAGGAGGTTTTATGGGCGGCAGGGCCGTTGTGCAGTGCATCTGGTCGCTGGCATCAATCTCTCCACGGCGCTGCCCCGGCACATACCTGCGATGATGACGGAGTCGGTGCGAGCGGGGCCGAATTTCAATGTCATCTCATGCTTGTGTTTATGAACCGCCAGGTGGTCCTCATTTGTGAACCTCTGAAATGAAACAATTTAGAAAATGGTGAATAAATGCAGTTTGTGTTTTACGGGTCCGTCCTGCAGCGGGTTGGGGGGTGTAACACGATCGGCCACTGCGGTCTCCGGGCTGGGGAAGGGGTGTGTGAACACGGGTTCAAAATGAAAAGCCATTAACGAGGCTTCTGGGGGCTGGGATGGGGGCAAGTATTTTAATAATCCATTTTTTTAAGCGCCGGAGTGACATGGCAGCTGCAGCTGATGGAAATGCAGCTCCACGCTGCTGGGCAACATCACCCCTTTATTGCCAGCTGATGGGGCAGGGAATTAGGGGCAGTTGGGGGTCAGGCAAGTTTTTTGGATGGTGTGAGGCAGAACTGGCCCCCACCTGGTGATTTAGGGAGCAGGATGGAGCGGCTGCCTGCGCCGATCCCGTGCAGGAGGGGGTGCATCTCACCCGCTGCCAAAATTCCACCTGCAGGCAGAGTTGGAGGATAAAAACCCACCCTTTAGGGAGGGTTTAGGGAGGATAAAAATCCCCCTTTAGGGTGGGGGGCTTCACGTCCAGGCTGGATGCACGAGGCCAGTGCCGAAACCCAGACAAAGGGCCGAGCGGCTGCGCCAGCCCCGCGCGCCGGGATGAGGCAGAGGGTGAGAGGCAGGGACGGGGTTAAAGCAAATAACCATAAACCCCGAGGATGGATTGCGTCTCTCCTAATAGACTGCGACAAACAGCGGCCGAGGGCACGGCGCGGCCGTACCGCAGGATTTTTATGCATCCAGCAGCATCGGGCTGGTTCTAGAAAACGCTGCAGCAGCAGCAGCGCCTGCCTGCCCTTTTCCCCCTTCCTCTCCTCTCTCTTTAAACCATCCAAACCCCAACCCACCCAAAGCCACCTGTTCCTGTGAATCCACTCAAGCGTGATACCTTTTTCCAATGCTTATTTACAGCTCTGCTGCTTTAGGGAGTAAATCTGGGGTTTAAAGGCTGGAAGTTGCTGTGGCGCGTTCCCGGGAGCTGTGTGGTGGGGGGGACACGAGCACAGGCAGGGGGACAGCCCTTGGGGACAGGGGACCCCAGGACATGCAGCCCATCCACACATAGCCCATCCACCTTCCCCTCAGTGCAAGAACAAGGGGGTTACGCAAAGTGTCCTTCAAATCATTGGACCAGAAAGTGCTTTTGGTGGTGACTCGTAATTTGGGCTCAAATTTACAAGAAATTAGAGCTGACGGGAGAAAACCCACGAGGTTTTTGCCTGTGTAACTCCAGGCACACACACTGTGGCTTTCCCAGCCTCCACTCCCAGATCCCCTCCGTAACTAAACCTTAAATAAACCTGAAACAAAATTTCTCAGCGGTTTGGCTAAAACACGCCTGGTTCTGGGCTTCTTTCCTCCCTTCAGCTTCCGATCCCCCTGCTCTGCTCCAGGGAGCACCACAAACCCCAGTGACACCAAAACATCCCCGAACAAAGGAAGAGCAAGCGAAGCCTTCGCCAGCCGAGGCGGAATCTGCGGCACCGATTCGGCATCGCCCGGGAAAGCACCGGGCTCAGACAGGGAAGGGGCACCCACACCTGGCCAGGGCTTTGGCCCCAAACCCCCTGTATTTTATGGGATTCGGGTGCCAGCCCTGCTTGCCCTGGTGCTGGTGGCAGAGGGGCAATCGGTGGGTTGGGGTGAAGCAAGGGAATAAATCAGGTTTTTGTGTGGAGCAGCCGGTTTGGAGTGAATATTTAGCAGGCAGGTGGATGCTGGGCAGCGGGGTTGGAAACACTGAGCACCAGAGACTGGGAAAAAAAAGGAAAAGGAAGAAAATTCCCAATTCTCCCACTGGGTTTTCTGCTAAACAAATGGGAATTTTAGGTCAAGGAGGGAAGCAGCAAGAGGCTGAGGTGTGGAACACGGTTGTGTCTCTCCCCGCCAGCCCTGGCCCCACATTCCAGCCTGGCCTTGCCAGCACTGGGTTTATTTTAATCTTTCATTTTGCTTCATTGCAGGAATTTTTTTTTCCTCTTTTTTTTTTCTCAGGCACTTTTCGTGCGTTCGGTGTGCGTTACAGCTCTATTTAACATCTTTATGTGGGCTCACAGTTCGGGAGCTCTCTCCTTCCCTGCACAGAAATGCTCACAGACACAATATATCTTTCTCCACACATTTCCAAACGCCGAAACCCAGAGGCTGAGTCTGGCACTTGGGTTCTAAATCATGTCATTTTACACAGAGAGGGGAAGCAGGGTGGGGGGAGAGAGGGGGAAGAGTAGGGAAAAAAATGGAATGAGTTAAAGCCACAGCACTGGCTTTAATATTTAATCTCCTTCCATCAGCAGCTGACATACAGCAGGGTTATTTCAGCTGCTATTTTGCGGGTGTTGGAATTAAAAAGAAGATGTTGGCTGTAAAGTCTTTGGGGCAAGGGACAGGCACAGGGCTGACGCTGCCACCTCGGTGCTGCCAACTGGTCCCACGAGCACCCACAGCCCTTCAGGGCTGCAGGAAAAACGCTGGAACTGCCTCCTGCAGCCCCGAGTTTGGCTTTTCCCCCCAACAAGGGCCCTACGGCTGTGTTGGAGCAGGGCTGGAGCCCTGGTGGGGTTTGGGAGACACAGGGTTTGCTCACCCGAGACTGTCACAGCTCTTTGGAGCAAACGGCTCCAAGGCAGCTCCGCATTCGTTATCCAACAGGCTGTGACAGCTCCATGGATAAATGTGTTCATTTAAAAATCCTTATTTAATGGGAGACAATGCTTCCAGCTGGACCAACACACTGTCTCTGTTAGCGCGAGAGCCAGGGAATAAACGCAGTGGGCTGAAGCCTGGAACTTCAGGCAGGAGAGATTTTTCCATCAGTTTAACAAGCACAACATGAGGAACAAAGGGTTGCTCCAGGTTTTTCCTATTTTTGTAGAGCCTATGACTGCTTTGGTGCAGAGGGAGGGTCAGGCAAGTGCTGAACGGGGCTGTGCAGGAGCCGCTGGTTCTCCCGGCAGCTCCAGCTCCGGCTGGTTTTTAACCTTCAGAGAACATCAACCCCAGCAACACACAGAGCCAAAATTCCCTGTAATACAGAGCAGGTGCAGCTGCAGCAACAACACACAGTTCCACTGGTACATGTGCGTGTAAAGGAGCTGTTCGTTCCCCATCTGACAGCACGAGCTCCGGGGCAGCCTCTGCAGGGCTGGAAGGGGAGAGGAGCAAATCTGCCTCCCCATGCTCATCACAGGGCTGGATGAAGGAGCTGTCACCACCATGGGGAGGCCAAACTGCTGCTCCCACACTCAGTCCAGCACAGCTGGAATTACCCTGCCCATGGACACCACGGCGCTGCCGAGACACGGCTGAAACACCTGGATAGAAGGAAACAAAAGGGAACCGCAGGTGCCTGCACTGCAGTGTGGGAGGGAAATGATGCACTGAGTGCTCAGCATGGATAAGCTGAGCTCCAAGTCGTTGGCTTTAAATGGAGCCACCATGGGCTTCACTTCCAAAATCCATCTGGTCCCTGTGCTCCCTACAGCCATCGGCCACAGCAAGGGGCTGGGGATGTCCTGGGGTCTGCCTGGCTCTCCTGGCACACCTTGGGACACCCACAGAACTGGGAGGAGAGCAAGGCCCAGGCCCTGGGGAGCTGCTGGACCTCCTGCCCACATCCCACCCTCTCAGCACACCCTCCCCACACTCCTGGCTGCATCAGCCCCCTGCCCAAGCCCCATCCATCCCCCGTGCCGTGACAGGGCTCCGATGGATTTCCAGGCTGCAGAGACATTCCCCGCTCACTCGGCACAAGTGCAGAGTAACTAATGCAGGGTCAGGGGTGCCCACGGGGCCGGGGGCCCCCAGGTCGGCTGTTCTGCAGTGAGTGATGTGACCCCTGGTCCTGGCACAGATCCGGGCTCCATCTCACCCATTTCCCATCTGAGCAATGACAAGGATAATTCCCTCCCTTGCGGAGGGGCTGCACGGATTAATTCACTAATGTGCATAAAGTGCCCCGATTCGAGAGTGATTCATAGATTTAGAGGCCGGGGGGACCATTACAATTATCTGCCCAGACCCACGTGAGTCCCCGGCTGGGCCCATTTCCATGGGAAAGGAGGTGCTGGGACAAGGAGGGAATGCCACACAGACTCATTGCTTTGAAAGAACACAACAGCAGCACGGACAAATTGTCTTATTTTCGCACTTACAGGAGACGACAGGCACAGATTTGGGAGCTTCTCCTCCTGGAGGGGCCCTGTGGGCACAGCTTCCAGAAGAGCTCGGAGTCCTGCTGCTCCCAGTGGGAAGCTCGTGGTTGTTTTCCGTGGCAGCCAAGAGTCCGAGGTCACCGAGCACTTCTGGAAGTGCAGTGCCAGTGGCAGGATCCTCCTGCTGGAGGAGGGATGAGAAGCACCTCCCGAGCCTGGAGGAGGATGAAGGAGAAGGAGGGAAGGTTTGGAGGAATCAGCTCAACAAAAAGGACCGTGAATTGCACTTGGAGGCACTTGGAGCACTCCTGCTCAGCACAGAGGGGCAGCAGCAGAGTCCTCACAGCAGGGTCTCCACAGAAGGGTCCCCACAGCAGGGTCCCCACAGAAGGGTCCTCACAGCAGGGTCCCTACAGCAGGGTCCTTTCCTGCAGCTGGGGGTGGGGGCACAGGAAAACCCAGGGCAGGGGATGGTGACATCCCCCTGGGAAGCTCTGCCACAGCAGGGCCAGATCCTGCTCTGCACCAGGATGCTCTGCTGCAAAATACTGGAGCACTGAGCACCCTGTGTCCTTCCCAAGTCACAGGCAGCAGGAAAAGCTATTCCTGCTTGCTCAGTGGAAAGCAGGAAGGCTCCAGCCAGCTCAATCCCTCGGGAAGGAACCTGGGTGCATTTTGTGCCATTCTCCCCCTGCAGATCCCCCCCACTTAAAACTGCATTGAGATTAAACCTTGACGTGTTATTTTTGGCTTCAGCAACTCCAGGGAGCCTGTGGTTCTTCCTCTCCCTTTAAGAACCTGCTCCTTCCAGCCCTGTGACTGACTCCTGGTCCTTCCTTGTGCAAAAAAAAAGGGAAGAATTAGAATAATCATCAGACACTTTGGCCTGCTCTGGGCAGCTCTGAGTGAGGAATCCCTTTCCCAAACGCTCTGTTATGGGATGAAAGTTGTGCAAACCTCCAAAATTGGGCTTTTTAGCTTTTACATTTTGCTCAGAGATTTTCTTTTTTTTTTCTTTTTTTTTTGCAGGATACTCAGGTTGTTCCACAAACTTCTCTTCAATTTAAACAAAGAGTTAAGCAGGTTCTGGAGCCCATCCCACCCCATCCCATCCCAATCCTCCTTGGCCAGAAGGGCAGAGCATTTAACTGGGAGTAGGTAAATAATTTAATTTACATTTCTATAGCTTCGCTTATCCCAAAGGGCTTCTCATGCACATGCCCCTCCTGGAATGCAGGTGTTTGGGCATGGTGGGGGGGCAGGAACCATCTGGCTGCAGCTCCGAGTACGTGAGGAGCCAAGTGAGGAGCCAAGGACGTCAAGGGGAAAACTCCTTCAGAAACTCTGGATTCCACTTTCCTTTTTGTTCTTTAATTTTAATAACCCAGCTTCTCCCTCCTCCACAGCTCTCCAGAGAGGAGCACCAGCATGGCTGGGTGCAGGCACAAACACCACTGACCTGGCATAGTAAATGTCAGGAAGGAGTTTATCCCAGTAGGATTTAACACGGGCTGGCCACCATTCCCCATCAAACCCAAGGAATTCCTCCTGCACTCCCAAGGACCCCCACCCAAACATCCCCCTTTGGGAAAGGGGCACATGGAGGGAAGGAGCAGAGGGTGAAGTTGGGTTATGGAGCACATGGGAGGGAAACAACCCCGTGGTTTGCCCTAAACACACTTGATGGGCTCCTCCAGGATGGCCACCAGAATTAGGATGGCCACTGGAATTACAGCCCAAACCTTTGGATGCAAACCTACAATGAGAAGACCAGGCTCCTAAATCTCCACGACAAGAGAGCAGGGAAGATTTTGCAAGACACCCAATACCCTCCTGCTCTGCTCGAGGGGAATGAACACTCCTGGGGTCCCTCTGCTCTCTCAAGCTCTCCATCCACAGCCATTGGCTGCTCCATCCCACCAGGGATGGACACCCCTTGGGGTCCCTCTGCTCTGCTGAGCCCTCCATCCACAGCCATTGGCTGCTCCATCCTGTCAGGATGGGAGGGATGGACACCCCTTGGGATCTCTCTGCTCTGCTGAGCCCTCCATCCACAGCCATTGGCTGCTCCATCCTGTCAGGGATGGACACCCCTCGGGGTCCCTCTGCTCTCTCATGCTCTCCATCCACAGCTATTGGCTGCTCCATCCCACTGGAGCAGGTCCCTGCAGCCCAGAGTCACGGGGACCCGCAGTGGCACAAAGCCTGCAGCGCGCTGGATCCTGGGAATGCACCGGTTATTGACTTCCACACGGTGGAGCATTTTTAGCCCTTTTTCGATCCGAGTGAAGGTGATTAAAACCCATGTATTAATTACCGCTGCCACAGGAGTTAAGGGAAGAGGCCCAGCAGTAATTAACGGGGTGAGCGAGGAGGTGGAGCTGAGGAGCGTCAGCGGCTCCACAGCCTGTGCTGGCAGATCCGCACCGGCCCCATGGGAACCCCCGATCGCTGCCATGTGGATGTGAATCATTATTACATCCCCGGCTCGAATCCCAGCAGCGCCACAGCTTTTCAGTGTGACCTTGGGCGAGCCATCAATCCTCCCCTTACCCACCAGACAGAGCCAATAAAAAGGGAAAAGGCTCCATCCTTCACGGGGGCGTTCGGAGCAGGAGCGCCCGGGCGCAGCACCGGAGCCGTGCGATCAGCACTGCAGAAAGAATCAAATCCATTAACAAAGGCAATTACAGCCGCCTCTCCCTGCCCGTATTTCAAGCGCCAGGCGCTTGGTGATTCATTGGGAGCTCGGCATCTCTTCCCGGCACAAGAGGTTGGGAATAGGGAGCAGGGAGAAGGGGCAGAGAGCTCAGGCTGAGTGGAAATCCTGCTCTGCTTGGGCTGAATGGAGTTCCTGCCCTGCCCTATGGCCTGGATGAGCAGTTTGGGAAGTTGTGTGGCACTGCAGGGGGAAAAGGGTGAATAATGCAGTAGCTGGAGGGTTTTTGGGGGGGTCCTTCCCATGTGGGAGCATCACCCAGGTGGGATTTCAGGGAGCTCTGCCTTTGTGCTGTGCAGAGAGAGAATCCTGAGCCCCTGGGGCTGCTGGTAGAGAAAAAAGGGTAAAAAAGAGAAAAAATAAAATCGAATTCCCCCCAAGCTTTCAGGTCTACCACAAAAACCCAGTGTGGTCCTGCTGTCCCCTGCAGCCTCTGCTGCTCACCCACTGCCACCTTCCTGCCCTGAACGCCCAACAGCTCCTGAAGGAACAATCTGGGAGCTTTTCCCAAAGCCTCTTTCCGCAGCAAACAAACAGCACCAGCAGCGAGCTGCTCGCACGAGGAGGATTTATAGAGTGCAAAGAAAAGAATAACAGGAAACTCTGTCTCTGCGTAGCTGAGAAACAAGAATGGATGTGCAAAAATAATTAAATGCGAACTGGAGTCGATTAATTTGCCGGCAGGGCTGCGGATCCGTGCGCTGGGAGGCTGCACTGGGATCTGTGAGAGCCTCTGGACAGTGGCCAAGGCTGTCAGTGCTCCACGGCGAGCAGAGGCTTTGGCAGCAGGTGCCGGAGCACACACCGCTCCAGCAGCTCCGGCTCCTGCTCCCTGCCAGGCCATCCATCCCATCCCATCCCATCCCATCCCATCCCATCCCACCCTATCCCATCCCATCCCATGGGGGAGCAGCAGAGCCCTGGAGCCCACGTGGCTCCTGCACCTGGTGATGCTCCTCCAGTGACCTGAACGTGGAGGTGAAGGGAAATGGAGTGGTTTGGGGCAGCAGAACAGAGCCAAAGCCCCCACTTGGATGCCTCTCATGGATCTTGGGATCCCCAGAGCAGTGTGCCAGGATAAGGGATGTGGATGGCTCCCAGATGGCACTGTGGGGAGCAGCTGTGCCCACCTGGCACCTCCTTTCCATGTTTACCCCAAGACTCTGCTCCCACCAGCTCCACTCCAACCACCTCACGGCCATTTCCAATGCAAGTTCTCCAGGGCTGGTGAAAGGGAGGTCAAATTTGGTCTCACTGAGGGGTTTGATGGCTGTGCCTGTGGAAGAGGCTTCACACCACCCTCTCCCTGCACCACCATTTCAGGGCCAACAGAAAAATGACCCTAAACCAGAAGTCAGCTCCAATGGCAATGGGCTTTTCCCATGCTGGGCACCGCGGCTGGAAGAGTCACCATGACTCAGCCTTGACCTTTCAACACCACCACAATTCCACAGAGGATGCCACGGCCCCATTCAGGTTTTTAAGACCCTGGAATGGTGATTTCCTTCAATTCATTGCAATATTGGGAGTGTGCCCACCCATTCATGGTGTGTAAGCCTCTGCTGATGGTTTTATCATCTGAAAAAGGGGTTTTTTTTGTGGATCTCTCCTGGGGAAGCTGCAGCAGCAGCAGCCTGGGAAAGGCAGCAGATCAAATCCAAATAGAATTCAAGTGACTTAGATGTCTGGGGGTTTAATGGTGGCACTGAGGGAATGAGCTGTAGGGAAGTGTGGGCACGTGGCTTTGGAGGTGCCTGAGCACAACCTAAACACACACAGCCCAGAAATGGGGAAAGGGAATTACTGAGGGGAGATCAGCAGGGGGTGAGGGACAAAACACAGGAGGCAAACTGGAATTTGTGGTTCCTTGAGAACAACTGGAGCATTTTGGAAATGAACCCCAGAAACCTGAGGGGTCCAGCGCCTCTGTCTGGGCTGCCCAGGGAGGCTGTGGATGCCCCACACCTGGGAGTGTTCAAGGCCAGGGTGAACAGGGCTGGGAACAACCATTCTAGATCATTCCAGATCAGTGGAAGGTGTCCCTGCCCACGGCAGGGGGTGGAATAGGTCTTGCCCTTGCATCCTTCCTCATCCATCCCTATTTATGGAGCTCCCAGACCTCTTCCCAGAGCACCATTTCCCTCATGATTAACTCAGCCTGCAGCTCCCTCCATCTTCTTCACTTCCAGGAGCCCTTAAAGCACCAACAGTTTTCCAGCAACAACCTCCTCAATCCATGTATGAAAACTCATCTTGGTGCCTCTCCACACCTTTCTGGAGATTTTGGCCAACCTGAAGTGCCTTTCCCTGCCCCTGCTTTCCACATGTGGATGCAAACCTGACTCCTGCATTTCCTAAAGGCCCCGACTGCCCAGGCTGAGCCGTCAGACACCGGCGCACTGCGGTAATTAAGCTTTTAAAAGGAGATAGGCAGCGGCAGAAAAATAGGCATTTGCCTCTTTTTGCCTCTTGGAAGAGCCACCTGTTTTATCGGAACAGGTGGATTTATGGGCACATTAACGCGGTGCTGCTGCTCCCACCCTGATGAGGTTCTCAGTGACCCTCTTCTCCCTGGAGATTTATGATTTCTCAGAGCAGACTATTGCAGAGGGGTCTGACTCCCAGCTCTCTGCCTGGCTCTATCCTGCAGCTGAGCGCTGGGAGAACTTCTGGATCCCTTTCTTCCCCTCCCAAATCATCTGCAATCATGCAACTGATTTTCAAAAGATGCCAAGTTTTCCCAGCAAGTGGGGTCAGGTTTCTGGGGGAAAGGGAAAGGCTGCTTGCCCTTCTCCTGTTCTTTTCCATCCCAGGAGCTCACGTTGGGAGGTTTCAGTGTCCCCGGGACAGATCAGGCTCGAGGAGCACATTTACACTGTGCATCCACTGACCTGACAAAATCCTCAGGAAAAGCCTCCCTGAGGCTGGAGACTCCCAACTGCTCTTCGCATCCGCCCTGGACTCACCTCCTGGCTAATCCAAATGCTTTCCCATCACTTCCCACCTGCAGTCCTTAATAAAATTAAGTGGATAAACTCTTAAGTTCAAGGAAAATCAAAGGAGCCAGAGTCTGGATGCTTTCCCAGCAGCTTCCCCCACATTCTCCAGCATCCAGCCCTCCAAGGTGAGAATTCAGTGATGTGGAAATACACAGCCAAGGTCACCAAAATCACATCCTTAGGGTCGAAACCATTTTTCCGCCCACGTTTCGGGCTGCAGGTAATAAAACCTCACACACGGCGAAGCAAAATGCATTTAAATTTTCTGCAGCTTCACAAACATTGGGGGTTTACATCACACATCACCCAAGCCTGGTACGAGGGAGAAAAGAGGAAACGGAGGCACGGAGTGGCTTTAGCACTAAAACTGTGCAGGAATTGCCTCCCCCAGCACAGAGCCACGAACTGGGGTGAATGCCCAGAGTGGGGAACCAGCAGGTTTGTCACCAGGGCTGAAGCAGAAGGGAACTGAACCAGAGCTGTGGTGCAGGGAGAGCTCACAAGTGAGTCCTTGGCACTGCAGAGCACTGGGAAGGGGACTGGGAAGGGCTCCCTCCTGAATCCTGGGCACTGCAGGGCTTTGGGAACTGCTCACCCCCTGTCCAAAACCCACACTAAGGGGGTTTAAGCAATGAGGGACGATGGTCTGAATTCCTGACAATTATTCTTATGACCATAAACCCCTCCCTTGTCTACCCTGTCCCTCCCTCATGAACCCACATCCCTGCCTAAAACCAGCCCCTGCCACAGCCACAGCCACCCACGCCAGACATTCACCATTTATAAATAACCCCAAATGAAGCAGCCAACACTCTGTAAGTGCCCCCAAACTGCTTCAAGATCCTCTCCCGAGGAAGGGGTTTTGTTCAGCAGGCTCACTGCTGAGATCCATTTACAGCTCCTTGTGTGCTGCTGCAAAGCTCCCCCACCCCAGCCCCATCTCACACAATTCTTTATTGTCTACATGTTTGTTCCCAGGGGGAATTTTAGGACTTTAATGTTTTTATTGTTTTAATCCGACATATAAAAAAAAATCACTTGAGCACAACAGCTGGTCCAAGAGCTGGGAAGCCGAGGTGCTTAAGCAGGTGTTAAACACACACTATGCCACCCTCTGCCCAGGACTCAAGGAGGTCTGAGAGGGGCAGGATGTGCCTGAGCCGAGCTCAGCCTCTCCCGCACCGAGTTTTGCTTTTCTGCAACACACACAGAGCTGCTTTAGCCTAAATTCAACCTGACAGAAGCCCCAGCCCAGGGAAGGGGTGACCCCTGGGCACGTGGGGGATGTGAGTGCTTGGCTGTGTGCCCTGTTCTTTATGCACAGCGAAGAAAAAGCCCCAAAGGTGCTTTTTTCCACCCCATCCCTTTGTGCAGCAGCATCTCCAGCCCTGCAGTAGGATAATCTGGCACATCCACCCAGCCCCACAGGAGCTGCTAAAGAATTGTATTTATTGGGCTTGAACAGCTCGACCTGAGACCTGACCCTGAGGAAGGTTCTCACACAAAGCAGCTGAGGGGGAAAGTGTGACCCAAACCCCCCGAAAGCGTAAAAACTGCACAACTGAAAATCTCACATCTCTCCAAAAATTCAGGTATTATGGCTTAAAGGGGGCTTTCCACCCTGCTGTGCAGGGGGTTTCCTCCCCTTTGAGAGTTCAGGTGTCTCCTGGTTGTCCCTGCTCCTGTGCCTCCAGCCTTCTCAGTATTCCCGACAGCAGGGCTGGCAGAGCCGCTCGGATCCCGCGGCTGCCGCAGAGGGGCGAAGCATCCCTGTGAGAAACAGGGAGGGTTTCAGCTGCCTGAGTCGTGTGGAGCTGCTTCCTCGTGTCTCTGCAAAGCTCAGGCTGGGCTAAAATCCGAACTGGGCTCAGGAAAATACCCTCTGGTTATTTGGTTATCGAAATAACACCAGGACAGCAGGGGCAGGGGGTCTCAACACCCCCAGCTGAGCTGAGCCAGAAAGAAACCTGCTGCTCTTTCTTTCTGCTGGGGGAAGGGATGAAGATGCAGGCAGAGTCCCGCCCACCCCCTTATTTTTTTGGCCTTCAGTGATGACTTTGCTGGATTTCATACAAGGAATTCACAGAAAATCCTGCAAACTCAGGCACCTTTTTGAGAGTTGGATATCTCCTTTTCCTTTCCATCCTTACCCTGCTCTGATTTTGATTATGGGATATCCATGACACTGATAAGGAGGCTTCTGTCAAAGCTGTGCTCTGAGGAGTATGTGATCCCAAAGAAATCAGAAATTTGCATAATTACAAATCTGGTGGAGTCTGAGGAACTCCTGACCTGGATCAATAGGCTGTGAGTGGGGCACGAGGAGCAGCATGGCAGGTGTGAGTGGGCATGGGGGGAGAGCAGCCCCCTCTGAACAGCAAACCCTGAGTGAAGCCCCGACTAATGCTGTGTATGCAGAGATAGCTGCCAAGCTCCTGTCCCTGTTTGGGGAGGGGGCTGGAGCTGCTCTCCTGCATCTGGAGCAGGGGATGCTCCTCCTGTGGCATCAGCCAGCCCAGCACGGGGGGCTGCAGCCCAGACAGAGCTCCTGACCACACAAACCCACATGCAGATGCACATATATGGCTGTTTATATAGGGCCACATCCTGGCATTCAGTCCGTCTCTATGTATTTATAGCTGCTGAGTCTGCAAGTCTGCCTCGGAGCAGATGGCTGCACAGCCCAGCTCCCTGGAAACGGGGAGCCCCACAGCTCAGTGCCCTTCTCCAAACCTAGGAAGGTTAATCTGGGCTGGAAGGGGCTCTGAGGAAGCCCCCTGAGCCCTCCCTTCTGGGAGACCAGGACCTGCCATCCCGCTGTGCTCCAGATGCAATCTGTGACCGGCTGGAGAATCCTCTGGGACACAAGGTGCTCCAGGAGGGCAACTGGCTCTGTTACTGACTCTTCTACTGCCCATGGAACAGGTTCACTGTTGGGTGCTGCCCCACAGCCTCCATTTTCACCCCAGAGGGAGCAGATGTGGCAGTGGAGGACTGGGGAGTGCGGCTGCCACGGCTCCACAGCACAGCTCCGTCTGTTCGGACACCACCCACCTTAAGCTGCCCCTGCATATTTTAAACTGTGATCAGGGACTCTGCAGCCTCGGCACAGCATCCCTGAGGTGAGAGGGGAAAAGCCACAGTGATTTCTTCAAATGCAGAGGTGCTATTTCTTCATGGGAATGGTGGCAGCACTGCTACGGCCACAAAACCCCGCAGAGGGCTCGTTCCAGAAGGGTCCTTCACCAAGGCAGAAAGGGAAAAGCTGCTGCCAAACCTTAATGCAGCACCACAGCAGGAGCCAGAGGCTCAGCCCTGATGTTTCTGGGAAAATCCCAACCGGAAAGGAACTGACAGGAGCTGAACTTACCTCCTCTACGTGTGTGTCACACACATTCGTGTGAGGCAGCAGTGACTTCACACACACAAAACCAACCCACAGACTCTCCCAGCTCCTGTTTCTCCCAGCTCTTTTCTCTCCCAGCTCCTGGATCTCCCAGCTCTTGGATCTTCCAGTTCCTGTCTCTCCCAGCTCCAGTCTCTAACAGCTCTTGTATCTCTCCCAGCTCCTGTCTCTCCCAGCTCCTGTCTCTCCCAGCTCCAGTCTCTAACAGCTCTTGTATCTCTCCCAGCTCTTGTATCTCCCAGCTCCTGTCTCTCCCAGCTCCTGTCTCTCTCAGCTCCTGTCTCTCTCAGCTCCTGTCTCTCCCAGCTCCTGGCTGTCCCTCCGTGGGAGGAGCAAACTGGTCTCACCCACACATCCCTTTTCACAAGTGGGAGCTCCTGCAGTTCCCACAAGGAAGAGGCAGGAGGGAAAGCCCAGCATGTCCTTGGACATCGCAGAGTCCCACACACAAACATTCCCAATTTCCAGGTTAAACCACGTTGCTTTCTACCTCCTGTCCTTTCCTGACAAAGATTTTAAAAATTCCAAACCCATGTAAAACAGACTACCCAGGAGATTAGGATGACACTCTCAGGGGATCTCTGCATCCTCCTGCAGCATCCTCAGTGCCCACGGCTGTCCCAGGGAAGGCACCTGACAGCAGGATAAAGCCAGGAAGCTTCTCCACCTGCAGGACAGCAGTAAGCAGGAAAAGCAGCAGGGAAAGGGAGAGGCAGTGCAGGAACTGCCAGCTCTCTATCCACGTGTCTGGGTGCAGTGTCTGCCCCGGGAGTGTTTGTAACCTCCTTTCTCCAGAGATGGGAGGGAGGGGAAGAACAATAAGGAACCAGAGGAATCTAACACGGGGTTGGGATGGAGTTGTGCATCCCTTGGGAGCTGAGCAGGGAGAAGCCTGAGCAAGGGCCCTGCAGCAGGAAATTCCCTGCTTTTCCAGCAAGGACACCCAGCAGCACGAGGCTCTCTGGCTTCCCGGAGTGCCTGGGAAGTGCTGGGAACACCAACCCAGCTCAGCCGGAGCGGATCAGACGAGTTTTCCTGCACTAAACGCTGAGTGAGCCTGGCACAGGCAGACACGGCTGCTCCTTCCAGAGCCTTTGGCATCCAGGCTCCTATCTGGAATTTGGAAGGCTGTCCAGCCCCGGCTCCATGTGACAGACGAGGGTCTGTGGTTCACACGTGCTCCCACTGCAGAGCAGTGCTGGCGTTCCAAGAACTGCCAAGGCATCCCAGCCAGAGGAATGATAAAGATTTTAACTTACAGGAAATGCTGCTATTAAATAATATTTAAGTCTTAATTATATTTTAAACCAGCCATTTTATAAAAAAAGAAGTTCTATTACAGTGCTTTTGTAGTTAAAGGTCTGTCAACATTTCCATTTTAAACCTTCATTTCTAGGGGGTTTATAATTTGGCCATAAAAATTCATTCTAGGCTGGAACTTGGCAAACAGGGGCTCAGCCTAGGAGCAATATTTTTTATTATCCAATTTGGTTTAAATTGGTTTGGCCGTTTTTAAGTTATAGGAGTGTAAAAAATAAACGTTTACTGGTTTCAGATGCCTTCTCAAACTTATTATTATTCAAAATTAGCGTTCCCCTCCCCACCTCCAAAAAACACCTTCAGTGAGAGGTGGGAGACATTGTTTCACTCTGCTGACAATACAGGAGTTACAGTTCGAATTAATTCCCTCCTTTTGCTGCCAACAACCAAATAGTTCCTAGAGCCAACCCCCCTTCCACATGGAGCCGTTCTGGCCTCAGCACTGGGAGGTTTGTGCAGCATCTGCCACTCTGTCCCGAGCTGCAGGTCCTGCAGCTGTACAGGCCTTCAGCTGAAATAAATAATTAACTCTGCAAACCTGCATTCCTGGAAAATAATGGAAGACCTTTAAGCGAGATGTTTCTCTGTAGAATTTTACATCAGCTGTGGCAGCTTCAAATAAAAGCTGCAGCTGTGAAGGAGCCAGGGTGTGCAGAGAGGAATTCCTCATCATGGAGCTTCACATTTTCCTTTGGTTTAAACAACAGAACAGAAACTGGTTTATGGCTCAGCTCCCCAACCCACCTGGGTGCCGTAGGGACATGGCTCCGACGTGCCTCTGCATGTTAAGTGCAGGCAAGGGGGAGCTGTGCCCCAGCACAGCAGAAAGGAGGGTTTTATTCTCACTCCATCGTTAAATTCCACAATTTTTCATGTTAACATTTGGCTGGTGATGGAGGGGATCAGCCACAGCTCTTTCAATCCGGCCCTGGGCTTGGTGTCCAGGTCACCTGGGGGTCCCAGCACCGTGGTGGTGTCTGTGTCACCTGGGGGGCCTGGGTCTGAGACCAGCACTGTGGTGTCTGTGTCACCTGGGGGTCCCAGCACCGTGGTGTCTGTGTCACCTGGGGGTCCCAGCGCCACAGTGTCTGTGTCACCTGGGGGTCCCAGCACTGTGGTGGTGTCTGTGTCACCCGGGGGTCCCAGCACCACAGTGTCTGTGTCACCTAGCGGGGCCCAGCACCGTGGTGGTGTCTGTGTCACCTGGGGGTCCCAGCGCCACAGTGTCTGGGTCACCTGGGGGTCCCAGCACTGTGGTGGTGTCTGTGTCACCCGGGGGTCCCAGCACCACAGTGTCTGTGTCACTCAGGAGTCCCTGCACTGAGACCTGGTGTGGCTCATGCCCATAACCCCGTGATGGGCAGCTCCAAGTCCTGCTCCTGGGCTGTCCCACAGCCACCAACCCCACCCAGTCCTGTCACACTGTCCCCCCAGCTCCACAGAAGCTGCTCTCCTGGTCAATAAGGCTCAGATTTCCAAAGGCTAAACCAGGGGCTGGTAGGAACCCGAATTCTTTAGGAGCAACACCCTGTGCCTGTGTCCAAGGCCAGTCCCACTTCCCCTCCTGCCAGGGCAGGAACAGTTTCTGCTGGAGGCCAGGGTGCCACAACTCTGCTCAATAACCATTTAAATTCCAGTCTGCTCCAGCAGCCTGGAGCCCTTTGGGCTGCAGGTTTTTAAAGATTTGATTTTAACTCCCTGAATTCCTTAGGCAGTTTGTCTGGCTTCCCTTCCTAAGCCTCAGGCAGAGCCCAAGGAGGCTGTTAAACCAAGGATCTCCAGGCCAAGCACATCCATGCCCTGCATTCCCACGGGCCAGGCTGGCAGCTGAGACATCCCTGGAGTCAGGGTGGATCCTGGCACCTTCCACACTGGGAATGTTTTGCTTTAGGCCATAACTGGAAGGAGAGAAGGACAGCGCAAGGCAAATCTTTCTAGACAAGGATAGACGCTTTGCTGGAAAGCAAAAGGGCACAGGCCTGTCCCCCCTCTTGCTTCTGGGCTCTCTCCACACCTGCCTGCTCCTGCTTCCCTTTTATCCTACCTCTGTCCATCACAGGAGCTCATCTGGGATGGTCTGATCTGCTCCCAGCTGTCCCAGGGACAGGATTCATCCCTCACACTGCTGGAGCTGGTTGCTTCCTTTCAATGGGATGAAGACAGACCAGGATGTATCACAGCTCAGGCTGACACAGCTGGAAATGCCACAGCTAGAAATGCCAGAGTGACCAAGGCAGCAGGGACATGGTGCCACCCCAAAGCTGGATTGGTGACAGGGAGAGCTTGGGAAGAGGAAGGGGCTGGTTTTTTCCTCTCCACACCACATAAAAGGAATAATCCATACTCGTTTGGATTATACAAGCTCCAAAACACACCTCAGCCTCCGACCCACGTTCACCCAATCGCAGGAGCCATTTGGTGCCTCATATATTACTGGGCAATAGAGATTTAAGGGATAATGGTCATGGCAGCAGAGTATACAAAGCAATAAACTGCTTTTGAGGTTGGTTAAATGCCAAGTGATGCTGAGGCCTCGATGCCATAAACATTATTTGTATTATATGACAAGATAAGAGGATACAATAAACCACAAAGAAGAAAAATCATTTTCTGGCTGCGTGAAAAGTTCTTGGCTTGGCGTTTCCTGGACACTGCATGAGCAGCACCTCTGAGCACAGGTTTAGGGGGAATAAATTGGTAAATTAAGGGTGGGTTTAAAAAGCAAACGATTGTCTGAGGAAATGGCCTGGATTACTGGACCTCTGGAAAAAAGACTGGAGTGATGATTTGTGTCACTTATAAAAGTGAAATGGCATGGAGAGAGGAGGCTGGGGCTGGGGAAAGTCTTGCTCCCAGTCAAATATATTCAATATTATGGCCTCTCTGTTAGTCTGGGCAACAGGAGTGGACAAACAGTTTCATTAGTAAAGATAATGCTTTGTAAAGCCTCAAGCACCCAGAGCTCCCAAGGCCTCTGAGGCTGGAGCAGAAGGGATGTCCATCCCAAACCTGCATTTCAGTGCCAGCTGCTGGGCCCCCAGGAGGGTTTGATGCAGTTTTCCAAGGGAGGAGATAGAGGCAGACACAGAGCAACTTACCTGTGGTTCCTGGTGCTGAGGCAGCACCAGAACCCACCGAGCCCCAGACCTGTGCCCTGGGTGCTGTGAGGACCTGGATGAAGGTTCCATTCCCTTGCTCTGCTGGGGTGGAGCTGTCCCACTGCACAGACCTCGGGAACACCTTGGGAACACCTTCCAATCCAACAGCAACACCCAAGTTCTCATGAGTCCTGGGCTGTGCTGGAGCCTCCCACCATCCCAGTGCTTGGAAGGGGATTAGGAGATCTTTAATAGTGATTAGCAGCACACCCCACCCCAGATTAATTTCACTGAACAGATTCAATGACCTGTGGCATCACTCTCTGCCTTCTGCAGGCATTCCAGAGGCAGGGCCTTGCTCCAGCTCCCTCCCTGACTCCAAGACAGGGGCACTCCCTCTGCACAGAGAGCTGGGGAAGGGGAAAATGTGCCACCTGTCCTGCTTGGGAAGGAACCAGACACACGACCTTGAGGAGAATCTTTTCTAACAACACCATCTGCGGCACATTTGGAGTCAGCTGTGCCACCAGGGCCACGGTGCCGGGCAGGCAGTGCCGGAAGGATCCCAAAATATCCCCCAGTGCAGCCCTGGCAACCCAAACATGTTTACAGCCCACTGTCCCCCCGAGGCTGCAGCGACACAGGCACGGCCAGATCTGCTCGGCTATTTTCGGTGCCCATTCCCTCTTCCCCCTCCTCGCTGCCCTGAACAGCTTTGCAGCCTTTTTTCTACATGGAAACAGGGAAGGAAAAGGAGGAAAAAGGATGTGAAGCATAAGAGATGGGGTTGTACCAGCCACAGAGGGAACAAAGCAGCTGATGGTTCAAAGATGAACATAATTAATTTTTTTCCTTTACACTTAAAGGAGAGAATCACCACTGGTTTCAGAGTGTTCAGATCTGTTTGGCTCAGCTCTCCCCTCTCCTCTTCCTGTGCCCAGTGGACTGGGCATAGGATCAAAGGTTCAGAACTGAAAGGAACTGAGCATGGAAGGACGTGGTGAGGAGTCATCCCAAAAATGCCGACCCCGACAACACAAGAGGCTCAACAGCCACACTGACACCTTCCCATTCCAATGGCTTTTCCAAAGCAAAATGAGCCCCAAATTCTCAAGGAATCAGACAAAAAAGCTGAATCCTTGCAGGAAGTCTCTCTCCTCTCCAGAGCCTGGCTGGGTTTGGACTGGGAAACACCTCCCAGTACCACAGCCCTACTTGGGCTTGCAGGTCATGCCTGGGTGAGGAAAATAGAATTACCTTGCCAAAGCTCAAAGCTCTGGATTGTACAGACTCTGCTGGGAAGGTCAAGACGTTTTGGTGATGGATCACATGGAGCTGAATGTCCCTTTTAGTCCCCTGTGTTTGAAGACAAATGTCTCCATCCCTAGAAGTGAGGAAATAAACCAAGGGAGCTGCAACCCGGTCCGACCTTTCCAAGGTTTCACATTAACCTGAGTCCACGAGGAGAAGTTATTCCTGATGGGATGATCCCCAGTGACTCGTCCAGGGTGAGGGTGCAGTGCCAGAAGGCAGCACAAGCTGCTGGGAAACCAGTGTGGCCCTTTCTCTGAGCCCTGTGACAGCTGCAGGCCCCAAATCCACATTTATCCTTACTCCTCAAAGCTCCCAACTCATCCCAATGATCCCACTTTATTCTGTGGGCTCAGGAGGCTCAGCTGAGCCAGAATTAGCTGATCTCTGATGGTGTGCACAGCTCTGGGGTCCCACTGTGCTCCTCCAGTGCTACTACTGTGTGTAAGTGGTGAGCAGGGTTTGTAAAGGCTCCTGAACCCCGAGATCAGCTCAGCTGGTCAGAGACAGGTGCAAGTAATGCCAGGATTGTGGGTTCAACCCCTGCAGGGGCCATTCACTGAAGGGCTGGACTTAAAAGATCCTTGTGGGTCCCTTCCAACTCAGAATATTCAGTGATTCTGTAAAAACCTTCAACATGAAGCTGCAGTGCAGGACAGAGGACAAAAAAACCCACAGGTAAGACACCAGGACTTACAGAGACAGGCTCAGAGCTCCCTGGGTTTAGTGAAGGGATGACTGAGCAGCCAGCAAACACCTCCCAACACCTGGAATTCCACAGGGAGGATCTTCTGCCCAACAAACAAACATGAACTCCATCCCCAGCCCGGAAGCTGCAGCTGAACAGGTTCAGACTGGAAATAAGGCATCAGTTTTCCCTCCCAGCAAAAGCAATTAACTATTAGAGCAACTTAACCGAGGGCTGTGGTGAATTTTCCATCACCGGAAATATTTTACATCAGGCTTGGATCATCACATTTAATACCTGCTCTGGTTTGAACAGGCATTGAAGGACGTTCTAGGAAACTGTGCACGAGGTCAGGCTGGATCACCATGAATCATCCCAGTATGAATTACCCAGATTCCAACATTTCCATATTAACATGAAGAATTGTCAGAATTACCCATAAGCAGCAGGCTGGAACAGCGAAAGGAGGAAGCAACCACCTTTATATGTCATTTGTGGGAGATTGTGGGAGATTAAATTTAAATACATTGTTGTTTGCCTTAATTGCTTGTTTGAATCCGATTTTAAGGCTGTATGATTGAAGTGCTCACACCATTAAGTGCTCAAACACAGCTAATACATTTTATAAATGACTTGCACAATTTCACAGGCAAAGAAGTTTCAGATAAAAAGCAGCCTACAAAAAAAAAAAAAAAAGGAGAAAGATCACCTGTAAATGGGTAGAGAAGGCTCTGGATGGGGCTTGTGCCAGAAGGACCAGAAAGCTGGGAAGCCTTAACTGTATGTTTTCAAAGAGCCTCAGACCCCAGGAGTTACCAAATGAGGTTTTTGACCCATTTTTGTGCTATAAAAATAAACAGCATCACAGAACCCACATGCAGCCTCAGAGGATGTGCCCTGGGGATGCAGAATTATCTTTAATTTCAATTTGAGAGACCCACAGGAGGCATTAAGGGACTAAATGAATTGAAGAACTGGGGGGACACACACACAGGGGGATACCCTGGGATTGGTTATCAACTCCCAAACCCATCTCATCCCAGTTTGGCAACACAACTCCCAGCTGCTGCAGCCAGGAAACCAGAGTGAGCACATCACTTAATATCTAATTCAAAGCCATGTTTCCACCCCCTCCTTCCCCTACAAAAGGCATTTTGAGGTTCTAATGCTTCAGAACAGACAAACATGGATCTCTCTGCACTTCCACAGGAGCTCCAGCTTCCAAGAGCTCCCGTTAAATCAGCTCCAGCAGGAACTGTGTGATCCCCCTGTTTCTCCCAGTACCACAGCCTGTGAGCTCCACATGCCAGAGAACACCCCAAGCTCAGCTTTGGGACAGCATCAGTTCTACTGCAAACCCAAGACAAATGGGATGGGAAGGTGCCTTCCCAGGCAGGTGATGGGCCTTGTTCAGATCCCTTAACCTGGGAAAGGCAGCAACAGCTCCAGGGAGGAGAAATCCACAATAGGATGGCAAGAAAAGCCAACCCAAAATAGCCACGGGCAGTTTGGGGCCCACCTACTGCAGACCATCACCAGTCACATTCCCAGCTGCTCCACAGGACGGCTCTGGAGCCACCTCAGCACCCCAGGGGAGCAGGTCTGTCCCTTGGGAGAGGAGCAGGAGAGCTCCCAGCAGGTCTGTCCCTTGGGAGAGGAGCAGCAGAGCTCCCAGCAGGTCTGTCCCTGCAGGTCTGTCCCTTGGGAGAGGAGCAGCAGGTCTGTCCCAGCAGGTCTGTCCCTTGGGAGAGGGGCAGCAGAGCTCCCAGCAGGTCTGTCCCTGCAGGTCTGTCCCTTGGGAGAGGAGCAATAGAGTCCCCAGGAGCACTCCCAAGGGCTCAGTGAGCTCCCCTTGGGCTCATGGCACACCCAGCAACACAGCAAGGAGCCCCACACACAGGCAGGTTGCGCTGCTTGTAACGGGGATTTACACACTGCAAAGCCGGCGCTCTGAGCTCCTCCAGGATCATGTAAAGCAGCAGCTCTGAGTGCTCTGGCTCTGTGATGAAACAGCCACTGTGATTGATAAAACAGCCCCTGTGATAGATAAAACAGCCCCTGTGATTGACAGAACAGCCCCTGAGATCCGTTCCTGGCGCTCACCCACCGCCCCGCCGGCCGTACCTGTCCGCAGCCCGGCGCTCCGCACACGAAGGGCCGGTCGTCGCCCATATCTCACACTGCCGAGCTGAGCTGGGGAGAGCAGAGAAGGGAAATTGTTAAATAAGCTCCAAAAATCATAAATATCGAGAGCAGAAGCTGCCCTGTGCAGGGCTGTCGTTAATCAGTGCTGTGCACAGTGCAGGCTGTGTCCCTGCCCTGGACACAGCCTGGGGACAGGAGTTAATCCAACCTGAGTTAAATAAGACTTGGAAGATGTTTTTTCATGGAGGAAGGGAACTGGGACAGGGCAGGTCTGGAAAGGTGTGGGAGCTTCCTCCCACCAAGGCCCAGAGGATCAAGGGACCTTCTGTAGCTCAGTGTCACCTCCTGCAAGATGGGGACAATGCTCACTCCTTGTGAAAGACCACCCAGTGCAGCAAAGACCCCACAGACCCTCTCTTAGTATTTACAGTATCATGGAATTGTAGAATATCTTGGGCTGGAAGGGACCACAAGGATTAGAGTCCAGCTCCTGGCCCTGCGTAGGACAAGTCCAAGAATCCTCCTCACACAGACACATGGAATCATGGAATATCCTGGACTGGAAAGAACCCACAAGGATCACTCAGTCCAGCTCCTGGCCCTGCACAGGACAAGCCCAAGAATCCCCCATACACAGACACATGAGGAAAGACTGACAATCTCCAGGAAAACAAAGTGCAAGCAAGCAGCGATCAAATAAATCCAAGTCCTCTCTCTACCAGTTATATTTTCAATGGGAGAGAACTAAAATTTGTCATTTAATTAATTAAGGGATTATAGGAGTGGTGCTCCGTTTTACAAGGCAATAATCTGGCTCCCCAGTGGGTAAACTACAAGGCTGATGGCAGGGGTAGTTTATCACGGATTACAGCCAAGGATAACAAAACACTCAGCCCTATTATGCTACAAGTGAAGCTATTCTTATTAATAAAAAATAAGAGTAAATAAAGTACCCCCCCCCCTCAAATTCAAGAAATAACAGTTCCCTCTACCCACTGGTATTTTTATAGGAGGATTTTAAAAAGCTGTAATAAAGCAAATGCTCTCTCTTCGGGGGGTTGCTGTGGGAACACACTTGGGCTGCTCGTGTTGCTTCCAGCATCTCCTGCTCCAAGTTGGGCACTTGGCTCTGCTGGGGAAGGACCTGGAGCACAGCCATGGGCTCTGCACTTCCAGCCCTGAGCACCCGCACCAGGGTGGGGAGGGAGGGTTGGTATTTTTAGGAGCTCTATGAGAAAGTGCTCCAAGAATGTGGCTTAGCAGCAGAGGGGGAGCATGTGCTGCCCAAACAGACCCTTCTGCTCCCAGTGAAAAGGCACAGGAATCAATTACTGCTTAATATGAAAAAAAAAATAGGTTATTTTTCTATTGCTGTGGCAGCCAAACGGATCAGAGGGGGTGAATTCCCTTCCCTCAGCCCAGCGGCAACAACCAAAGTGTGATGAGAGAGGAGCTGCCAGCTCTTCTCCCACAAAAACAGGAGAGAGAGACATCCACAGCCCTGGGCTGCATCTGGATTTATTAAGCTAAACTCCAAGGTGTGTGCCAACGGGACTCAGAAAGGATGAATGTCCCTGTCACAAATGGAATGGGCTGGCAGCCAAACCACTGCCCAGCCCAGCACAGGGATAACAAAGGCAATCAAAGGGCCCAGGAGCGTCCAACCACCTCAGCAGCTCTCCGAGAAACCCCCAGAAGTGACAGGGGGCTGGCAGAGCTGGAGGTGGCCTGGCAGGGACAGCAGCACCTTCAGCAGAAAGGGCAAACCCTGCCCAAGGTGAGCCTCAGGTGACACCCAAACGAGTCTGAACGGGGACACCTCCCAGACAGGACTCTCCGTATCCCCCTTCTGAACTCCTACCAAAGCTCCAAACTGAGAACTTGAGAATCCAAAATGCTGACTCGCTGCTAAAGAAACAGGGATCCTCTCTCTGTCCACAGCCACCTGACTCTCCTCCAAGAGGAATCTCCCTGGGGCCCAGAGCAGCTGCCTCCCACACATCTGCTTTGTCCCAACAGGGGACACACGAGCCGCTGTCGTGACCTGGTCCAAAGGCTCAGAGAAGCTCAGCCCTCCTCGGGAAGTCTGAACATGCCTAAGGAGCCTCTGGCAGGGAGGGATGAAGAGGACAAACCTTCCTGAGACACCAAACCACTGTGCCCATCAACTCCCTGACATTGCAAAGAGAAGGATGAAAGGGATTGAGCATCAGGTCACCTGCACTCGAGGTCCAGACCTTCTGCATCAGAATCCTGAAGCTATTGCACCTGATCCCCAGAGCTCTTGTACCTGAACCCCAGAGATATCACACCTGATCCCCAGAGCTATTGCACCTGAACCCCAGAGCTACTGCACCTGATCCCCAGAGCTATTGCACCTGAACCCCAGACCTATCACACCTGAACCTGACTTACCACACCTGAACTCCAAAGCTATTGTACCTGAACCCCAGAGCTATTGCACCTGAACCCCAGAGCTACTGCACCTGATCCCCAGAGCTATTGCACCTGAACCCCAGATTTATCACACCTGAACTCCAAAGCTATTGCACTTGAACCCCAGAGATATCACACCTGAACCCCACAGCTATCACACCTGAACTCCTGGCCCAGGACAGCCACGTGTCCAGCTGGATGCAAAGCTCGACCACGCGGAGCCTGGAAAGCCCCTTTGGAGCCCTCGGGGCCAGGGATGCTGCAGAACTGCTCCACAGAGGCACCAGCTCCAGCAGTCTGGTCTCAATTAATCACTCAGAGGTTCCCTGCCAGTGCAGCACCCGAGTTCAGAGCTGTGGCACTGGGGCAGCATCACAGTCACCCAGCACTGAAGGGCAGCTGTGATGCCCTTCACTGCCAGAGCCAGGCTGGTGCTGGAAGTGTCTCCAGAGTCTTTAAATCACCCTCCTACGTTTAAACTGGGCTGTGTGGGATGAGGCTGAGGATGTTTTTATTCCATCAGCAAACAGATCTTAGTGTTAAACACGAGCAGGGAGATGCTGATTTCACAGGGCAGCCAAGCTGGGCTTTTTTAATTAGCACAGGTCAGAGATCTGTCCTTAGTGCCAGCACAGAGAACTGTGGGGTCTCTGCCTCGTATTTGTGCTTCCATAGAACCTCTTTGAGAAATTAAAGACCAGAATCAGCTGCCACTCCCAGGGCTCTCACAGCACAGAAACAGAGAGCAGAAAAACCATCCCAAAAGGCTGATGGCACATCAGCTGCCCAGAGCTGGACAGGCAGCTTTGGGAAAAAACCCCAAACCCTGGGTCAACACACTGCAAACCCCTCAGTTTCCTTGAGCTTGCAAAGTGTCAGGAGGATTTGCTCATTCCTTAAAGCAAGATTTAGCTGCTCATTCACTGCAGAATATGACTGGTATGTACATACATGTGCTCAGATTTATGTCACATTTAGTCAGGATAAATTGCTTCAATAAATTCTGTCCTTAAGAAGAGGCAGAATAAGGAGCTGATTGGATACTGGGAGCACATTCCCATCCCTCTTCTGACAGCCCTGGGACAGTATTTCACTGTTTTGATGATTTTTAGCATGTTGGACACAGCAAGGGGAGGAAGAAATGCAGATTACTGAGCACTCCAGAGCTCAGCCAGACACACCTGAGAGGCATCTGCTGGCATGGGGGAACTGGAGAGGCATTTTCACCCAAACCAGACTGTGCACCCCTCAAATTCCCCAGGATTTGGACATGGCCACCCCTCACATGTCCCCAGGACAAGGCCACCCCTCATGTCCCCCCAGCTCTGCTGTCCAGGGTGTCAGCTCTGCCAGGGCAGCAAGGGCTCTTCCTGAAGGGAATCTCATTCCTGCTATCTGGGGACATCTCCTCTTCCTGCTTCTTGCCCAGAGATAAAGGAGGACACTGTGTGGGGAGGCTGAACTGACACTGAGGGCTCCTCTTTTCAGACAGAGGCTCTGCAAGTGCTTTGCTGTTATTCTTCCCTATGAATCTCCATTAAACAAGGGAGTGCAGATGAGTTGCTGGGATGGGAAGCAGAAGGGGGTCAGCCCAGAACCTTCTAGCTGAGGGTTATTTCAGCAGACAGCTCCCTGGTCCTCCCTCTCTGGCACACAGTCCAACAGGAACATTCTGCCTTTGCCCACCATTATGCTGAATTTCCCTCACCACCATCCCAATCCCATGCTGGGATAGGGACAATCCCATGTCCTGGATAAGGACATTTAAGTGGCAGGAGCATCAATCAGCAACAAAAGCTGTAACATGAACCTTGGCCATGAATCACTGCCCAGGGCTGAAGTTTTGGACAGGTTGCAAGTGATGCCCAAGTGTGTCCAGTGACAGGATGGTGTTGTCACCTCTAAAATTTAAATATGTATTTTACCCACCTAAACAGGCTCTCAGGGCAAGAGCTGGAGGGGGAGAGACTGCAGGTATCTGATGAAAGCCAGAACCTTCCCTTCCTTCCCCTCTGTTGCCCATCAGAGACTCTATTCATCATGAACCACCCAGCTGGGACCCTGGGCTGGGATGAGCTGGTTTTGCTCACCTCAATAACCACAATTCCCACTTATTTCAAAGTTTAATCCTTCCTGCAGACACTGAAGCCAGCCCAGATGCTGCTGTCCCCACGGCACATCACTCCATAAACCCAAGTGGTCCCAAAGCATGTTAACTAACTCATTAAGAGAAAACAGAGCCTGTTATCCTGGTCTAGACAGACACCAGGGGGGAATATCTGAAGTCCCTTAAAAGGAATTAGACGTATTACATGCATCAACAACAGCAATCAAAGACCAGCCTTCCTGAACAGCACGTCCCCCAGGACACGTGCTGGCACCTCATGGAACCCATTTGAAAAACTTCAATTTGGAAACAGCTTAGAAGAGCCAGGAGAAGCAGGATGATGTTTCCAAAGCCTGTCTGGCACTTACGGAGCCTTTCCTCCAAGATGCTCCATATCCTTTAACTGCACTGCCTGAGCTTTACAGAGGAGCCTGTGCCCGTGGCTCTGAGTGGCTCTCAGTGACACAGAGAGGGACACTGAGATTTGTAATTGTGTTTAGCTTTGTCACCCACAGCTGTTTCACACCCGTTATCACAACCACCCCCCACCTGGGCACTCGTGTGCATCAAGGTCAGGTTGTGTGTTGGTGAAGCTTCCCTGGACCTGTTCCAGCCGAATTCCTGACAAGGAGCTGAGGCTGGAAGCACCTCAAGCCAGGATTTGTACACCTGAGTCACGTCTCTGCTGCCAAAGTCAGCAGTGATGGCCCCTCATCCCCTCTGAGGACACTGCAGGGTCTCTCATGCTCCTCTTTCCAGCTGCCTCCAATGGTGTCCCAACGTTGCACCCTCAGCTCCCACCAACTGAAAATCACCTGGTTTTCCAGATCACCTCAAAAAAAACAGCAAAACAAACCCTTTTCCTTAAACCTCAGAGTGAAGACGAAGAAGCTTCTGTGTCGTTCACTCTGCTGAACGCTGGGGATAGAGCTGGGCTGAAAAATGCTCTAAAAATAAGGCTCTATTGTTGTCCTTGCACGTGACTTGTCATTGCAGGGATGTTCGTGCCCAACACTTGCATGTGGGCCTTGCAGGACAAGCTGAAATGCTCCAGATCCCAACACAGGCGTAGACAAACACTGTTCTGTGGTGAGTCCCTCAGCACAGACTGCCCCCAACACAGATCCCTCTCCAGAATGGATCCCTCCCAGTACAGATCCCTCTCCAGAATGGATCCCTCCCAGTACAGATCCCTCCCAATACAGATCCCTCCCAGTACAGATCCCTCCCCAGCATCAATCTCTCCCAGTACAGATCCCTCCCCAGCATCAATCTCTCCCAGTACAGATCCCTCCCCAACATGGATCCCTCCCAGTACAGATCCCTCCCCAGCATGAATCCCTCCCAGTACAGATCCCTCCCAGTACAGATCCCTCCCCAGCATGAATCCCTCCCAGTACAGATCCCTCCCCAGCACGGATCCCTCCCAGTACAGATCCCTCCCCAGCAAGGATCCCCCTCCATCACAGATCCTTCACTCCTATACCAGTACAAGCACATTTATGGTTTATGCCCATAACTCATGAGGATAAACTGCACATTAATATGACCACAAAATTAAAGGGGGGCAGGTTGCACCAACTATGAAACAAAACCAGAAGAGCTGCAGAGCAACCTCCTAAAAATAGGTTTAAACAGAAGAGACACCAAAGCACGTTGCAGGCTCTGCTGACAGAGTCTCTCTGCTAAGATTTAGGAGGACCTGAGTGAGGAATGAGCTGCAAAATGAGCCAGAAGAAAGAAAATTGCTGGAGAGAAGGACATCAAAGCAAGGCTGTCCCTTGGGAAAGGTGCAGTGAAGAGTTGTTGCTTCCAGGAGGGGAGCACCAAACCTTCCTCACTCCATATTTTATGTGCAGGAGTTTCTGCAGTTCTTTTTCAGGTTCCAGTAAAGGCCTCGGGCTCCCGTTCCTCCCTCAGACCTGCAGCCTCCAGAAGGACAAACCACTGCTGGAGCAAAAGGGACAACTGGGGGCATTTCAGCATTGATTTTTTAAGTGTGCCAAGAGTTCTGGTCCTGCTGGGAGCAGCAGTGTGGGGGGACAGACAGACACACAGAACCACAGAACATTCTGAGCTGGAAGGCACCCACAAAGCTCATTGAGTCCAACTCTGATGAAGGGGCTGTACAGGGATCAAACCCCACACAGGGTAAATCCCTGCTGGTGCCTGTGCTGGGATTGGTGCTGACTCTGCACTGGCTGTGACACCCAGCACCCCAAGAAGGTCCAACAGGGGCTCTGGGATGGGCAAAGAGAGGCAACCCAGCTGGGTCAGTGCCACAGCCCTGTCCTGGATCCCTGCAGGAACACACGGGGATTGCAGCTGGTTTCCTCCTCAAAACAAAAAGCTCCCTGCACGGTCACAAGCCCCATCACCCTTAGGCCTGCAGAAACAAGTCCAAGCAAAGGTGCAGCTGAGGGTGAGGTGTCTCTACCAACAGGCAGTGGCAAAAACCTGTCTGCAATAATCCCAGACTACTAAATAGGCCAAAGAGTCCTCAAGAAGGGAGGAGGATCCTGGGAGGGCTGGGACTTGGTAAGAGAACTACAGCTGAACTACAGCTGAACTACAGCTGTCAGGAGAACTGACAGTGTGAGCAAAGGCAGAACTGGATCAGAAATGGTGTTTCATCCATGTATTTCCCAAAAAAGAGAAAGTTCCATCACTGTCAGGGCCAGCCCAGGTTCCACTGCACCTCTGGCAGGTGAAGCTCATTTTCTCCTGGGTTGAGTCATCGCTGCTCTTCTGCTTTTCACATGCAGTTTAATGCAAAAGGTAAAACAGAGGCAGGAGTTAACTTTTGATGAGCCTGAGCTACATGGGATTAATTCTCAGAGACTAATGAGTCGCCAGGCCATCCCAGCTCATCTGGGCAACTTCGCTGAGCCCTGGGAGCCGTGCCAGGAGCTGGAACAACCAGAGCCGCAGCACAAACAAGCCCATTCAAACACAAATGGTGCTCAAGACACCAGCCCAGCCCCAAGGACAGGCAGTGCTGCTGGGGAGAGCTGAGAAACCCACAATAAATGAGATTATTAGAGATGGCTGCACAGAATCTGGGCTGCAGAATCCTCTGACCACCGGCCCATACACAAATCGCAGACTCCGTAATTGCCGCTGGGAGCTGGAGGACAGGCTGGCTGCAATCACAAACCAAACTGCTCTTTGGTGAGCAGGAGGGAAAGGAAAGGAAGCCTGACAGCCATTTCCAGCCAAGGAGAAAGGAGGAAGCACAAGGCACTGCCCCAAGCTCTCCAAAATAGTACGAGATTTCCACTAAAATGCGAGGAAGGAAACACGTTGCTTTGAGGCCAGGCCAGGAAAGGCTCGTTATTATTTTTCTGAGTGCTCTCATTAACAGCTCTCTGCCTCGAGCTTCCTGACCCTCAGAACAACTGGACACCCCGATGGGTTGGGAGCAGCAGGGTCACCAAGGCAGCAGCACCCGGAGAACACACAGAGGGAAGCCCATCCTTCCCCTGCCCTTGGCCAGGGTTTGGTGTTGGCATTCCCTGTCCCAGCACTGCAGTGATGACTGGGAGCACCAGGACCCATCCTCAAGTTGGGGAGAAACCAATAGGTCAAGTTCTTCCTTAAAAACCACACAAGAATTAAAACTACATTCCCATGGAGGCTCCCTGGTGCAGGGTCAGCCCTGCCAGGCATGGCTGGGGCCCAACCTGCAAGAGCTGCTTTGTGCAGCCCCTCTGGCACCTCCTTTCCACTGGGGAAGGACTGCCCACCCCCAGACTGCAGTGGGTGCCTGCAGGGACTCAGGACAGGGCTGGTCCTGCCCCTCTGGGTGCCCACAGCTCTCCTGACCCTCCCAGCTGGGATACACCCAAAGAGATTGCGAAATACTTGCAGTTTTGCAGGGAGAGGCCCCTGCAGAGCTCAGAGCAGAGGCACAGGCGGCTCTCGGGCCTAAACTCTGCCTTTCAGGTTATTCTGGGGTGTGAGGGAAGGAGTGAGAGTGTTTGCTTTGTAACCAAAAAGCTGTAAGAGCTTAAAATTGTCATCTGGGAAAGAAGGCCAAAAGCCAACGCTATAAAACCTGCTTTGGAGGCAGAACACCCTTCTGCTTTGTGAGCTTGATAAAGCAAACCCAACTGTATAAACTGGAATATTGGCACAGAACAGGCTTGAAGCAAATCCCCCACAGCCACACAGTATTTAACAAGTCATTACAGTGAACCTCACACAAAGCCCCACCACTTACCCCTGCCTTTCTGGGTGTTCAGCACTGCTCAAGCTCCTGGAGGATCCCCTGCCTACAAGAGCATCCCCAAGCAGCCAGTCCACAGTCACCTCAGCTGAGTCAAAGATGCACAAACCCCCTCCCTTCTTGCTTGGAAGTTCCTTGGAGCATCCCCAGCCCTGTCAGAAGAACGACCTCCTCCCACCAGACATATGTTTGGGCCTAAAGTGGCTCCAAGAGCTGCTCCTCAGCTCGCCCAGGAGCAAATGAACTGCAGATTATTCCCATGTGCTTTGGGAAAAAGGGCAAACCTCCCAGGAAGTGACAGCCAGGGCGCAGAGCTGCTCTCCTCCCCTCAGTGTGAGCGATGGGACAGCGAGGCATTGTCAGAGTCCTGTCAAACGTAAACCAAACTGCAGCCAACAGGATAACACTGGCCCAGCCCAGACATCAGCCATCCAGGCTTTGCCTGGGCAGAAAACCTTCCACCCTGCACTCAAAAGCAACAAACCCCCTGGGCTGGGAGCTGCAGCCAGCCCCGAGGCTTCTCCCAGCACCATTCCCACCAGTCCTCCCAAGGACACAGCTCACTCAATGCTCTCAGGTCACCGTTACCACAACAAAGTGTCACTCGCTGCCTCCAGGGCTGGGGCTGCCAGGATAAAAATGTTAGAGAGGCTCCATATCTGGGAGCCTCCTTGCCTGGATACCCTCCAGCTCAGAGCTGGCCTGGCCTTTGCCCTCAGAGTGAGGTATTTGAGAATTGCCACCTCAGCCAAGCCACGGGGCTGCCTGGACACCAAAAGGGAAGGATTACAGGGGTTTGTCACTGTGGTGAAAAAAGCAAACAAGACCCAGAAACTCAGGTGATGTGGAAATGTCTCAGCAGGTCCCTCTGCTCAGCAGGTCCCTCTGCTCAGTCCCAGTGAGCTGAGGACCCTGGTTTGCCAGTGCCTGGTGAGCACCACTCACAGAATCACAGAATGGATTGGGTTGGAAAAGACCCCCGAGATCATCAAGTCCAACCCTTGGGCCAACTTCAGTCCCGTCACCAGATCATGGCACTCAGTGCCACGGCCAATCTCACTTTAAAAACCTCCCAGGATGGGGAATCCACCCCCTCTCTGGGCAGCCCATTCCAATCCCTCAGCACTCTCTCTGCAAAGAATTTTTTCTGCTCTCCAACTTCACTTTCCCCTGGCAGAGCTTGAGCCCCCCGTGCCCCCTTGTCCTATTGCTGAGTGCCTGGGAGAAGAGACCAACCCCCACCTGGCCAGAACTTCCCTTCAGGGAGTTCCAGACAGTGCTGAGGTCACCTCTCAGCCTCCTCTTCTCCAGCACAAACACCCCCAGCTCCCTCAGCCTCTCCCCACAGCACTTGTGCTCCACTCCCTTCTCCAGCCTCATTGCTCAGGTTTGCAGCACAGCTCCAGGCACTGTTTGTGGGCAAATGGCCACTCCAGGACCTTCTCCAGAACAGGAAAAACTACAGGGGAAGTCCCTGAACCCTCCACTGAGGTCAGAAGAGCCACCACTAAGCCTGGTCTTTGGTCAGACCCATCGGTCCACCTGTCCCCAGGAGCAGGGGGACAATCTACACCTGAACCCTGGGTGACACCAGGTGAGAGCACATCCTGTCCAAGGAACACAGCACAGACTTCCCCACAAGCTCAAGCAGAAAAGCTTTGCTTTCCTCCTACACACCTCAGCCAAGCCCAGGCAGCCCAGCAAACAGCTACTGCAAAGGCAGAATCCCAGATCCAGGCAGGCAGCCCCTGGATCTCGGCACTACAGCCCTCGGGTCGCCTCGTGTGTCTTCATTAACAGCGATCCATCTTCAGCCCTGCTCTCCCTCCCAGCAGGGACAGCCCAGTGCCAGAGATCTACTACAGGAGAGAGAAATAACTCAGGTTTAAGGAAGGAAGGAAAAGCCTCCGAGACCCACTGTTCCTTCCCGAGCTGAGATAATTACAAGAAAGCCACGACAAGCCTTGGAGAATGCAGTATTTTACCTAGGAAATGCCTGAGTGACCTAGAAACTGGAGTCCCATTTCCTGAAATTATTTCGCCACTTCAGAGCCCTTGTTTCAATGAAAGAGAGAAAAAAAAGCTGCTGGAAACGAGACATAAGAGCCCAAGTCGAGCTGGAATTTATCTTCCTCACAATGTGTGTGAATGGTTTTAAGGGAAGAGCAAAGTCAGGGCTGCCTGGAGCAAGAATGGGAATGGGAATGGGAGAGTCTCGTATGGATGTGAGTACCTGCAGATATAACTCCTGTCCATGAATTAAAATAACTGAACCAGCAGCAGCAGGATGGGGCCCTGTGCTCCTTTGCTGATAAAGGAGAAATATCCTGTCCCACCTGTTATTATTCCATCCCACCTGGGCACTTTTCTTTATCCAGCATTCAGAGGCACACACGTTTTATGTCACCATGATTTGATACACGAGCCTGAAAATCAGAGGGGAGCAAGAAATAATCCAAATGGAAGCAAAGTGCAGAGATCTGGGGCATTACAGTGAGTTGTTTAAGTGGAGCTGCTGCAGGGCTGTGTTTTGGTGGGGAACACAGCCATGATTTCCCAGGCAGGAGTTGACACAACTCAAAGGGGAGACCTGACGTGGTGCAGGAAGAGGATCCTGAAGGGGCTCCTGCACACGGAGCTTTCCAGGCACTGAAACAGCTGCCAAAAACACCACCATAAAGACCCTCAGCAACAAACCCCACAACACAAACAGGATCTTCTCCCTTCTCCACATGGAATGAAATCCCATTTTTTCCCTTCCATCCCTCTGCAACCTCGTCAGGGATGTCTCTGTGGGCAAAGAGGCTTTGCTTGGAAAGCACCAAGTCCTCCACTTGCAACTTCCCCAATATCTGCAAGAGAACCATCTTTTGATGTTGGAAGAGATCTCCAAGATCACAGAATCCAAGGAAAACTTCCCAAGAAAGGTGTGGCAGCTGGAACTTTCCCATAGGAGCGTCCAGGGCAAAAGACAGCACAGAATTAGTGAAAAAGTCATAAATCCCACAAAATGCTGCAAATATCTGGTGGAACAGTGAGGCTGATCCCTCAGGTTGTCGTGGGGAGTTTTGAGGCCAGTTTTCCAAGTTTTTCTCCCCTCCCAAACTGCTACTCTGGCAGCTCCAGTTCCTGGGACCCCCAATATTGCACCCTCAGGTCCCCAGGGAGGGACAATGACACCATAAGCACTTCAGGCAACAGGAAACAAAGCAACATGGGCTAGGAAGAAGAGAGACATCCACACAAAGGGCCAACATCCCTTGGGAATTTCTGCCCATCTCCACCAGACAAGGCATTTGCTCCTTGAACTGCTGCCACACTCAGGATCATGAGGAGGATCCAGATGCTGAGCAATGCTGGGCTGTGACACAAACTCCAGGGAGGTGACAGTGAGCTCTGCCATGGAAAGGCCCCGAAATCCAACTGAGGTCGTAGATAAACCTCCCCAGTCCTGCTTTCACACCATCAGTCTGCCCCAGCCTGCTCCAGCATGCTCCACTATGTCTCTGCCAACACACTTTGGGACCCAGCAGCGAATTCCAGGAGCCTGGTGACAATTTGCCTCTGGATCTCACTTCCCTCCCTTCACTCCTCATCTATTTTACCAACACTCAAAACAAAACAAGGAAATATTCCTACTGCTGGAAGAGCAGAACAGGCAGAAGTGGCTTCCAGACCCACCTGCAGATGCCACTGCAATGGGAATGGCACAGGGGAGACCTCACTTTACTACATTAATTGGCAAAGCTTTCCCTCCCCACACACCCACCTTCAGCTTCCCCAGATGAAGTTCAGCCTCACTTTACAGACCTCTAAGGCTGTCCAGCCATGGACACGACCAGCTGGACCTGTAGAAACAATCGATTTGAAGTAATTGCTACCATTAATTGCTTAGTGATTAAAGACCTGCTGCCTTTTCCTGAGCAGACTCAGCACCGACAAGAGGGTTTGGGCAGCCACCCAAAGAGCCACGTTCTGCTCCCAGCCTGCTCTCCTCCCTCTGGAAGCAGCTAAAGGGGCTGAGGGTGACACAGGTATAAATACACTCACTGGGGCTCGTTCTCAGGCTGGAACACGCCGAGGGCTGCGAACAGCGGCGTTTGGAGGAGGGTTGTTATTGCCAACAGTGCCCAAGGTATTCGGAGCGAGGGCACTGCCAGCCAGGGCTGGGCACATTCCCTGTGAGCACAACCCCCCAGCTGTGCAGGGCTCTGCTCCTGCAGCACCACGAGCCCCCCAAAGGCAGGGAGGGGGGACCCAACCACAGAACGTTTGGGTTGGAAGGGACCCCACTGACCCCCTCGTTCCAAGCCTCACCCTCTTCTGAGCTCCAGCCACAAATCCCATTTCACAGAATCACAGAATGGATTGGGTTGGAAAAGACCCCCAAGATCATCAAGTCCAACCCTTGGGCCAACTCCAGTCCCTTTACCAGATCATGGCACTCAGTGCCACGGCCAAGCTCACTTTAAAAACCTCCCAGGATGGGGAATCCACCCCCTCTCTGGGCAGCCCATTCCAATCCCTGAGTACTCTCTCTGCAAAGAATTTTTTTCTGCTCTCCAACTTCAATTTCCCCTGGCAGAGGTTGAGCCCCCCGTGCCCCCTTGTCCTATTGCTGAGTGCCTGGGAGAAGAGACCAACCCCCACCTGGCCAGAACTTCCCTTCAGGGAGTTCCAGACAGTGCTGAGGTCACCTCTGAGCCTCCTCTTCTCCAGCACAAACACCCTCAGCTCCCTCAGCCTCTCCCCACAGCACTTGTGCTCCAGTCCCTTCTCCAGCCTCGTTGCTCTTCTCTGGCCCTGCTCCAGCCCCTCAATCTCTTTCCTCAACTCAGGGGCCCAGAACTGAACACAACACTAAACGAGCTCAGCTGTCTTTTTTGGGGGGAGAAGGGGAGCAAAAAGTCTGAATACTCAGTGCTTTCAGGGGTTTTTGGCAGCTGTGCCCACAAAGGGAGCTCAGAGCTCCACAGACAAACCCAGCAGCTGGCACAGCAGCTTTGTTTGTGCATGAACCAGCTCCCCTCGGCTGGCACAGCAGCTCCAGCACTGCTGTGATCCCATCACAGGGTGGGACAGCCTGTGGCATTCCAGGCTCTCCAGGGCCTGCTCGCTCCTGTGATGGGAGTGGCAGTGCCATTCCCAGTCCCTGCGCTGCTCCTTGTGAGCCACAGGCACTGCTTGGCATGGAAAACCCTGAAGGAATGGCTGCTGTCACCTGGGAGCTCCACCCTGCACCTGTCCTGGTGTCCCTGCTCATCTCCCACAGCAAACAGGCAATGTGGGGCTCAGGGAATTCACCTCCCACAGCAAATGGGCAATGTGGGGCTCAGGGAATGAAAACAGGGAATGTGGGGCTCAGGGAATTCCAACAGGCAATGTGGGGCTCAGGGAATTCCAACAGGCAATGTGGGGCTCAGGGAATTCACCTCTCACCACCCAGCCCACAGCTTAGAGGGAAGAGGTGTGAGCCTAAAAATGCCAGAAATTAAACCTTGGCTTAGCCCAGGTGAAGCCCCCCCTGTGCTGGGGGAAGCCCCAAACTGCTGGTGTTCCAAACCCAAGGGTTTGACTCCACAAAGGCACAGGAGGGCTGACTCTGCCCCAGGTGTACAGGAGAGGGGAAAAGCAAGGAGCCTTTTGGAAAAATGGGAAATTGAACTTCAGACAAGCAATTAAGCCAAACTCCCACGAGCCAAGACTAATTGCAGCAAAACACACCATAAATACCAGCTCTGGAGAGGGAGAAAAACCTGAGTGTGAACATCAGCTGGTGGCTTGGAGAGGAACCTCTGTGGGCACCAGGGCTGGACACTGGGAATGGACACTGGGAATGGACACTGGGAATGCTGGTGGTCTCCAGGGCACATCCTGCAGCTCACCTGGGAGCTGAGGCCACAGGCACAGCCAGGCCAGGCTCAAACTCCAGCTGTACAAAGTTAAGGCAGGACTTTGTGGATCTGGACAAAGCCATGTGAAGAACTGGAGAGCTGAAGAACTGAGCAGAACGAGGAGATTCCCTGAGGATTCAAAGCAGGAGTCCACCAGCCAGACAAAAACTGTGCTCTGAGCACTCACTGAATCCATTTGATATTTGAAGGGAAGCAAAGCTGTAAACATTCATTTGTTTTAGTCTCTCTAACCAGCTTCCCACACACCTCAAGCCCAAACATAAACCACTTCTGGCTCCCCAGGGAAGCCCAGGCTGCTGGCTCAGCCCACCCCACTCACACATGGTGCTACACATCCTTTGAAGCCAAAACTGCAAAATCAGATCACTTGAAACAAGGGGAAAATAATTAATGAATTACAGGAAGCAACAGGTTCCCAGTCCTGAAGGTCTGTCACAAAAAGGTTATTTTCTCCCAGCATTTCCTCTCTGACTGCAGTGGAGTTTGGGGCTGAATGACCAGGGGAAGAGCAGGTTTGGAAACCTGGCCTCAATTCTCAGTGCCAGGAACGTAATAAAAAAGGAAAAAACACCCCAAGAAAGTCCAAAGGATAAATAAACCCAAACAGATGTGCAGCAGCATCACATGTGATGCAGCAGAAAAGGAGTCCAAAGCCAAATCCAAGCCAGAGATCCTTTAGTAACACACAAACCCCTCCGTGGGTGCAGAGCCCTTCCAAACACAGCTCCAGGGTGTGTCCCCACTGTCCCCCCTCAGCACAGCTCCTGCTCCTCTGGCTGTGCCATCCCTGAACTGCCCTGAGCAGCTCCTGGGGCTTCAAGGATGGAAGGAGGATTGGCTTCCTTGGGAGGGTTTGGGTTGGAAGGGACACTAAAGGTCATGTGGGTCCAACCCCAAAGCCTCCAAGCCCTCCCCCTGCCCACCCACTGGTGCTTCCTCTCTCCAACTTCCCCATCTTCCAAAACAGAAGGAAATTCCCTGCCTGCCCCATGCCACATCCCCAACCTCCCTTTTATCCACCCTGAGTGTCCTCCTCAACCAGCATCTTCTCTGGGCAGGCTCTGGGGAGTTTTGGAAGAGATGGGAATAAAGACATGACTGAGAAGTTGGATTTTTTTTTAAGCCACGTCCTTTTATTTTTGCCATCTCCCTCCACACCTCTGAGCCGTGCCACAGGGATGCCATCTGTGCCACAGGGATGCCATCCATGCCACAGGGATGGCAACTGTGCCACAGGGATGCCATCCACGCCACAGGGACGCCAGTTGTGCCACAGGGATGACAGCTGTGCCATAGTGATGCCACAGTGATGCCATCCATGCCACAGTGATGCCAGTTGTGGCACAGAGATGCCATCCATGCCACAGGGATGCCAGCTGTGCCACAGTGATGCCACAGGGATACCATCCGTGCCACAGTGATGCCAGCTGTGCCACAGTGATGCCAGCTGTGCCATAGTGATGCCACAGTGATGCCATCTGTGCCACAGTGATGCCAGCTGTACCACAGGGATGCCAGTTGTGCCACAGTGATGCCATCTGTGCCATAGTGATGCCAGCTGTGCCACAGGGATGCCATGGTGCTTCCATGGAAACCCAAGAACTGCCACAGTCCTGGCAACCAGATCAAAGAGGCACCTGCACCTGCCAGGGTGGGCACAGAGGGCAGTGCCTGCTCACCTGACACCTTCCCATCACACCCAGCAAACCACGCCAGGGCACTACAGGGACCTGCTGAGAAGTGCTGGAGAGGACTGGAAAATAAGGAGCCCTGAGAAAGTTGAAATACGAGGAAGAATAAGTAGAAGGTCATGTCAGAAACAGCCCTTGCCAAGTCAGAGTGAAAGAGGAATTGTCAGAGGGAGGTTTAACACATTCCCAAAGTCTGTGTGAAGCTCTTCCTCCTCCTCCTCATCCAAGTGGAGGGAGGGCAAGCCCCGCTCTGATGCAAACCACGTCCAGCTCTGAGCTGTTTGGTGTCAGAAGGATATTGGCAAATTGGAAAGGGTTCAGGAAAACATGGATAACAGCTGGAGGGATTGATTTCCAAGGAAAGATTAAAATATCTGGACATGCAGCTTGGTGGGGCAGGAAGGAAGGTGGACACGACCCCTGTGGACAGTTCCTTGCCAGGCAAGTGCCAGAGAGCAGGGAAGGGTCCCACGGTTCAGGATCACCAAGGGCTGGCACCCAGCTACAGAAACCCAGGGCTGTGTGGCCTCCAAACTCCTCAGCTCCCAAACAACTTCCAGGATCAGGAATAAAACCCTCTTCTGGGAGAAGCCCAGTGTTCCCAGCCCCATGGGCTGACTTCCCCCTCTGCCTGCTGGAGGGTTTCCCGAGCCCTCCATCACTCCTGGAGCGTTCGGAGTCGGCAGCCACAGGAGCTGAGTGTGAGCTCTGGCTGTAAGGAAATGAGGATGTCAAAGCTGCTCCTTTTCCCAACTGGAATTCAGCTGCTCAACCCACCTCCCACAGTTCTCCTCCACATTTAAACACTGAAGTTATTCTTGGGCTCTGCTGACAAAACCCCAAGGCAAAAAACATCCACCCCAGGCAGTGGTCGAAACTGCTGCTGGATTCCCCCCTGGTGTTTTAGGGAGAACCAGAGAACCCCTTTGGCCCACCCCTGGAGGAAGACGGTCCCTGTCCAACAGGCAGAATTAATTAGGATGCTCACTGCAGTTTGGTGACACTTTTATACTAAACCAGAATATCCTGAGAGGGGCCCGAGCAGGGAAAGGGGCGACGCCTCCAAAGGGATAACGATGGACTCGCACACCGAAGGGTCTCCCCCATCCACGGCCTCCCCAGACAACCCCCTCATTCCCCTTCATCTCCCAAAGTGCCCCCTGCTCTCAATCCCCCCTCAGCCTCCCCCAGTGCCTCTGCAGGGCTCACCCCCAGGAGCCTCCAGACCCCCCTCCCTTTAAAGCCCCCCCTACATTT
>VWZD01010869.1:135328-161186 GCA_013396695.1 Sakesphorus luctuosus | reverse complement strand
AGAAAAACCACCAACTCCCCCTCGCGCATCCCGTGGGGCTGTGCTGGGATTTCGGGGGCTCGAGGAGGCGCCCACGGGAGTTCGGCCACGTGGCAGCGTTTAGGCGAGAGCCGTAAATCACAGTTCGCTGCTGAGTGGGGAAAGCAGAAGAAAATCCCGCGGCGCTGCGGTCGGAGCCGCCGCTCCCCCCGAAGCCTCGGGATGTGCCCAGTCCGGGCACACACAAAGGCTGCGCCCACCCCCTCGGGTGGCGCATCCGAGGCGCCCACCCGAAAATTTGTGATTTGGGAATAGCGAGGGATTTTTTTGTTGTTTTTTTCCCTTGGAGCCCTCGTTGCGCCCGGTGTTTATTCGCCTCCTGAATAATTCGGGAGCATCCCGGTCGGTCCGCGGCGTGGTGCGCCCTGCTATGCGCGCCGCGGTCACTAGATGGGGAGATAACAGCTTCGCACGGAGCCTGCCGGGCTCTCCCCGGCTCCTCCAGCCCCGCATTTCCAGCCGGGAGCGGGACACGCACCTGGCACCCCGCACTGCCCCAGCGGGCACCCGGCGAGCTCCGTCCCAGCGTGGCCATCGCGGTGGGGGTTTGTGGCCCCAGGCAGAGCTGGAGGAGCGGCTGGAGCCGAGTGATGCCGGTGCCGGGAGGCTCCTCTCCCTCCCGCCTCCCCAGGCGTGAGTTATAATGTGCAATAAAAAGGGAATCAGTGCAGTGATGCCAGTTAGTGCGACTGATCCAAGACCCGGCCTATTAACTGGTGAGTGGAGCATCCGTCTTGGCTCTCATTAGAAACTCGGCCAAGTACCCAGGGATAAATCTTGCAGCGCGTGTGGCTTGGTGGCCAGAGCATCCAGGTTACCCGGGGCTTGCCCCTGGAGGTGGATTTGGTGCTTTCAAGGAGCCAGAGGGTATCTGGGTTGTTCAGCTGGAGATGCATGAGAGGAATGAGGAAGCAGGGAGAGCCTCAAGAGCATCCCGAGGAGATGGGGGAAGGGAAGGGAAACTCAGGGGTGGAGGAATTAGTGCTCAGACAGCGCAGGAGGACATTCCATTGCCAATGGCATCCCATCATGGACAGAACCCATCATGGACAGAACCCATCATGGACAGCATCCCATCATCAATGGCATCCCATCACAGTGTATCCCACTGTCAGCGGCTTCCCAGCCCCACAGCCTCCCATCCCCACCAGCAGCTTCCCAGCCCCACAGCCTCCCATCCCCACCAGCANACACGCACCTGGCACCCCGCACTGCCCCAGCGGGCACCCGGCGAGCTCCGTCCCAGCGTGGCCATCGCGGTGGGGGTTTGTGGCCCCAGGCAGAGCTGGAGGAGCGGCTGGAGCCGAGTGATGCCGGTGCCGGGAGGCTCCTCTCCCTCCCGCCTCCCCAGGCGTGAGTTATAATGTGCAATAAAAAGGGAATCAGTGCAGTGATGCCAGTTAGTGCGACTGATCCAAGACCCGGCCTATTAACTGGTGAGTGGAGCATCCGTCTTGGCTCTCATTAGAAACTCGGCCAAGTACCCAGGGATAAATCTTGCAGCGCGTGTGGCTTGGTGGCCAGAGCATCCAGGTTACCCGGGGCTTGCCCCTGGAGGTGGATTTGGTGCTTTCAAGGAGCCAGAGGGTATCTGGGTTGTTCAGCTGGAGATGCATGAGAGGAATGAGGAAGCAGGGAGAGCCTCAAGAGCATCCCGAGGAGATGGGGGAAGGGAAGGGAAACTCAGGGGTGGAGGAATTAGTGCTCAGACAGCGCAGGAGGACATTCCATTGCCAATGGCATCCCATCATGGACAGAACCCATCATGGACAGAACCCATCATGGACAGCATCCCATCATCAATGGCATCCCATCACAGTGTATCCCACTGTCAGCGGCTTCCCAGCCCCACAGCCTCCCATCCCCACCAGCAGCTTCCCAGCCCCACAGCCTCCCATCCCCACCAGCAGCTTCCCAGCCCCACAGCCTCCCCTCCCAGTGGCCTCACCCGCCCTTCCCTGAAGGACACGGCAGCTCTGCCTCTCCTGCACATGCCTCTATTTGCTTTCTCTCCATCTCTGTCCATTAATCTCAGTGTGATTTACGGGAATGTGTTATTTATCTTTTTCTCCCTCCTTGGCCAGGCTGGACTGGAAGATCCACACCTTTTTATAGAGCAATAAAGCCTGCACAATAAAGAGGGTTTCGTGAGGTTTTCCAGCTACAGGGGAAGAAGGGGATGTTGCAGGAGAGTCAGGGAACTGGGACACTGTGGCCACCTGTGCAAGGAACCAAGGGCTCATAGGTGGAGGCATAACCCATCCAGATCAGCTCCTGGAGGTGTTTGGTGGCATCGTGCAGGAGGCTGTGACTGGCCATGAGCCATGTGGGTCCTTGTGCCCCAGTTTCCCTCCTGGTCCCATTCATTTGGGTGTTGCAGCTTCACCAACCAGGACATCCCTCCCTGTGCAGGGTGATGTGGTGGGGACACCTCTCAGCCAAGCCATGACCATGGTGGTGTGGTCACAGTGGTCACCCTCGTGGAACTTGGGCTGAACCCCCAGATTCTCTTCTTTCAACTCAAAATCTTCCACAACCCCTTCCCCCTGCACAGCTCCGCCTCCAGACCAGACTTTTGTCTTGAATTTGAAATAAAATCCCATTCCATTTGCTTCCAGCCCAGCAGTGGCACAGCCCTGGCTTCCAGATGACCAGCACTTTACGGGAATACCTCCCTGGGAAGCTGTGCCAGGGCTGCCTTGGCTGGGGGCGGTGATTTAAAAGCTCCTTTTGGCTGCTTTAGTGTGACCCCACGGTCTGCAGACTTCAGTCAAATCAATAGAAAGCAGGTTGGAATCAATTTGAAAATCCCCAGATCCAGGGCCTGGTGCCATAAATCAATATTGAAATCAGACATGGAATTAAATAGGGGCAATCTGAGGAGAGATGGGAAGTTGAGATTTCCCAGTGTGTTTCCAAGGATAGACAAAGGACTGGCTGAGGAGCAGGGAAGGTCCCACCTTGCTGTGGGTCTGCATCGCTCCAGTGTTGCCTGAAAACCAGCCACAGGGTTTGAAGGCCAGTGCAGGGGGGCAGGAGGTGGGAAGGGACCTCTGGTTCCTCCATGCCCAGTAGGAGACAAGTTTGGGCTCTTGTTGAGGCTCCTCAGTGTGTCACAGTGGGACAGGGCTCAGCTGAGGCAACAAGGACCAGAAGTGTTGAGTGGAAGGAGCCCTGAAGGGCTCTTGGCCTACACTGGACCATTGGAGATGACCAAGACTTGAAGATCTCAGGAATGGTGATGCCAAGAATGGAGACAGTCCTCTTACCCCAGGGCTTCCACCCTTCTTATACCCATCTAGAGCTGGCTACAGCCAATGGGGTGTGTGAGGACCCTCAAGGTGGTTCCTCTGCACTGTCTTCAATGTCACCCCTCCAAAGGGACAAGCTGGAGCACATCCTTAACCAGAAACCACTGCTGAAGATCAGGAAGGTGAGACTCAGGACATGGGATAATGTCCTCTTCTTTCCACCCTGGATCAAATCTCACCTTTGCTCTTGAACTGACTGATTTTGGGAGGTTTTTCAACTCAGCTGCACGTTGTGGTGCTCGGGGTGCCTCCCACCAGCCCTCCTCCTGGAGGACCCAAATTTCTTTGGAAGAAAGTTGTGAACTCCCAGGCCTGGTGGTGTTTTTACAGCCCCCCCTTCCCCCCGTGGCTGCGGCCGGGGCCGGCCTGGAGCAGCATCCCCGTGGGGAGCTGGCCCTGCCTCTTGGCTGGGGCTCATCTGGCATCGCCCCGTGTGTGAGTAGTCGCCTTGTCAAGGAGTTGGAGCGTCTCCAACCTGATGTTTTTCATTTTGTTGTCAGCTGCTCGCCAGCTCCAGCCTTGCTGGCTCCCCCGGCAGCGGCTGCCACGGGGGGGAATGTCCGTGGGGCGGGAGGGACCTGCCAGAGTGGGTGGGGGGATCATTCTGCCTGCACTGAGCGCCCCCCAGCCTGGGCTGCCCCACTGATTGGTTCCTCCCTTGTGTCCTTTTCTAATTATTTTTGCAGAAATACCCCCTCGAGAGGCTCTGTGGGTTGAGTGTGGTTCTAGATGGACCTGGACCAGCTTTGCCACCTCCGAGGGTGCACGTAGCTCTCAGCACGGGGTGGGTGTGGTGGCACCAAGGTGTGTTTGGGGCTGTATCCATGGCACAGGAGTTGCACCACTCCCCCCTGAGGGCTCTCCCAGCACCAAACACAGTGGTGGCACCAACCCCACGGTGCTGCCTCGGTGGCCACAGCCAACAACACGGATTTGGTGATGTGGGTGGAACCCCTGGGGGCTGTGCCAACCCCCCCATGATGGGGACTCAGCTCATCTCCCCAGATCCTCCCCCACAGCCAAACAGCAGCCTGGCCGAGCGCCCACATCTCCCACCTCATTAACGTCAGGGGGATTGATGGGGCTTTGGTATCGCCCCAAGTGCCTCGACCTTGGAGAATCAGCCATTTCACATGGGCTTAAGGGATAAAACGATGCTGGAGCATCTCTGGGCTGGGGACGTGTTATCACCACGGCAGGAGCAGCGTTTGGGGTATGACAGTCGCACAGCACCGCAGTGGCTTTATAAGGATGGATGGTTAGATGGAGATAATAAAGCCCAAGAGCATTAAATCTTTGTGAGACACCGGCCACACTGCCTCAGCCACCCGGCTCAAAAGGCTATATATGTTTTTCATAATTTGTAATTACTTTTTACAGTTCTCTCCCATAACTCTGTCCATCATCCGGGTCAAAATATACAATGTGTGTGGGAGTGCGAGTCATAAAAACGTGAAAACAAACAGTTTGTCTTCGGGGAGATTAACGCACAGTTAAAAGCCCCATTTTAACACCCTCTCCCCGCCGCAGCCAATTAGCCCAGATAATGGGCTCCACTTGATATTGGAGTTTTATTTCATTTCGCAACGATACCAATGCGTTTAATTGTGAACACACGATCCCTAATTGGCAGAGTCATCTCCGAGGTATGTGGCTGAAGCAAGACAGAGGCGATTTGGGGCTAATCCAGAAGGGATTGGGCAAGGGAACTCTCTCTGAAATTCAGCCAGCCTGGGTGGAAAGAGGAGGCTCCTGAACGGCAGATGGGGCAGTGCTGAGTCTGGGGGAAGAGACTGTGGAGGATGTGCCGTGGGGTGGATTCTCTGATGTGGACAGAACATTGTGGGTCTCCTTTGAGGGTCTTTCCTCTCTGTTGCATCAATGAAATTTTGGAGACCTGGGCACTGCTGCCTAATTCAGTGGGGTTTGGCCTCCACGTTCAAAGTTACTGGGTGACTCCCACACCCACATGCAGAGAACAATTGTGCAAACAGCTATTTTTCACCCCCTCCACCTTTTCCCTTTTTCTACTTTGAAAATAAATGACATTGGAGACGCCTCTCAAAAAGATCCCGACCCCACAGCCCTCCTGCCCCTCCTTCTGCTCTTTGAGACAATCCCTCAAAAAATGGGGACTGCTTTCCAAGCATCCCATTCACTGGAGCTGGAAAGGGGCCATATTTGGCTCCAACGGAGCAGTGTCTTTTCTTGGCTGCAGCTGGAGAGATGTGGGGCAAAATATCATGTGTTTCACTTCTCTGCTGGCTGGAGGAGATGCTGTGAAGGAGGGATGGGGGTAGGGAGTGATTTTGCCTCAAGAGAGGAAGCCCAAAGCCATAACTCCTCGTGAAAGAGATATTTTTGGAAAGTTTGCCTTGGTTGGTGGTGCTGGAATGCGGCTCCTCGCGGTGAGTGACAAGGAGGAATTATGCTGGGACAGAAATGGCCTTTTTTCACTCCTCTGCCCAGCTCCCAGCAGAGCTGACACCCAATACTGTTTGTTTTAGGAGAGAAAAGGCTGAGAGGGACCTCTGGGGGATGTTGTGGCCCTGTGGGTTTGCTTGGGGACAGCACTGTCCCTCGCAGATGTTCTGCCCCATGTTGTGCTCCCCCAGCAGCCCCATCTCCAGCCCCACATCCCTGGCCATGTAGAATCATTTGCTTCATCAGGTGGGGCCATCAGTGGAGCTTTTCCACCCTTTATTCCCTTCTCACATTTTTTTTTTGCTACACATTTCTTTCTTTGCTTTAGATTAATCCATCCGAGCAGAAAAGCAGCCCCTCAGCAGGACAAATCCAGGCTTTTTCCCTTAAAGAAATCAAAGCTGGTTGCTGGCAGGGGATGGCTCCTAATGCCTCCCTCATCCTGAGCAGCCCAGGGCCCCCCACCCACACTGGGCAGAGTTGGGGGCAGAGAAACAGCTGAGAGGGACCTTTGGGGGATGTTTTGGTCCTGTGGGTTTGGGGTCCTGACTTGCTTCTCCCCTACCCCTGACATTTAAAGATAGATTTTTGTCCACGGGAACCACCTGGGGCAGGGTGGGAGGGAGGTTATCCCTGGTGGATCACTGGGGTTATCCCTGTGAGAGAGCAAGAGAGTTTGTAGCTCAGAAAGGAGTTGGGGGGGAAAAAGCATCTGGGAAGGGAAGAGGAGAGGGGGAAAAAATAAAAAAAAAGCAAAAACCCATTAGGCAAATGCAAACAAGTGATGGGTAAATTGCCTTGGTTAAACATCTGCACAGAGTTACAGGCTCTGCCTCCCAACCAGACGCTGCTCCCAGCCCTGGAGCTCTCCCTGCTCCCTGCTCAGCTCTGATGAAAGCAGCAGCTTTTATAAACAGCAGCTGAGAGGTCCTGGGTGGGAATGGCCCAACTCACCAGGCCTCTCTTTAGACCTCAGTTCTGGCCTCTCTTTAGACCTCAGTTTTGGCCTCTCTTTAGACCTCAGTTCTGGCCTCTCTTTAGACCTCAGTTCTGGCAGGTCCTGCAAAGGAGAATGGAGAGGGAGCTGCTGTCCTGGGTGACTCGAGCCCAGCCTGTTTGGGCCGTGGGGGACGGTGGTTCAGGGTAGGTGTCAGGTTGGGTTTTCATCTCAGCAGCTTAGTGGCATCCCTGGCACCTCCTGGGCACACAAGGCCACAACCCAGGGCTCTGTTTCATTGTCTGCAGCATCAGGAGCTCCCCATAACGGCAGATTTGGGGCCAGCTGTTGTCTCCCTTCACCATCTCTCTATAATTTGAGGGGCCAGGGATCAAATAACCATCTCCTCAGACCCATCCCAGGCTGGTGGGAGGTGAAATCCCCCTTGGCCTCTCCATGTTTTGGTCCATCTGGGTGGCTCTTGGGCTGCTCATTCCCAGCAGGGTCCCCGGCAGCCTCTGTGCCCCCACCCTGGTGGGCACAGCAAACCCCCCTGCATCCCACTGGGATTTTGGGGGCAGTGCAAGGAGGACCACAGCCATCAGGTGTCCCTGCTGCAGCATGAACCCCACATGAAGGCAGGGATGCTCAGTGGCCAGGCAGCCACGGGACGAGCCAAGGAGCTGTTTATTATCCAGCAACCCAAAATTTGGCAACAGCTCCGTCTGCGCGGAACTTTTCTCTTGGCTACCAGGCTGTTTTCCATCCTCGGGTTATTTCTCCAGCTTGGTTCATGTTTATAGTGGATTAACCTGCTGTGAGAAGCCTAGGTATTATTTATGGCTAATTATTGGCATTTGTCTGGCTGGGAGGACGGCAGGAACACGACACTCTGGTGCTTACGCGGCTTTCGGCTCCTCCGCCCGAGTGTGCGCGTTTACGATGCCAACTCACGTTATGTTCATTATCCCCTTTCCACTAATAAACTTTTGGTTGAACCAGACTTGAGAAGAGAAAATCCTTTGCAGAAGATGTTTTGGTGTCTTTCCAAAGAGCCATTGTCAAGAAATCAAGGGCGCAGTCCTGCTTGGGGATGTGAGGAGTTCAGCTGCGGCGGATTCGCCACATTTGAATCGTATTAACTCTGGCTGGTGGCTGCCAAGCGGCTCAATCTTTGCATCTGAAAATAATAAGGCTGAGAGGATAATAGTCCTAAAGTGAATTTCTCAAAGCATCTTTTAAAAATACCAAGGCCAGGGCTTGTGTTTGCACTCAAGGCTTTCGGTGTGGTTGGGAAACGTCATCTGCTTCAAAGGCAGGGAGAGAAAATGACTCCGGGTCAGAGCTCGACCTGGAGACTTTGTGGAAGGAGATGAGCAAGAGGGGATGTCCTGAAAATCCCACAAAATCACGGGATGGTTTGGGTTGGAAGCGACTTTAAAGCTCACCTTGTTTCACCCCCTGCCATGGGCAGGGACTCCTTCCATAGACCAGGTTTCTCCAAGCCCCACCCAACCTGACTTAGACAAGCTGGAAGGGGTTAAATGCAAAAATATCAGTGGCTCAGGAAATCCAGGATGATTTTACAGACTGGCAGGCAAACACCATCCCTAAGTGGCAACAACTTCTGCAAGGCTGGGTGGAAAAGTCACCCCTTTTGGTCAAGAGATCCTGATAAAAATGATTCACCCCTTGGGCCAGTGGTTCCAGTGCAGCTGCCTCCACCCAAAATCCCCACATTCTGCCCCAAAACACAGAGTGGTGCTCTGGAAGAGGCCAGTGCAATGTTGGGTGATCCAACGGAAAGAGCAGGGGCGGGGAAGGAGACTGAGCTTGAGGCTGGTTTTGAACTGGTTTTTGAGCACAGTGACTGGGGAGATGTTGCCCATGGGACCACTTGGTGGCAAGAAGTGGCAACATCAAGAGGTTTGCTGGCCACAACCCTTGATTGGGCCCACAGCTCCAGCAGGATGCTTTCCCAAAATTCATTTTGGGTGGCAAAATGCCCTTTTACTGACCCATCTCCCTGGACAGGACCAAAGGAAAAACTGCACAATGCTACAAAGCCATCAGAGAATCCACTCTGGGGAGAGACACTGGGATGCAGGGACTGAGCAGAGGAGGGTCTTTGGGGTGGGGGATCAGGGGACCAGACCACTTCCACAGTTTCTCCATCTCCTGTTCAATTCAGTGAAGAGACACGAGGCCTGGGGACAGCGACACCTATAGACCAGGTGGACCAGATGTTCCCATCACTGTTGGGGACAAGGCTGTCACAGCAGCAACACTCTGGACTATCTTAAGCACTCTGGGATTAAATCCAGCCCAAAGACCTTGGTGGAGGAGTTAAGCTCTTCACATGATGCCCTTCTCCCAGCCCTGAAGAAGCTCCAGACCCAACCCAGCTCCCTGGAAACCTTTCCCTGTGCTGCAGCCGGACGTGGAGGGTGTGGTTTTAGAATTAAACAAAGCAGACTTTGGACTGGTGTCATTATCCTGCCCTAAGTCCTGGCTGCTGCTGGTGCTTCCTCAAGCTCCACTTCCCTGCAGGATCTTCAAAAACATCAGCATCGACCCCTTAAAGTGTTTTCAGGGAACGTCTTCCCATGGTGGCCACCAAAGCAGGGTCTGTAGGGGGTCCAGCACCTGGACATGGCACATCCAGGGGGCATCTCCCACCTGGACAACCTGCACCCACCAGGAGATAATGCTGGAGGACTCTTGCCAGGTCAGCCCACACATTTCCCACTTCTCAGTTGCCTAGAGAAGAACTTTGGGGTAAGGTTTTCCTCAGCTCCAGGCAACCCAGTGACCTCCAAGTCCACACTCCTCTCTGGGAAAAGCCACTTTTTGTTCCCAGTGCATCAGCACAACCAAACCCATTACTGCTGCTTCTTGCTGGGCAATTTTTATTTGTTTCTTCAAAATCTTAAATAAACCTGTTTTTTAAAAGTACCCCTGGAACAAGGGAACTGTATTATTATGGTAATTGGCTGGTGCTAATTATACTGATTACTGTAATAACCATTTTGTTGTCACACAAATAAAGTGGATTACATCATTTGTGAGTGCCAGAGGCGAGCGATGGCTCTGGAGCAGAGAGCAGGAGAGTTATGTGGGTTTTCTCCTTGGAGGAGATGGTGCCCAGCAAAGGCATCCACGATTTGGGGCCCACATGGAGCTGGGAGGGATTTTTGATGGGATGGAGCCTCTGTGGGTGCTCATCTGTTTGTAGGGACATTGAGAGGTGGGTGATGAAGGCGAGATAAAGGAAACCATCGTTCCTCCAACACCACCTTCCCACTGACCTTGGTCCCCTCCCTCATCCGTGGAAGGCTTCTGGTTGCTATCAAGGATGTGATTGCAAAAGCTCCCACTGTCTAATCCACTCTGCCTGAGTCGGGGGTGGGTGAGATTCCAGCTCCTGTCCCGCTCACTCAGCACTCAGGATTTGGGATTCTGCAGCTCTGGGAAACCCCAGCCATGGTGTTGGGCCCATCTCCTGCTGGCACTTTCCTCATGCACAGGCAGGAGCTGTGAGCACCTTGGCGTGTTGCAGCAAGTTGGCATCGCCTGCGCTCCCGACGTGACTGTGCCGGGCGGTCCCATCACCTGTGCCAGGCTGTACCAGGCTGTACCAGGCTGTGCCAGCCTGTGCCAGGCTGTGCCTGCCCTGCCAACCACGGGGTTTGTGTCCCCCATGGTTTTGGGATGAATTCCCCCTTCTGCCTTCAGCTCTGCACCCATCCACCCCCTTTGATTTTGCTGCCTTTCAGCCTCATCTCCTCCATTAGAAACCACCATCCCCCCGACCAACGTGATCCTCATTTTCCAGGGAATTCAGCAAAAGCAGGTGTTTTGCCTTTTTCTGTGTGTGTGTCTCTCGCCTCCTCTCTCGTGCTGATGGGCCCCTGGAGCTTATTTTACACGAAAGCAACACAGGTTGATGTATTTTTAAATGGCTTGATTTTATCACCCTGCTTAATGATTTGTCGCGTTATTTATTAGACAGTGTGATATCCAGAGGGATTCATCGCATTAACGTATAAATAATGTGGCAAATAGTTCAATAGAGCCATAAAAAAGGGGATTTAGAAATAAATTGACCTATGTTTGCTACATGTAAACGAAGGTGGTGAATGATAATGTGTGTCATGCCCTTAAGCATGAAAAATGGGGGCCAAGAATAAATCAGAAAGTTTCTTCAGCAGGTGAGGTGGTGAAACAAAAAGAAATATCCCAAGCTCTTGAGGGTTTGACCCATCTTGTGTCCCTGGCTCTGGTGGTTGGATGTGGCCACGTCCCGTGGGGTGGAAGCTGCCGATGGGGTTCTCAGGTGAAGGCACATGGGGGTCCCCACCAGGAGGTTTGCAGGACCTGACACAGAGCTGGAATCTGCTCCCACCTCTGCAATAAATAAGACCCTGTGTCCGTATCGATGCCCCACAACGCTGATTAAAGCAATAACCAGCCCCTCGTGTTCCCACGCTGACTTACGAGTGCTCAACTCCAACTGATGTTGGGCAACAACGATTTTTGAAGAAGTTTTGCCATCCCTGGAAAAAAAGCCTGTCCCAGTGGGGCAGAGCCAGGGAGCTTTTCCTTCCCCTCTGGGGGCCAAATCCAGTGCTGGGGTCACCCAAAATCTTGCAGCTCTGCCGGGGCACCGGCCCAGCCCGCGCCCAGCTCTGGCACCGGCGCCTGCCAGAATGATATCTGATCTCGGCGTCGGTGCCAAATGATTTTATTCCGCAGCTGTAAGACAGATCACCCTTTTTTTCTCTTTTACAATGTGCTACAGTTTAATTATTTAACACCGTGGGGGTACACGGGATGACACAGTTGCGAGGGAGAGTGTGCCAAGCTCACTGATGGATGGGCTGGATGGAGGGTGGATCTCAGCCCCAAGCAGGAAAGGAAAAGGGAATTTTCTACTGGAATCACAAGGCATCGCCAGGACAGAGGGAGGGAAGAGGTGGACACACCCAGGTGGATCTCAGGCCCCCGAAACATCTTGGGTGTTTGCACCAGCTGGACTTGGACCACGCACAACAACCAAAGTAACTGCAAGAGCTGAGCTGTCTCCTTGGAAACGTTGAGGTTCGCAAACTCCAAAGTTTTGCAAAAGTGAAAAACGAGAAAACCCTGTAGATTCCACCCTGGGAGCCTCCAGCACTGCCCACATGCCCTGGAGCTGCCAGGTTTGAGCATCAGACTGGAGTCAGGCTCATCTCTGTGCCTGGTGCTGGCTGCAAAGCCACAGCTCGAGCTTTGGCCTCGCTCCCTCTTCCCTTGCCAACGTGGCAGGATCCAGGGCACTGAGCTGGTGAGTCAAACTCACCTCCTCCTCCTCTGCTGCCTCTGCTTTGCACGCATGGAGCCGTCATCGCTCCCAACCACAGCCATGGGAAGGGCAGGGAACGTCCCCTGGGCTCCTGGTTGGAATCCCTGGCCTCAGTTTCCCCTGCTCAGCTCCCAGACCCACAGCTGGAGGGCACGAGCACACAGGGATGAGAAGAGACCATTATTTTTCACACTTCAGAAGAACTTAAGAATTAGGCATCCAAATTTGCTCCTTTTTTTTGCCAACAGCAGCTCAGTGGGGTGGTTGCTGTCAACCAACCACAATTCTGGGTCTTGCTGGAGTTCACCCCAGAGCAAACCCCAGCAGCAAAGCCTTTCCTTCCTCCCCCACCTTTGGCTCTTGGACTCCTTGGTGATGTATTTATTAACCTTGTGCACGCAATGGGTTTTCCAGCAGGTAAATGCATCCACTAGGCAAATATTTCTTTCCTTTTCCCCTCCTGGCTGCCTCCGGCTCCATCCAGCTCTGGAGAAAAACAACCCTCCCCGGCTAAACCTCCCCAAAACCTGGAGACATCTTGGAGATCCCTTCCCAGAGAAGGAGGACAAGATCTTCCAGCTTCCTTCACAAGGAATAAACGCTCGTTTTAGTAGCCAATTTGATTCACTTTTCAAGGAACAGGTTTTCATGCTTTGTGCATTTATTTCCTAATTTTATTATGCCATTTAATTAGATCATGCACATTGGTTTTATTGTTAAAACATGTCCTTGTTTTCTTTATAACTGGATTTCATGGCACTACAGGGACATTTAGGAAAATATCACATTCCAGCATCGACCGTCGAAGTCAGACCTAGATCTGAACGGAGCTGCCGGGTCGTAAATCAAGTCACAGATGGAAAAAGCGGAATATTATTCACAGCATGCGGAGCGCCAGCGGTTCCAGGAAGGGACGAACCCCCTCTCCCCCCCTCCCCGAGCCCTTAAATTACAGCCCGGGGAGGGACGCGGCGGAGCAGCAGCTCCCTTGGAAGGACACGGAGAAGTTGTTTGCACGGTCCCTTTTTAATGGGCTGACAACGCTCGGGGCGCGCCCCCCGAGACGCGCCGTTTGGCGGCACCGCCGATGCCACCGAGCTCAGCCTCTCCCCCCAGAAAAGCTTTTGCTCGCTCTGCGTTTCCTTTGAGGTTCTCTCCTGCCGAGGAGCTCTTTCCCACGTCCCTCGCAAAACCCATGTGCGACCCAACCGGGTTGGATTAACGCGGTTTTTAAGGGGAGGTTGGGAGGAAGGGAGACTTTTCTCGCCGTGGGTCGGAGCAGATGGCTGGAAGGAGTGAGGAATGGTTCTGGGAACTTCCCCGGGGAGGCCTGAGAAAGGGGAAGGGGAAAAAAAAGGGAAAAAAAAGAGAGAAATCCACACAACTTAAGACACTTGATCAGATGTTTGGAGGTTGACTACAGGAAACTGAGACCCTGGGGCTTTATCTCCGGGTTTCTGAGGGCTGGGGGCTGGCAGGGGGCTGAAAGGGAGCCGGCTGCAAGAAGAAATCAATTAGTGCTGGGGAGAACTTGAGCCGGTTCAGACGGATCCGTTTGGAGAAAGCACGCAGCGAGCTGGGCTGGGCCGAGCTGCAAATCATCGCGGGGCTGAGAGGCACCGGCAGGTCCTCGCTGGGCTGGGACTCAGCAGCCCCACAGCTGTAACTCATGGCAGAGCAGGGGCAGGGGCCCATCCTGCTCCCCTTCCTGCCTGTGGATCAGGAGATGAAGGAACTGCAGTCTCGGCTTGCTCCCCTTGGGCACCCAAAGGTCTGGCCAATGGGTATGGGTTGGGGTGGTCCCTTGGGATGGGAGGCTGTGTCCCTGTGCAGTGCAACCAGCCCTGCTCTTGTGGCTGCATCAAGTGAGAGAGGCTTTGGGGAGATGCTGGAGGACAGGAGAGCTCAGCTTCTCCCCTTCTTTCTTCCCTTGCCATCACCCAAGGAGGCACAACAAAGGCATGAGGGCAGGCAGGGCTGATGGGGACCTGTCACAGACCTGTCCTAGACCTGTAGTAGATGCTGAAAGGATCTGGAGGGGAAAGGAAACCTTGGGGAGGTGAGAGCTCATTGGGAAAACACCCCGAGGGAGTCACAGCCCCTTTCAGACTCGGATGTGGCTTCTCAGGGAGAGCTCAGCAATGCTCTGACTTGGATCCCTCCATGCCATGCAGGCAGAGAGCAGTGACCAGCCAAAGCTTTGCTTTCCCTGCAGATCCGTATCCAAAAGGTTCACTGCCTCACCTGGGGTGCAGAGATCTCTTTTATTTTTCGGTCTTCAGCCCCATCCTTGTGTCTTTTGCCTCCTGGAGCCTGAAAAAGCAGAGTCTCAGCTCGGGCATCACACGTGGCATCAGCACCTCCAGCCAAGGTGCCCGATCCCTCCTAAGGTCCTTCATCCCCTACAGCACCCAGAAGGGGTTTCATTGCCTCCCCCTGACATGTTCCAGCCTCACCCTCACCACCACTGTTGCCTCACGCCAAGAACAGGCAGAGAAGGGCCCGCACTGGCCCTGGGGAGCAGCCCCAGCCCCGACCGTCGCATCATTGCGCATCTGCCCAGCCGTGGCTTTTACAGCCTGGTGTAAACCCGGGGCTCGGGACGTGTCAGCGCTGATTTACACCGGCAGAAATGGCAAGAAAGCCCCGCTGAGGGGCAGGTCCTGAGCCCTGGCACCCCAGCAGAGAGCTGGAGGCACCCGCAGCACTTTGGTTCAGCTGCAGCCAGGCTGAATTTGGCCCGACTTGTTTAAAATTCCTTTCTCTGCACACGAAACCATTTTCTGCGAAGTTTAGCCTTGGGGAGATTTATTTCCTTGTTAGCTCAAGATTTTCCTATTAGCCCATCTCAAAGAAACATGGCTGCATTTTCCCCAGCGCAGCAGCTGTTGTGCGAGATGCAGGTACATATTACAGCCGTCATTAAACGGGCTGTCATTCCCAGCTCCCTAATTACCGTATGAATAGAGAGCAGCACGAACAGAACGGCCGATTGTTCCACTGCGACTCGCGAGGGGAAGCGAGAATGGAAGAGGCAGCAATGGCACTTGGGCTTTTTCCCTTCCAAACCTCACGCAGGAGGACATTCAGCTCGGCTTTGGGTGCAGATGCAGCGCCGTGTCTCGTTCCTCAAGAGGGTTTTGCAAAAGGAAAACCTCTCCGGGTGTTTGCAGTCTCCCCTCTCCCTCCTCCGACTTTGGATGGCTTTAAACAAGTAATTTAGCAAAGCAGCACAACCTAAAATGAGGGAGGGCAAACATATGGTAAAGTAGATGCAGGGAATATTCCAATAAGCAGTAATATACTGCGAGGATGTGTCTTGGTTGCAGTCAGCAGGTTTGGGGGTTGGTGTTTTTTTTTTTTTTTTGCAGTAATAGCTCCCTCCTTTGTTGCAGGAAGTCATGGTTTAGTTTTGCAGAGAAATTATCTTTTCCAAGCTGTTTTTTTTTCCTTTTTGTAACAAAAAGGAGATCAGCATCGCTGTGCTGGGGTCACACCGAGCCCACGGGCGAGTGGCAGCATGTTTGGCATCCAGACACCCTTGATTTGCAGCTCCTATTACAGCCCTTTTATAGACTGGGAAAGAAATAAAAATAAAAATACAGCAAAAGGCGGCACAGAGGTACCAAGGGCTGGTCCTGGGAAAGGGAGGGATGAAGTCTGGCTCAAAATGGGATCCAAAAACGAGGTGAGAGGCAGCCAACAGAGTCTTCATGGTGCAGGAGAGGCGCAGGCAGCTTTCCAAAGGCTTTGGCATCCATTTTGGGAAGGTCTAGGAAAGGTCTGGAGGAAAGGGTTGCTTCAATGTGCTTTGGATTTCACCTTTGCTAACCCAGCCCATGACTGGAGATGTCCCATGGTGTCTGTTCTCCTGCAGGAGCCACCTCCAGGTGGTGTGTGGACTCGCTGATGTCTGAGCGAGGTTGGGCACATGTCACAGCTCTTGGATGCAAGAGGGCCACTTTTAGGAGCCAAGGGAAGCCAAGCAGGGAGACCTCTGGGGAGACACGTCCCATCTCTTCCTCTCTCACATTATGGGCAGAATTTGGCCCTGATGGGGCCACAGCAGGAGCCACATCTTTGTGGGGAGATGGGGCTGTGCTTGGGTGTGCATCGAGCCAAGGAGCCCCACCATGAGGACAAACACCTGGAGGTGCAGCGGCCACCAGGGGGGATTCAGGAGAGCCCAAAGGGGCCAAACTGTCCACTCCAGGCTGTTCAGGTTTTTCAGACTGACCCTGTCCCCTTCCCATCGCACCAGGAACCCACTGGCATTCTTGGGGTTAACCATGTCCAGACCTCCCCAGCCAGCACCGAGGAGGGGAAGGCACAACACCAGCTCTCAGCTGGAAACTTGGCCAGTCTCTGGGAGAACAGGGGTGTAGGGAGTTGGGGGAATGGGCCAAGAGACCTGCTGATGGAAGGGTTGTTAATTCCAGATGAAGTCACAGATATTCTGAGTTGGAAGGGACCCACAGGGTTCACTGAGTTCAGCTCTCAAGTGAATGGGCTCTACAGGGACCAAACCCTCGACCTTGGCATTATTAGTGCCGTGCTCTGGCCAACTGAGCTGATCTCAGTTTGGTTGCACATCCCAGTGCCCCCAGATGGAGATGCCAAGGGTTGTTCCTGAAGATGCACAAACCCGCCTGGGTCTTGGGCCCCCCCTGGGTGGAACAGGGTGCTCTGGGGTGCAGGTGGAAAATCACCTCACCCTTCTGCCCTTGAGAAACTGCCCTCCCCTTCACCTCCCAGCCCTTTCTTTAGGGAGAGCTGAACACTTCTCAGGCACCTTCAGCCCCACTGTTTCTCCTCAGCAGTGACACCCCCAAACCGGCACCTCCCACTGCTGCACCCCAGCTTTGCCACACGGCTCTGGACCGCTGTGGATGCACAAAAATGGATGTTTTCTTCCCTCCCCTCTTTGTTTCTCAGCAGCTCCATCTGCCTGGCTCCCCACCTGAAGGCAGCGAGGTCCTCTGTGGCATCTCAACATGTTGCCATGGAAACTGTAATGTCACAACCCGAGGATGATGGCTCGGAATGGGAAGGGAACAGCAGGAAACAGTTTCCATGCAAATATCAGTCGCAATAAAAGGCCATAAATAAACAAGCAAAGGAACTGTGGAGAGTCGAGGAGAAATAGGAGGGGGGAAGAAATATAAAATAAAAGAATGGGATGCTGGCAGGCTGCTGAAGAGCTCGTTACCTGGAGCTCACATGCAAATGGGCTCTGTTTTAATTGCAGCTTCATGAGGGATGTTGGCAGAGCCGTGACACCACGCGGGGGTTAATGAGAGCCCCCATGCCCGTATCGTCTCTGGAAGGCAATTAGCAGCAGGCCCTAATAAGCTCAGGTCATGTGGGGCAGGAGAGAGGGAAGAAAAGGGGAGGGGAGCGTGTGGGGCACAGGGGAGCCCCTTTTCCTTATGTGAGGGGCAGCTTTTGGTGCTCTGAGGTGGCTTCACTGACCAAAAAAAAGGGCATTTTTAACCCCCAAAAGAGCAAAGCCTGTGGGGCAGCGGCTGTTGGGAGTTTATATACCCTGGGGAGGGGAGGGGGGCACAAGGGATTGGCTGGGAGTGTGGGTGGGAACATGGGATTGGCTGGAAGCAGAGCAGGGGAGGAACACAGGATTGGCTGGAAACAGAGTTAGGTGGCAACACAGGATTGGCTGGAAGTGGAGTGAAGTCGCAGCACAGGATTGGTCAGGAGAGGAGGTGGNGTGGGGGACAGGGGTACAGGGGCGATGTGGGATGGGGATGTGGGTTAGGGATCCAGGGGGATGTGGGATGGGGATGTGGGATGGAGATGCCCTATAGGAGTGGGAGGCTGGAGTGGGATACAGCCCCTGGAGCAGGATGGGGACCCCCCAGGACAGCTGCACTATCCTGTTTGCAAACCGTTCCCATGCCTGGATGAGTGACCCTGAAGGAGTGACCCTGGAGGAGTGACCCTCATGAATGACCTTAGATGGGTGACCACTTCTCTAGAGCCACCAGGAAGGGCATAAGGACAGGGCTGATGTGTTGCTGCCACTGACCCACAAACCCATTGCAGTGGGGCAATGCAGGAAAACACCCTGTCAGCTCCCCCTCCCCTTTGGGACCCTTCAAGCCCCCATCTTTTGGCCCTGGCTGTGGAGGAGACCCACTCTCCCTGGTGGGGATTATCCTGGCTCCGGCGTGTCCGAGCCTGCAGCATCCCAAGGGCCCAGGAGCCCTCACTCAGGATCTCTGGCTGCTGAGAGGGAGGAATGTGCAAGGCAGGAGCAGTGGGGGTGAGGCTGCTCCTGCCTGGGGTGGCCTTGAGCAAGGCATGAGCCTGGGCCTCAGTTTCCCTGCCTGGGACATCATTCCCCAATAAGGACCATTCACTTCAGAGTTGGACTCTGATCCTTGTGGGTCCCTTCCAGCTCAGAATATTCTGTGATTCTGGGTGTTTTTTGTAAAATGGAGCCTTTTTGGGGCAAAGTTGGTTTGCCCATCATCACTCATTGTGTTTGGGTGGAGAAAAACCAGAGCATAACCCACTTTTGGTGTCACTGCAGCTTCTCTCAATGCTGTGACAGCCGTGGATGCCACACACTCAGTGGGGCTACCAGGTGCCCAGAGGCCACTGTGATGGGTGTCCTTGGAAAGCCCAAGTGCTGCTCCCAGGGTGTCACATCCCACTATGGACACCCAGCATGGCCTAAAGCAGCCCTGCAGTGGGGCTGGGGCTGTTCTCAGTGCCAGGGGCTGTTCTCAGTGCCAGGGGCTGTCCTGGGTGGGGGTGTTTCCAGAGTCAGGCTGTTACCTGCTCGTGGTTCCAGGCTCTGATGATGGACAGCAGCACAGTCACCCCTGAGCATCCATGGGCTGGGGATTTCCTAAGCCCCAGGTGGTGTCTGCACCTGCAGGTGAAAGTCCTGCACGGCCACTCACTCGTGCATTGGCCCTGTGTGTGTGTGTGGGGTGTTGTCCTGAATTAGCATCACTCCTGGCCCCATCTGCCCTCTCTGTGGTCTTGCAGTGCTGAGCAGCAACACTTGGGGTGCTGCCACCCCACTGTCCTGGCCACCAGGTCCTGCTCTGCCACCACGGAAGGTGCCCAGGACGTGGCCTCTGCCCTTCCTCCCCCTGGACTGTGTCTGTTTCCAAACCTCTGCTTCTCTAATTGTCCTTTTTAAAAAAACATTTAGAGTTATACAACCACATTAAGTGTCTCCTGACGGACAAGAAAGGACATGAATCCAACCTTTCATCATTCCCCCCCTCAAATAAATCCAGACAAGGTTCCTTTGTAGCAGCTAAGCTGAGACACCTTAACATTTCCCTGCTAGCAAGCTCCAAGTTTCTTTACTCACCATATATTTCCCCTGACAGTTTGTACAGATACTTAAGACACCATATAATTATCATCAGAGCTAAAAGGCAAGGGCTGATTTATCTGTGACAAGCACCACCTTTCCGCGATGACGCCATTGACACTTACACCGAGGGATTTTGGCGTGGGGAGTGTGGGCCAGAGGAGCCAGGCTGCTTTCTCCTCCTTTTTTTTTTTTTTTAATGCTCATCCTTTTCCCTGGGGCCCTTCACTATGAGACAACCCAACACCCAGTCCCAGGACCGTCCCCACCATCCCCAAGCCCCAGGGCTTTCAGGATTTCATGGCTTGGACCAGCACAGGTCTCTCTGTCTGCGCTTCTTCGGCTCTTGGCGTGTGAACAATGCGTGCACTTATCTCAGTACTTATTTAGTGCCCAGCTCCACACCCTGAAATTGCCTGATTATAGCTTTTGGAGGCTGTGTGATGCATTGGGTTAGGCAAACAGATGTGCCAAGGAGTCTTGTTGAAAACCCACATCCAGGCAGCAGCTTTCAGCTCTCCAGGTTGTTCCCTTTTTTTTTTTTTTAATTTTTTTTCCTCTCCTCCCTCCCCTTTTCCTTTCAGAAGTGGCTCTAATAATTGCCTTCACATTGCTCTCAGCGAGGGAAGGGCTGGGGAGAAACTCTCAATGTTTCAGCCATTTGCCAGTAATTTTCTCTCCAAGGAATGGGCCCTCCATAGCCAAGAACTCATGACTCTTTTGCCTGGTTGTCTCCTTGCCTAGAACAAATCCACCCCTTGCCTCCTCCCTGTGTTCTCTGCCAGCTGAACCGCCAAGACGTCTCCTCTCAACCCGTGACCTCTTCAGGTGCACGTCTCCACATGGCAAGAGCTGCTGAAGGAAGGCTGGGCCTTGCTGGAGCCAAGAGTGGCCTTCTCCAACCCATCCTCTGCCTCTCCAGGGCACCTCCTAACCCTGCATCCTCCCTGGAAGGGCTTGAAGGGGAAGGGCAATGTGCTGGCCCCGCAAGGAGCCAGGAGATGTTTCACCCAAGGCTCATGGAGTGAATCCCCCACCAGGACAAGGAGAGGTTTCACAGGAGCCTCTTGGTGGCTCCAGATCTTCCTCCCAAGCACAGCACAACTCTAAGCCCTTGTGGTAGGAAACCTCCACACTTGGATCAAGCCCTGAGAGACCCAAACTGCCCAAACCCACGCACTGGGACCCCACTGTGGCTGTCTGAGCCTCACTTTGCTCTCAAAAGCTGCTCCCAGATGCCCAGAGCTGAGGTCTGACGTTGGGTTCTTCCTCTTCCTTGACGTGTTGTGATGCTTTGAGGGGCTGTTTGAGACTTTGGGCAATCAGGAAGAGGCAAGTACTTTGTGTTTGCTCCCAGGGCAGCAGATGCAGAGACTGAGGTGACAGTGGGGCTTGAGGGGATGGTGATTGGGTCACCAACTCCACACACTCCTCCTCCTCCTCTCACACCCCCAGGACCACAATGAGCAGAGCTGCTCTTTCCGAAGCCGATTTCTTTCCTCCCCTGCTCTGCCCGTCTCTCCTCACCCTGCCTGCCCTCCCTTGCCCACTCTCACGTGCAGTGACGGGCTCAGACAGGCTCCTCTCGCTGCTCAGCTCTCTGAGTCACCCCGACTTTCCCGCGTGCCCCGGAGTAGACGGGATTGCAGCCGCTCAGCCCGGAGCCTTCGCCGCCCTTTTGCATCACAAAGCTCACCTTGGAGTGGTGAATTAAGCCTGTAGATCCCAGATTAGCTCCAGAGAGATCTCCCTCTCCCCTGCCCCACCTCCTGCTAATTCCTGAAAGCTATTTAAAAAATGCCCTGGAATTAAACCAACGCTCTGTGGATTAAAATAAAGAAAAAAGAAAAAAAAAAGAAAAGAAAAGGAAAAATCAGGAATACAATTAAAAGTATTAAGAAGAGCAGCCAGATGCTGTTTGCTGCCTGGCAATCCAGGCAGTGCCAGAGTGTTGCACATGCTCACACCAACTCCCTACATTGGTGCATAAATGAGAGGGGCAAAGTGACCCCCTCCCCTCCACTTCTTCAATCAGCACAAGGTGCCACCTCACCCCTTGTCATCCCTTGTCCAGGGAGATCATGTGACACCTGAATTTCAGCAGGTGGCACCTGGTTCCTGGCATAGGCAGTGGGGAGAACTCCCCAGGCAGAGGACGGTTCCTCTGAGCTATCTCGGGTACCGATCTCGGGTGATTCACACTCTGCAGGTGCCTCTTCCTCAGCTTTGATTCTAACGGGAGGCTTTGAAATCTCAGCCTTTATCGCAGACAGGTCCCACCTGTGCAGCTGCTTTTGGGCACCTCACTGAGACCAATCCGGGGGATAAATCAGGGGAAATGCTGAGAATGATCACGAGATTAACAAAACAACTTGGCTTCTGCAATGTTTGCAAGGACTCTGGAGAAGGGGAAGCAAAAGGAGCAGCAAGAGCTGCTTTATGTCAACATTGGATGGAAAAAGAAGGGGGAATTAATTCCTCTGTCTGCCAGGAATGAGAGAAGGAGCCAAAAGCAGCACACAGAGAGCTGAGTCCAATCACACCATGGAGGAGATTTTGTGAGGAAGGGAAACCCCAGAACCCCAATCAGCAGCCGGGGAAAACCCCCAAAACAACAGGCTTTGAGGGGTTTTCCACCGATTGTGCTGCTTTAAGAGTCTTGTCTGTGTTAAATCTTTATCAGAGCCCAACACAAACCTCTCTGGGAGGGGTTTGTCACCTGAGGTATCAGAGTTGGGCTACCACAGGAGGTCTAATGACCAAAATTGCTTGATCTTCCACCTCTCTGCAAAACCCCTGCATGTTCCAGTCACTTTTCTTGGAGCACCTCTGGGGAATGACCCCTCTTGATTGCACTTGGTTCTGTACAACTTCCTAATTTAGGATTCTAGGCAAGGTCCACCTGAAGAGCTCTGACCTCTTCCCCCAGGGCTTTAGAAGCAGGTGAGCTCTGGGCAAAGTTTGGCCAATGTTGTGGTGGAGAGGAGCCAAAGTGTCCTGTGGCTCCATGGCAAAGCCTCCCAACTCTTGCAATGGTTTTGACCCAACACTGGGGCAGCTGCAGGCCCAGGAGGTGCAGGGAACTTGGGCTCTATCAAATTTGCCATCTCAAACAGACTCTTCAAAAAAAAAAAAAAAGAAAAAAAAACCCCTAGCCCCAGAATGGCAAAGGCAAAAGCCAAGGAGAAAGACCTTGGGTGGCCAAACCACATGTTTATAGCCCTTAGGCTTTGACAGATTGTTGGCTTTAGAGCCTTTCTAGCTCCAGAGAAGCAGGAGGCAGCCAGCTCCCAAAAATATGTCACTGCCAGCATTTTGAGAGACACATTTTTGGCAGGCCAGCTCACAAAGACAGGTCCTCTGTCACCACAAAGTGCTCCTCAGCTTGCCCACATGTTGACAACAGCTTTGAGGCTCCCTTGTTTTCTTGGAGGATTGTCCCAGGGGGGAGGGTGTCAAGCCATGGGTGCACCACAGTTTGTGGGTGGAAAACACTCCCTGAGTGCAGGAGGAATGGGAAAAACCTGAGCCCACAACCATGTTGAGTCACTGGCCATGGCCAGAAACCACAGTCCAAGCTGTGCCTGAGCCTTGAGTCTCTTGCACTGGTGGTTTCCTGACATGTTTTGGTCTCCCTCAACAGCAGTCCTTGGCCTGACCCTCTGGTGTCAGGGCACGGTTATGGAGAAGTTTGGGCTTTGTCTGGAGAAAAGGGTCTCCAGGAGCCCTTGCCTCTTGGGTGACCCAAAGGAAGAGTGAGACACACCTGGAGACAGGTGCTTTGCATTTTCCACCTCCATGGGAACCGTCTTGAGCCCTACAGACACATCTGCTCCATGCTGGGATGCTCCTGGGAGCAGCTGGAAACAGGATGTTTTTCACGTGGGATCTGCTGGTTTGGGGTCTGCTCTGAGCACTTTCCCTCCCTGTCTGAACTGAGGCTCGAGAACCTCCTGCTTTGCTCTCATCTGGTTGCAAAGGAAAATGAAGTCGCTGCCAGGAGGAGCTGAGGTGTCTGCAGGGATCAGGTTTGCAAATGTATCAGGGAGGAAAATAGTGCAGATTTGTGTGTAGGCAGCAGGGAAGGATTTGGGACATTGAGAGCCATTGGAGGTGAGTGATGCACCAGGGTGGGATAAAATAATATGGGCAATGAGGGAGAAAGCTGAAGAAAAAGGATGAGCGGATAGGAAGGTGGATGGATGTGCCCTCAGCAACCTTGACTGACCCCACAGCTGGCCCTACTTCCAGCAGGACCTCCTGAGGTCCCATCCATCCCGAATTACACCACAATCCAACAGGAATCTCACCGTAATTCCTGCCCACTGTACAACACTATCCCACACCACAGCAGAGATCTGAGCTCCTGCCTCTGTCTGCAGGAGCTGTTGCACAAGCAAAGGGGTTACAGCAGCACAAGAGACACTAAATAAAAGGTGCACGTTGTCTGGTTCCCCCCTGCCCCAGGCATTCCAGAGCCATCCCAGCCCCAGAGGCTCAAACACATCCCGGGAAGAGCCTGGAACAGGTCCCTGCCTTGTGGTCGTGATGGGCTGAATCAGCTCGAGGCAGTTCTGATCCTGACATGCCTAATTGATACCTTGGGCCCAAGGTGTCATTAAAACGCTTGGATAATCGCTGCGGGTACAGAGAGCCGGACTGTCAGTGGGGGGAGGATGATTAATGTTCCCAAAATCCAGAGTGGGGTGTGGGAGGTGGGCAGGGGAGCGGGGGAGGGGGGAGCTGGGGGATGGAGCAGGCCCTGCTGGGAGGGCCCTGGGGTGGGGGTGTCCCCGGGGCTCCCCCAGCCCTGCCAGGCTGCACACGCTGCGTTGGCACTCGAGGCTCAGAGGGTGATTACAACCTCTCGGTTAATCTGCTTTTATGAGCATCAAACACCCATAGTCTTGTAAGTACATGTGTTCTCCCATTGACGCGAGGGAGCCTTTGATGCTGATTTACAGCAGCGAGGTGCAGCCAATCCATAATTGTACCCTAAAAAAAGGGATGTTAAGGAATTAAAGGCATTTCTGCAGAGCCAAGCGATCTGAGCCCCCTTTCCACCACCATCCTCTGACGCTTTGCTGTGTCTCTCCCAAGGAAGAGAGGTTGGACCCACCAGGGGTGTGCCATGGACTCAAACCACCACTGGGTTATGAGCATGAGGTGATTCCCAGAAAAAACTTGCAAAACCAAGAAAACCTGTGGAAAATGGTGCTTGGGACAGAGAAATAAAATCTAATTAAATCCCACAGTAAAGAAGAAGGAAGGGGGAGGTTGGAGATGACCCCTTATGCATCATCTTGGGGCACAAAGATCCTCCATTTTCTCGTGCCACCAGATGGGCTGGAGGCCTTGGCACCACGAGAAACAGGTCATTGCTGTGGCATTGTTGGCAGAGGCAGGTTGGAATATAGGCCACCGAAAGCGGAGCAGATTTAGGTAAAGGCTCTTATTTTCTTCTTAGCTCTGAGTTAAACTCCGTGGCAAGTAGGTCACCCCTTCCCTCTCCCAACAGCAGTTGGGACCTGTTGGCTCCCTCCATTCCAGGAGAGGTTTTTGGCAGTGCCCATCTGCATCTTGGCCCTTCCCCATCAGTTGCAGACACTGGATCTGGTCCCTCAGTGGCTGCCAATGAAGCAGAGGGAGAATGTGTCTATTCCCAATGTCACTCCTCTCTGTTCCATCACCCAGCACAGCCTTTCCTGCACCCACACTCCAGCCCTTGTCCATCAGATGTGACCCAGGCAGTCTCATCCTACAGACCTGGGGCTGATCCAGTTGTTCTCAGCACTCTTTGGAATCCCCCAGGAGAAAAAGGTTCATCTGACCGTTGGGTCGCCCCATCCTGAGACAGGCAGCTTGGAGAAGGTGGCCGAGGGGCCCTCTAAGGGCTACACTTGGGGTGTTGGCAAAGCCCAGGGGGTGGGTGGTGGGGTGCAGGGACAGGACTGTGCCACATCCTTGAGGTGGGATCCCTTTTTGGACTCTTTGGGATCTTCACCCCTCTTGTTTGCAAATAACTTGCACCAAACCCCATTTTCCCACCTTATTTCACTTCAGGACTTCCTGAGACACGTTTGTTGTCTCAGAGATGGGGCAACTGAGGCACAGAATGGCAGTAGGACTGATTTGCAGCACTGGGCAGAGCCTGGGTGAAAAGACCATCTGATGATGTCAAATTAAACAGCCACTTTACCAGATATTTTGCTCTTCTTTTTTCCTTTTTTCCCCCCTCCATCCATTTTCCATCAGTATTTCCCCCCTCATTTCTTCCAACGGGTCATTTACTGAGTCAGAGATCCCCTGAGCCATGAGCTCATGGAGTGGCTGATGCAGGGATGTGCCCTAGGGATGTGCCCCAGGGCTGTGCCCCAAGGATGTGCCACAGGGATGTGCCCCAGGGATGTGTCCCAAGGATGTGCCTCAGGGATGTGTCCCAGGGATGTGAC
>VWZD01010869.1:112316-135127 GCA_013396695.1 Sakesphorus luctuosus | reverse complement strand
GGGATGTGCCCCAGGGATGTGCCCCAGGGATATGCCATAGGGATGTGTCCCAGGGATGTGCCCCAGGGCTGTTACTGCAGGGATGTGCCCCAGGGATGTGTCCCAAGGATGTGCCTCAGGGATGTGCCCCAAGGATGTGCCACAGAGAGTGCCGCAGCCCTCCCGCCCTGCTGTGCCCCACTCACACTGAGGTGTGTGGAGGCACCCTGAGGGCAGACCCCATGGGCTGAGCCTCACCTGGAGCCCCCAGGGCCCAGCTGGTGCTGCCCAGCCCCGGCTCACTGCCCACGGCCTCAGCCGGCTGCATCCGCAGGCAGCAGATTTACAACCACCCCACAGTCATTCACTGTCAAATTAACAGCTGAGTCAAAACAGGAGAGAGAGCCAGCATGCTTCCCTAGTCATCCTTCCCTAAATGTTCCCACTCTCCCCCTTAAAAAGCTCCCGGAGCTGCTTCTTATCTGCTTGGCCTCCAACCAAAGCCTTTGGTGGCAGGAGCATCCCATCCGGGACGGCCCATCCATGCAGAAACCCCCTGCCTGGGCATGCCAGATTTATACCCACTTGGAAACATAAATGTCAGGAGATGGGGCTGTGTAAATTACTTTTAATAAGAATAATGCTGCGTCTCGCTGGCACGTTAATCCCTCCATTCCCCACGCGGAGCACAGAGGGCTCAGCAAGACACTGAGCGCTTAATACACTGGTTCAAAATGCTCAGCAGAGGGAAATCAGTGGCTCCCACTGGCAAACCCCAACGTGAGCAGCTCAAGCGTTGAGTGGTTACTGCTCTCTGGCTGGGGCACAGCCATGAGCCCCCCGAGGCCCCACTGCTGGCACCAAAACTCCCCAGAAAGCCAAAAATGCTGGTTCTTGGCATGCCAGGGGCTCCCCAGAGGCAATTCCAGCCAGGGGTTGGATTTGTGGCTGGTGCTGGAGGTGGGCAGAGGTTGTGGGTGGAATCCCAAAGGAACTAAAAAGGAATGGAGCCACACTAAGACCTGGATTCCCCAAAGCACAAGTGGCATCGGTGCTCCAGCACTAATCCCCTCCACAAACCCCCTTAATTCTCCCCTGTCCAAACACCCACAGTTGCCAAGGCCCCCTTGACCTCCCTCCTGGGTCTGCCCCCTCTGAATGAAGGGCTTTTACACTCTCAAGACTTCTTTATATGCTTGGAGAGTGTTTTTCTTGCCAGTGTCTCCCACAGGCTGTGAAGCGTGAGCTCCACCATCGCCTCATTGCACTCATGGGCTGGAGGGCTCGGGAAAAGATTGATTTATGGTTCCCTAAAAGTGATTTATGCTCAGCAGAGTGGAGCAGCAGAGTCCCCCCCGTGCACACACACCCCTCCTCTGTTGAAAGTTTTAAGATTAATTCACANAAAAAAAAAAGGGGCTTCCCCCAGCAACCCTCCAACCACCAGTGCTGCTACTATAATTACCCAACCCATAATCAAGGTAATTTGCATCCAGCACGACCCAGGGTTGCACATGCCCAGCAGAATTTTGCAGCCCACTGCAATCCTGCAGAGCAGGGCAAAAGTTTTTGTAAGGAAAATCCAGCCACGTCATTTTATTCCTTGGGGTCTTGCACAAGTGCCCAAGGGGCACTGGGGACAGCAGGAAGGGGGTTCAATCCAGCTGGATTTAAATGTCAACTGAAATTTAGGTGGTGTGGAGCTGTTATTCCTAAAAATGGGGTTCCCCTCTAACTCTTCTTCCCCATTTTGCCTGAATCTGCCCACAAAAATCCTTACTCAACATGCCAATGAGTCTTGGCTGCTTTCCTAAAGAAATTATCACTCGTGCTCTGTGTGTGTCTGTGTCAGCCAGTGCATAAATTCCCCCTCTCTGTGTCTTTTCGACCTGTTGGCCAAATTAATTCAGTTCTGAGCTAAAGGTCTCAAAGGTAATTAAAATCCTGCAGCATTGATGTAACCAGGTGAAGGCAAAGGACGGTATTTCTGTCTTGGGGATGTCTGGGTGAGCTCCACACCAGCATGACCTTTGGAGCCTCCCTGCCAGACAGAGACATTATTGCTGCCCAAAACCCAGCAGAAACTTCACACAGAGCCCAGAACCTGCTGGTGAGTGGAAACCCCATTTTTCAGGTGGTGTTAGTGAGACTTTGCTCAGAAGGGTGAGCTGGGAACCACTGGCACTTGTGCTCCCTCCATCCCAGGGCTCAGGAACAGCCACTGGCTCAAACAGCACCCAAAAAACAGGTGCCATGGCCTGGAGAGCTTTCACCCAACCTCAGCTCACCTTCAGGGCAGTGTCCCCAAGGGTGGTGTGGGAAGACATTGAGGGTCCCGGCTCTGCTGGGCATCGCATGGCTGGGAATTCCTGCATGGGACACCCTCTCCCACACCCCCTTCCCAGTAACCTGCTCCCAGTGGGGCCCACGGTGGGATGGTGATGCAATCCCTGTGCCTGGACGGTGAGGACTGAGCTGCCAACTCCCTCCTGGCTCATAAATCACCCTCTGTCCTGTGGCCTGGCGTTATCCCTCATCTTGGAGTCCCACAAATCACTGAGGGGGATGGCTGCCACCTGCAAAGCACAGCTTTTCTCTGCAGAACGTGGCCCAGGAGCTGGAGGGAGAGGCCATTTTTAAAAGCTGCCAGTAAAGTGTTTTACAGGACGGATGGTAATTTATTTTAAAATAAATAAGTTCAGCGCTGGAGTGACAGGAGGGAAGTGGATGCGCCGGTTCTCGGCTTTCCCTGAATTGAGTTATTTTGCGGCACAATAATTGTTGGTTTCTCCTTTGAACTTGTTTTTCGTGGCATTATGAGCGTTTCTGCACCATTCCTGCAGCTGCTGTGCAGGGCTGAGCTCTGAGACTGGATGGGGATTTACACCTCAGGTGATGAGTCCTCAGCGTGTGTGGCTTCCCCAGGCTGGAGATGAGAGTTTACACGGGGATTAGCCAAGGGCCAGGCACTCTTGGCCAGAGCTGGCTGGAGAGGAAGAGCCAAAGCATCTACCCAGGTATAAAGAAGGCACAGCCCAGCACTCAGTTCTCAGGTACCCCATGGTAGGACCAAAAGCATCTGTAGTTTTGCACCTCCTCCACCTCCTCCTCTTCTTTCCTGACGGAAAGAGTTACAGATGCAGAGTAAAGTTATTTCCATTCCAGATGCGCTTTCTGCTGCTGCCTCTCCTGTCCACTCTGCCCTTCCTGTTGCTTTGCCCAGGCTGAGTTTGCCCAGGGGGTGCCCGAGCCCACTGGGGGAGGTTGGTGTCTTTTATTTGATGGATGGTTATGAGTGGATACAGCAGGTACCATTCCCAGCTTTTATCAGACCACCAAAGCATTTCCCAGAAGAGACACCCCTGGCCTCCATTATCTCATCTCTAAGTACAATCCTCCAAGCTTATAAATTTTTCTAATGCAGAATCTCTGGGGATGGGATGAAATACTGCCCTGGCTCTTACAAGATGGGAGGCGTTAAAATCTGATGCTCTCAGGGAATGTTGACTCTCAAGTGCTGGAAGAGCAACTCAGACAATTCCCCATCAGGAAGTCTTTCTGCTCAGACCAAGAAAACCAAGTGGGTGACTTGGTCCCATCCCACCTCATGGACCGTAACTTTGGGATAACAACCACTTGGCTCTCGTGGAAATGAGCCTTGAGGTGAGGAGTCTTCTCCTTGTTCATGGGTTTGATTTGCTTTTATGAGGTTAAAACCACCCAGTAAATTCTTGAGAGCCCAGTAATTCCCAGCAACCTCAAATCTACCTGTCAGATAGAGATAAAACCATCAACACACACACACCAGGCATTAGAAAACGTTTCAGCTGAAGTTGTCCACATGTTTTTCCAGGGAAATCAGAGCCATTATGTCCATTACACAGAATAAGACATTGAGGGGGAAACGATGTGGTCGAGGTCACCAAACTCTGATGGTGGAGCCCAGAATGAGCACAAGGTGCAACAAGATGGTTCAGGGCTTCCAGATGTTCCCAAAGGTGGATGGAGCAGGTGGAGGTGAAAACTCAGAGCTCTCCAGAAGCTTTGGCTTCCTGGAGCCCAGAAAACAAACACCTCAGTGGGTATAACCACATCAACTCTGGTCGTTGTGAGGTGAGAATGTGCCAAAACAATGATGAGGGAACTATAAAATCACAGAATAGGATGGGTTGGATGGGACCTTCCAGATCATCTATCCCAGCCCCTCTGCCATGGGCAGGGACACAATCAGCCTGGATTTGGGTGAAAGGATGGAGCAAGGGTAGGAAACATGTCCAGATCACTGGGCATGGTCCTCTCCTGTTGACACACACACCTTTGCCACTCCTTGGGGTTGAAATTTGTAGGGCAAAGCCAGGAGAGCAAAAAATATCACATGGATGAACAATTATTTTCACTTTGCCCTCTGGCAAATGCAACTGGGTCTGTCCCAGGTGTGGGAAGAGATGGATCCAGGGGATGGGGGAAGAGATGGATCCAGGGGATAGGGGAAGGGATGGATCCAGGGGATGGGGGAGCAGGTCTTGCAGAGATGAACAGCTCTTGAGTCTTCTTTGAGAAGAAGTGAATGTTCTCGAGGAGGGACAGAAGCAAACAGGGAGGTGGGTGGGTCATTCCCGGTTTCTGGGTTTGTGGAACGTGACGGATGTGGCAGTGCACTCTGGAATGAGCCTCATCCCTGGTGTCTCCAGCAAGGTGCTCTGGCAGGAAGAAACAAGGTGCGAGCGGGGATGGCTCATCCCCAGAGCTTAGTCATGGAGTTAAAGGGTGGTGTCATCTCACACAAACAGAAAACTCCCTGGTCTGAGTTTTATCCCAGCATGATGACAGGGGCAGATTGAACTGGCTTTGCCTCCTCAAAGGTGTTGAGTTTCCAGAAATCCCATTTTCTGTTCTTCTCCATCCCTCAGGAGTGTTGAGTGTGCATGAAGCTTTGTGGCAGCAAACTTGGCAGGAGGGAGCTGAGCCCCCCTGGGTGCAACTGGGGCTCACTGTGGGGGTGCTGGGCACACTTGGGACCAAAGAGGAGCTGACCATTAAAGAGGGATTCCTCACACCCAATCTCACACCCCCAGCAAGTCTCTACCCTGAGCTGAACACACAATAGCCCAAACCTTTTGAGTGTGTTCAGAAGTGATGAAGCCAAGCGTGTCCCAAATCCCAGACACCCTCAGCTCAGCTGGGCCGGTGCCATTGGCTGTTTGAAGCGCTGCAGAACTGGTTCATGGTGCTAGGCCAGGCAACTCCTGCCTCTCCAGGCCCTCAGAGGGCTCTAGTCACCCTGATCCACCATGATGATGCCAAGCCATGAGCATTTGGCTCTGAGGAAGGACACCATGCAACACCTTGATACCCAAGCCCCAAAATCCCAGGGTGAAATCGTGACTCCCTGGAGGAGACAACCTCATTGGTGGTGCTGGATTTTACTCAGGTCCAAAGACCTTCTGGGGGAATGAAGAATGTCCTTGGTGTACACAAGGTGTTGAGGATGCTGAAGCTGGTGCTGGTGCCCAGTATGACCATTAGGTGCTTCCCTCCCCTTAAGGGTGTGTCATCACCCCATCCATCTGGACCCCAAAGCCACCACTGCCTTTCACTGAGTCTTTTCCTTCTCCCCCATCCTTCTGCCTTGGTTTTAGCTCCTCAGATAGAGAATGCAGAAGCCAATCTGGTTGCAAACAGGAAGGTGAGCCAGGCTCGTCCCGAGAGGCTGTTTGGAGGTGGATTTGCTGAGCGTGGGGTTGAGCAGCCACCAGCCCTTGTGAATCACAGAGTTGCAAATGCTGGGTAAATGTCCACTCCCCAGAGCTGAGTGCTGTGATTCAGGGAGCAGGAGTGTACACCAGGCCATGCCTGCCCTGGAGATTTTGTGCCTTGCAACCTATTTCCTCCAACCAAACCCTTGGTTTGGATGAGATCTTCCAACTCAGTGGACATTCATCCCATCAGACCCCAACCAAGCAGCGATGGAGGGTGGGAGGTCACCTTTGGTATGGTCCAGACACTGAGATCTCCAGGGACCAGGCACTGAGATGGGCTGGGACCAGGGGAAGCCTTGGAAAACTGAGTGGTGAAATCCTGCAGGAAGAGGGAACTGGCCTGGGGGGTCATCTCAGGGGTTTGAGGGAGGGGAATCCAGAAGACAAAGAAAGAGGAAGAGAAGAGAAGAGAAGAGAAGAGAAGAGAAGAGAAGAGAAGGAGAAGGAGAAGGAGAAGGAGAAGGAGAAGGAGAAGGAGAAGGAGAAGGAGAAGAAAGAGAAGGAGAAAGAAGAGAAAGAGATGAAGAAGAAGAGGAAAAGAGGAAGGAAAAAGGAAGAAAAGAAAAGGAATACTTCCTTTAATGCTAATAAATTGAATGCCCTGGAGGAAAAAATACCCACAAGTTCCCTCCCAAGTGTTTGTTTTTGAAAATATTATTGCTAAACATGAACCATGGGCCAAACCCAACTGGGCGTAAGTTGGCTCTGCCCCAGACACTTCAAAGGAGCCAGGCTTGCCTTGCACCACCAACACATTTGGCCCAAGGAAGACTTTTTCTTGGCAGTTGGAGCTGCAGCCACGCCAGGGCTCAGCTCGCCCTGGCCTGAATGAGGAGCTCTGATGAAAGTTTGGGCGAGCTGGCAAACAACTGCAGCGCCCAGGCTGGGCTCACCTCGCTTCTCACACACAGCAGGCTGAGCATTTCACTGTGGAAAGTGATACATTAATTATCCAGAAGTCAGAATAACATGCAAAGATCCCAAATGTGCCGTGGAGGGAGATCCTGTCTGGGTTTGGGTGTGCAGGGGCAAACTCTGCCATTTCTGGGTGTCAATGTGTGCACAAGGGTTGGCTCTTGGCTTAACAAAACCAGCAGGAATCCTTCCTTCAGCTCTCACACTAACCTAGAGGAGCCACATGTGTGTTGGAGAATAAACGGCTTGAAATTATGGGATTATGGCGAGAATTTACCTTTTATTTTTGGAGCCGCTCTTGTCGCTGCCCGTCCCAGCTCACGTAAATCAAAGTCCCTACAGCGAGTTGGGGCTTATCTGGGCAGGTTTTTTCACTGCTGCTGGAACTCAGCAGGAAAAGGGGATTAAATGGGAAATGTGATGGCGTGGAGTGACCCCCTCTTGCCCCCACTGTGGGGTTTGGGGAGGGGTCTCCTCAGATTCCATTTGGAACTTGGATGAGTCCTGGGGAAACAAACACTCCCCTGGGACTGGAGCAGAGGGGTCACACCCCCAGATATTTCAAGGAAGGAGATAAGGCAAACGAACAATAGAACAAAACCTTCTCCTCTCTTCTTTGAGCAGCTTTGGTGGCAAATGCCAGGGTGCAGCAAGCAAGAGAACTTTGCCCCAGACTCATCTCTCCCACTTTCCACCCGTCCCCTAACTCCCTAGGGAACGATTTTCCAAGAATCTTTCCCAAATTTCATACCCTGAAATACGATGGGATTGAAGGCAAAGGGAGATGACCTTTTCCTGCCTTATATCTAAGGAGTTCAGGGCCCAAAGAGTTAATTGCTTCTTGACTTGGGCACTGTTGAAGCTCCTGAAAGGAGCAGACCCTTCTGTTCCCCTGGCAGCTTCCCAGATCTTTAAAAATGGCATCACCAGGTTTGAAATCCCTTGGCCATTTGCTGCCATTTTTCTCCCTACTGACTCGGAAAGTTTTGTTCTAGTGATGGAAATAAATAGGACTAAAATGTCCAAGAGAATAGGAAAAAACCCACAGTTTGGGGGGAGGGGAGAAAGGCCTGGGAGAGGAATATTTCCAGAGGCTGCAAGTCATGGGAAAAGTCTGTTGTTTGACTGGAAAACAGATTTTTAACCATGTGAGACATGGCAGAGTGGGAAGATTTCTCAGCTTGGCCAACCAAAGGCATATTTGGTCATGGAGCTGGGGGGGAGTGGGATTGTTTTAGTTGTTGTAATTGAGTTCACATAATGATGCCCAGTCCCGTTATCCACCGTGTCACATCCAACTGAACCTCTCTGGAGTCTCCCAGGGCATTTTCATCCCTTCAACCATCCCCTCAATCCTCTTTCCTCTCTCTGCTGCTTCCACTCCTGGCACCCTGTTTTTCCAGCTGGTTTTCCAGCTCTCCCCTCATCCTATTTTTCGCCCAAACCACTTTTCTTGCTGCAAATTTTGTTAATAATTTTTGTGTCACTTCCAGACAATAAATTTTAATCCTAATCCCAGTCCAGGTTGAGAGGGAACTTTGTTTAAACCAAATAAAAGCACCATTTTCCTACCAAGAGGACAATTTCATGGAAATGTGAGTAATTTCTCTTCCTATTGACATGTTTTATTTTGTTGAATTTCTGCCTGACAAATTTAGGGGGCAAAGAATGAGCCTGAACACCTCATAAGGGGGATGGGTTTTCATAAAGGGCTGTTGTAAGGCAGAATAAATCTCTCTTTGCATAGGGAAACACATGGAGGGGAAAAGGAAAAACCCAACAGCCCTATAAGGTGGTAAAATGTAAAGCTGTTGTTTCTTGAAAAATCCTCAAAGTCCCCAAGACTGAGACAATTTTTTAGTAAATCAGACTTTTTGGCAGCTGGACAAGGAAAAAAAAAAGGGGGGGAATAAGAACAACAACAAAAAGTCAAGTGAAATCTTCCCAGCAAAAATAATTTATCCAAGATTTCATCTGCAGGCACATCCAAAAGCAATTACAGGAGCCTCATTACCATTATTTATTGAACCACCCCCTCTAGCTAGAGGAAAAGCAAAATACATAACTGAAACGAGAGGAAAAGGCCTCTTATAAAAATAGTTAAAAGTCCATAAAACCTGCTGGACGATGTAGAGGAAAACCACCAAAGAAACCTCACTGGGAGGCAAATGAAATCCTTGTGTGGAGCTTCAGAGGAAGCAGAAACCAAGAGGGTCAGGCCCAGTCCCATGTCCAGGATGTCCTGGCGTGTTCAGGTGCCTCCAGACCTCCTCATCCTCACAGGGAGCAGGAGGAAGGCTCAGCTCAGTGCTCAGTTCACAGGCAGGGACAAAATATCCTGGAAACATTATAAATAACTTGGGAAATACACAGGAAAATATTCCAGAGGGAAATTACAGTGAAATCAGGACATTGCTGTCCCCTTTCTCTCACCATGCACAGGTGGGAGGTGGTGGAGAACATCAAGAGGGTCCAAGAGTCACATTTGGGCTTATTGTANGGTGGGAGGGGGAAGGTGGAAGGTGGGAGGATCCCCCACCCGCGCAGCGCCACCAACGCGCAGTTCCCGCACCCGGAGAGGAAAAGGAGGAGGAGGAGGAAGAGGAGGAGGAGGAGGAGGAGGAGAAGGAGAAGAAGAAGAAGATGCGCCGCCCTCGCACCCGGAGTTTCCCAAAAGTCCAGGCTTTTTTCCCCCCTAAAATCACGGGATTTCGGCGGCGGGGGGTGCAGGTGCTGGAGGTGCCAGGGGGGCACTGCCCGCGCTGCCCACGGCTGAGCCTGGGAGGGCTCATGGCATTAGTCACCGGCAAGGCTCCGAGTTAGGACATGCACAAATCATCATGGAAATCTCTTCCCATTCCCACGGGAGGGACCTGGCACAGCCCCACGCGCGCGGCGCCGCTTTCCTGCCTTTTTAGTCTCACTATCTTTGTTTTTCCCCCTAATTATTACTATTTTTTCCCTTCTAGGAAAGCCACAAGTAGATCCATAATCCCCGAAAATCGCTCATCGATGGGTTTAAAAACCCCGTCCCGCCTGGGGAGGCGAAAGGACCGACCTGAGCATTTAAAGGGGAAAAAAACCCTCAAGCCCGAAGAAACAATTCCCTTCCTTAAATAAATTATCACAGTTCAAAGCCGGGCGCTGCGGTTTCACCGCTGATAATGATCGAATATTTTGCGTACCGGCGCTTTACTGTCTTAAATTAGTTGGTATTTAAATTAAGGGAGCTGAGGGGAATTGAGGGAGGAGGAAGAGGGAGTTTGTTCCCTCAGGAATGGACATTTCCAGGGTTGGATCTTAACCTGAAATTCTCGAAGGAAGAACGCACATAAATATACCCTGGAAAAAAACAAAATAACGGTTTTTAAGGAAGAGTCGGTGCGGGTTGTGCCCTCACGGACATCCACAACTTTCAGCCTTGAGGACTTTTTCCATGACTTATTTTTGCTCCTTTTAAAACGGAGTTTCTTATTTTCGGTATTTTTCTGTATTTTTCCCCTTCTTGCAATATTTGTCCGTCAGGTAACTAATCTGTAACTTTAAGAATCGCAAGGAAAAATTGAGAAACTCAATAAAAATCTGGTATTTTCGGGCTTGTTTCATTTTTCCAATGTTCTCTCCGATGAAGTTATTTAAGTGATCCATTAATTTCTGGACCACAAACCTGCAGAAAACAGCAACGCAAAGCACCAGGTGAGGAAAAACCAATCCGGACGCTGCGTGGTTGGACTTTGGAGCCTGAGAGCTTCTCATTTTTGCTCATTTTCACCGATTTTCGTGCAATTCCCGAGCCCAAAGTGGCGCTGAAGATCAACCCCAAGGAGATGGTTGGGTTTTTGGGGGAATTGCATCGATTTGCCCCAATATTCTGCATATTGTCCTGCAGTCCGGAAACGATTGATTAGGGTTATTTTTTTAAATAATAATTAAAAAAAGAAGAAGGAAAGGCAAAGAAAAACAAGAAGGAGGAGGAGGAGGAAACTGCAGAATTAATTCAGTTTAAAAATTGTAAGGAAAATGCCTAAAAACTTGTGAGGGGTTTAAGGCAGTTTTTTCACTTTGTGAGGGACAACAAGGAACTAAATGGGGAGAAGAGAGATTAAGTGGAGCCCAAAAATGCCGGAACTATGGGGAAAATTAGGCCTTTGCTACAAAAAAATTTCGAGGGGTGCTCGTGAGAGGAGAAAGAAAGAAAGCAAAAAGAAAAAGAAAACGACCACACCAGAGAAAGGTGGACTCAAATGAAGTGCTGAAGGTGCTTTGTGGTACCTCCCCAGAACTCAGTTTGGCCGAGTTGGAGCCCGGACACAAAATGCTTCTCTTTTATTTTTCTGTGGGGAGAGTCGGGATGGGAGAACCCCGGGAATTATTGCTCGAGTCATCAGGGAGTGCCCGGCCCTGTGGAATTACTCTCCAGTTTATTTCTTTGGGCATTTCAGCCTGTCTGGGTTTCAGTGTCAGTTTAAAAGCATCGCCCAGAGCATCTTTCCCATTCATTAAAGTGCAAAAATCTGTGCCAGACATCTGAGATCGCGACTCTCCTCCTGCCCCCTCCCCAGTCCCCACGTCCATTGGCCCATCGTAATGATCAATTAACATGTTCATCACACTTCAATTAGAGCCGGGAGGACCCGTTTTCCCTCCTCAGCCTCCTGCCAACTCCCCCAAACCCTGGAGTCCCCCCATGACACCCCTGGCTCCCCTCAAACCCCCACCCATGGGCGCTGCTGAGTCCCAGGAGGGGCAGGATCCAGCCCAAAGATGCACCAAGAAAAAAAACACTCCTGGAAGAAACTCCTCCTTGTCTCAGACTGACCCATCCCATTGCAGACACCTTTGGAGAACTATTCCCTCATCCCTGGAGATGGAGCACGGGCTTTTGCACACACGGGGGTTTGCAAGGGCAGATACACATGCACGGGAGGGCATTGCATGAGGATGTGCTGCAGAGGTTGGGGTTGGGCANAAAACACTCTGGCTGTGACCACCTTCCAGATGCTGCTCCAGGACATCCACAGCCAGGTACTCCTGCTGGCCCTGGGGATGGGGGGATGGATGGATGGAGGATGGATGGATGGATGGATGGATGGGTGGATGGATGGATGGAGAGATGGATGGCTGGATGGAGGAACTGGCCTGTAATGCATAAAGAGAATCATCTGTCCCAGATATGGGGTTGGGACAGGAAGAGGAGCAAGAAGAGCCTCTCTGGGGGCTGTGAATTCTGAAGGCCACAGCCCACCCTGGAGGGTGGGAGGGACCCTCATGGAGGGGACAGGGCAGGGAATGGGTGCAGCAATGAGAGACCCCAGAGCTGCAATTCAAACTCATTCCCATCCAGGCAGAGAAGACCAAAAATGTGGGAGCTGGGAGAGGTTTCCAGGAGCAGGAGAGGTTTTGGGGGGCACAGGGTGGGGGCTCTGGGGGCAGCACCAGGATGCACCGAGCACCCCTTGGGGAGAAACCTTCCCCTTGGCCCTGTCCCACCTTCTTCAGCCCCAGCATTTGCAGGTTCCCTCTGCACATCCCTGGGCAAGATTTGGCTCAATATGGGCAGGTAAAACCTGCCTCAAGGAGGCACAGAACGAGGAGTAGCACAAGCAGCAGCTGCTGGTGGGAACAGAACAGTTGCAATTATCTGAAACTGGAGTTTTGCCAGTAAAATTTTTCCAAGTGTTTCTCTTGGCTTTGCTTGGTCTTAATTGAAATAAAAAATCGCAGCTTGTTTTTTCCCCTTTGCTTCCCTTCTCTTCCCTTCCCTGCTCTTGCCCTTCCCACACTCACTTCCTCCTTCTCCCATTTCTCCCCTTCTCTCTCTCCTTTCGCTCCCCAAAGAGGCCGCGACGTCTCGCACAATTTACCAGGAGATAATCGCGTCGTTGCCCTTTCCGTGCCCTCTGCCGGCCCCCAAAGCCCCATCAGAATCCCCAAATCTGCCTAAAACGCCAAGACGAGTTTCCCCCGAAGTCTCAGCCCTGTTCCGGCTCATGCCGAGCAGCCAATGAAACTCTTCATTCATTTCCCGCACCCATTTATCTCTCTCTCCATGTCAATGGGATGGACAGACCCAATACCAGACAGAGCCAGAAATGTAAATATGAACATAAACCTGTGGGCATCTCTGTGGGCAAAGGGCCTTTTATCCTGGAATATCTGGCAGCGCACGGAGGAGCGGGAAAAGAGGAACAAATCGCCTTTAAATTGCCAAATTCCCATCAAGGAAATTAGTCCTGCCAGGAATGAAGAGCGATCCGGGGGATTTGGGCACTTGCTCCTCATTGGAAGGGTGAGAAATGCCGGATTTGGGTGATTTTAGGCTTGTGTTTGGATTTGGGGGTAAATAAACCCCCCCTCGAGCCACTTCCTGGGGTCTCTGCCCCTCTCGGGGGTTGGAACATCCCGGCCTTGAGTTTGGAGAATCCGAGTGATAAACCCGAGATCTCCAACCTCGGGCTGAGCCCAAACTCTGTATTTTCAATCCATTTTGCCCTCCGAGGGGGCAGATTGGCAGCTTTTCACTCCTCGGTGCCAGCCGTGTCCCTCCTCTCGCCCAGGGGTGACCTCCAAGCTGGTGGCTACCGTGGGGTCACCCTGGGCCACCAAAGGCAAGGCAGGAAAAATCCCCTTTTAATCTTTGCTTTTGGAGCGCCCCAGCACGTGGGAAGCTCCTGCCACAGCGAAACGCGCATTTCTCGGAATAAAACACTTTTACCCCGCAATTCCCTTACCTTAATCCAGTCCTTGGATTAAAAATAATTTAAAAAAATACATAATTTGTGAGGAAAAATAAATTCGCGTGTTTAGTTTTCTAAGTCTGCGCTCGAGCGTAAAACGGGGGTTTCAATCGTATTTTAGTCTTATTAATATTAACGGACCAATTTGCATTCAAATGGCCAAGAACTCCGAAGGTTTTTTTCATTTAAAAACCCCCAAATTCTCCACAAATCGCGGTGTTTCCCCCAGGTGTTTGGCACATCCTCGGAGCCTTTGCGGGAGCAAAAATCTCTTTGCAAGAAGGAGGAAAAATCTGTTTGTAAGAAGGAGCAAAACCCTTTGCAACAACCTCAAAGTCTGCGACAACCTCAGAATTTGCAACAACCTCAGAATTTGCAACAACCTCAAAGCGCGGCTGGAAAAGCAAAACAGAAACATTTCGGAGGAAAAAAAAAAACACAACAAAAAAAAAAAGACAATTTTTAAAGGGTAAAAAGTGATTTTAGAGGTAGATATTTGGAGCCAAGAAGCGGATCCAGGCCAGGAAATGGTGCTCTTGGATTTATTGGCAGCCAGAAATAAATGTCGGTGCCCTTGAGCAGCCAAAAAATGTCCAATTTGATGGAAAAAACCCCAATCCAGGAGGAGACTCGTCTGGATCTTTGCCCCGAAGTCGGGGCGGGAGGTGGCTCTGGAAAAGCGGGAATGGTTCTTGTCTATTATTTTAAAAATTCAGATAATAATATCAAAGGCGCGTCTTTCCCACCTTTATTTTTCGCTCTCAAGGAGCGGGAGGAAAGAGGGACATTGAGATGGAATTAACTACAGGAAGAATTAACTTTAGGAAGGATTGGAGTAAAGAAGACGCCGAAGCAACCCCGGGGATGGCACCCAAGGGAAAATCATTTTCTTCCAGGAAACTTCTGCACGTTTTTATTTGAATATCCCAGAAAGGTTCTTTGGGAGTTTTTCACACCATGAATTTTCTGATCTGCAAAATAACGGGATTTATGGGCAGGATTTTTATAAAGATCGAGGATTTTTTCCCTCAGTTCTTCAGGTGCTGGAACCTAAAGATGGAGAAATCAAACCAAACTGGTCCCTCTGAGAATTTTCCTCCCCGTAAAGAGCTCTGGGAGGTCTCAGACGCCCAAACTGCTTTTGTAAATATAAAATATCATTACGAAAGGGCCATGGGGCAATCGCTGCGGAGCCACCCAACCACTTTCCCTTGGCCAACTCTCTCCCAGGAGCTGCCTCAGGTTCCCACCTCCGGCTTCCACTAAATCCATTAAATCCTCCATTTCTCGCCCAAATTCCTCCGCTGGAGAATGTTTAGGAGCGGGTTTGCTCCAGAATTAAATCCCTCATAGAGAGCTGAGGATGTTTTGGCTTTTCTCCTGCTCTGAGAACAGAAAATAAATGATAAATTCCCCTCCCAAACGAGGAGTCCCCGTGCGAGTCACCGGCGTTAATTAACGGGCATAATTACACATCCCTCATTGGAAAAGCACAACCTGCCATCGGGGTTCTGGAGTTGTGGGAAGACGAAATCTCCGGGATGTCTCCAAATATTTTGCAGAAAGATTTGATAAGTGTCTCTTCAGGGGGGTTTCATTGGCAGGTTTGGGGTTTGGTTTTAGCCAAAAAACAAACAAAAAAAACTCAACAAAAGTTTGGAATTGGTAAGTAAATACAAAGTGAAACATCTCTGAGGGCTTCGGCTCCTTCCCGGGAGTGCTGCGGAGCTGGAAATAAAATGAAATAAAAATAACGCAAAAATCAAATGGTCAAATCGCGTTGGGGATGTGGAGGTTGGAACTGCCGTAACCACAGGAGGGAGGGTGGGATGGAGGAAAGGACTGGAAGGGATTGTCCTGGCTGTCTGTGTGGTGGTGTCTGATGGTGTTTGGGTGGGCCATGTCGGTTTATTCGGTTCAGGAGCCTCAGGAATTGCCCGGACAGGGACACACGGATGGAGGGGGGGACAGGGGGATGTTTGGCAGAGTCTCTTCACCTCCCCCCATCCCACCGGGCGGATCAATCCTCACCCCAACACACCGCAGAGGGAAAAAAAACCCAATTTCTACGGGTATTTTTAAAGCTAAACCTTCAGCCTCGGCAGCCCCCAGAGCTCCCCAGGAGCAAAATTTTATCTGTCCCTTAATTTAAGTTTCTTTCCTCACCGCCAGTGCCCCTCCAGCTCCTTCCTCCCCTGCGAGGGTGACTCTGCTTCTCTCACTGTCTCTCTACTGGCAAAAAACCCGAAAAGTGACGACAGAGAACTCACATTTTTCTTTTCTAACTTGGTACGTTTTCCTTTTTTTTCCCGGCACTTGGTGAGTTTTTCTTTTTCTTTTTTTTTTCCCGGCACTTGATAAGTTTTCCTTTTCTTTTTTTTTTTTTCTTCCCCGGGGAAGAAAAAAAACCCCATAAGAACCTTTACTTTTTACACGTGTTTGAGGAGTGGAAAATCACGTAGAAACCTCGTGGTCACCGTGATGCGCCAGAGCCTGAGCAAACCACGGAGGACAGGGAGAAAATCCACTTTTATTTTGACAATAATGGAGAGAAATCCCTTTTTTTTCCTTCCACGTAGATTTAAAGCGCATCTTCCTGAGTGCCAAAAGTTCGCCGGGGCTCTGGATGCGTTGGAGCAGCTCAGGGAGGGGGTGGAAGGGCAGCAGTTCTGCCCATCCCTCACCAGAGCTTTCTTAGCCCATCTTTAACCCCCGAAATCTTTGCGGGTTAACCCCGTGAAAGGAGAATTTCCTCGGGTTCTTGGCGTTTAGGGCAAACTCGGAGGGTTTGACTGAAATCAGTTATTAATTGTCACGGAGGATGAGGAGCCACAGACAGGCTGAAAATTCAGGTTATTCCCCTCCAGGTTATTCCTCTCCAGGTTCTTCCCCTCCAGGTTATTCCTTTCCAGGTTCTTCCCCTCCAGATTATTCCCCTCCAGGTTATTCCCCCCCATGTTATTCCGCTTCCATGTTATTCCCCTCCAGGTTATTCCTTTCCATGTTATTCCCCTCCAGATTATTCCCTTCCAGGTTCTTCCCCTCCAGGTTCTTCCCCTCCAGGTTCTTCCCCTCCAGATTATTCCCCCTCCAGGTTATTCCCTTCCAGGTTCTTCCCCTCCGGGTTATTCCCCCTCCAGGTTCTTCCCCTCCAGGTTCTTCCCCTCCAGGTTATTCCCCTCCAGGTTCTCCCCCTCCAGGTTATTCCCCTCCAGGTTCTCCCCCTCCAGGTTATTCCCCTCCAGGCCATAACACTCCTGCAAAGCCGCCCCATCCCAAGCGTGTTTTTGGGGGGAACCCCCCCATTTCAGCCTCTCTCTGCCAAGGGACACTCCTGAGACTGTTTATTTACACAAGAGTTTTTCTCCTTTCAAATTCAGCCCATGAGACAATTTTTGTAACATTCGCCATTTCCAAAAAATGCGGTTTGGAGACAAACATCGGGAGTTGGGTTTTCGTTTGGTTTTTTGTTTGTTTGGGTTTTTTTACATTTTCTCCCTTCTTTGCTTCTTGCATTCATATTTTCCCTGGCTAATGCCTAATAAATCCCAGGTTTTCCATGGAGTTTTACCTTCCTCCCATGGTGGTGTTGCTCGGAAATGGAGGTTGTGTTGCTCCTCTACCCTCGATGTGAACACGTGGGCGTCAGTTCTGCCTGTTCATCACTTACATTGATTTAATACACTCCAATCCCCAGTTTGGCAAATGGAGATCATTTAAATTCAGATTCTGCCTCTGGAAATGAAATTCGGTGATTTTGCTTTGGAAAATAGGAATAAACCTGGCAAAGATCTCCCGCTCTTCCCTCTCAATCCCTCCAAGGACTGAAATATTTGGACACCAAGTGGACCAAGAAGTGAATAGTTTTGGGGGGAGAAGGGGAGGAACCGCCTCGGACACGCCGGTCTCTCTTAACTGGCTCTGGATAATATTTGGCAAAAGAAAGAAAGTTTCTTACTCTGCCCTGGGCTCAGTGTCCGTCCTTCCAAACGAGCTCGAGTTCATTCGGTACCCGCAGATGGGGAGAAAACGGCCCCTGATGGTTCCATCCCGCGGCCAAAACAACAACAATAAACCCTCAGTGCTTCAGACACTCGCAAATAAAGAAATAAAACGACGTTTAAGGGGGAAATAAAACCCCGTCCCAGCGCAAAGGGCTGGAAATCACCTGAGCGTCCCCTCTCCGCTCCCTCTCCCCGAGAATATGAAGGCAAAAATGATACCGGGCGATAATTCCCCTCCGCAAATCCCACTTTGTTGGCACCAGCCAGACCAAATGGCCCCTTTCTTTTGTGAACGCTTCGGGCGACCTCCTGTTTTAACTTGGAATTGAACTTGGACTTCCGACCAGACAGGGGCCCTAAATTGAGGCAGAGATTTTATTTGTCTGTCTCCGAATCGCTGAGTCAAGAAATACCTTTTGCACGGGGCCGACGTGGAAATAATAACAATAATTAAGGGCAGGGAATTGCCAAGAGCTGGGACATTCCGCAGAGGCTGTAAAAAAAGGGGGGAAAAAAGGGGAAAAAAAGCCCTTATTCGCCTCAAAAGGAGGTGTCGCCGAGACAAGAGGGATGGGAGGAAGCAAAGGGGCTGCGGGATTTTGGGAGCGCCAAATCCCTGCCTGGTCACCCCTCAGATGGTGGGACCAAGAGGTATTTATCCCTTTGCTCTTCTCCTTGGCAGCTTTAGGAGGGATTTTGGGGCGGGGGGAAAGGGTGAAACACGGTAATGAAGCCACGAGGTCGGAGAATCCACTTCTGGCCCTTCCTCGGGTCGAGGGATTTTATATATTTCCATTATATATTTTATATATTAGATTTATATGCATATAATCTATGTGTTTATTCCCATATTTATGTACCTCTTTATATTTGTGTATTTTATGTATTTCCCCCCTTTCCGCTTAGCGAAATGCTGGGAAACTAAAATAAAACACACCAAAAACGTCCTCGACATTAAGCAAACCTCCTCCCTACTTGGGGGGCTGCGGGTTTGGCAGCTTAAAAGGGAAAAAAAATCCAGAAAAACTCTGAAAATGAAGCCTGAGGGTGGATCTGCTCGGAACAGGTTGGAGGAATCTGCCAGGTTAGGAAGGGGAAGAGCCGGATCGTCTCGGGTCAGACTCAGCTCCGCCTGACACTTCCCGAGGTTTGATCCGACCCCGAGGTTGAGTTTCCATCCTTGGGGCATCTTTCCTGAAGCTCCTTCGCTCTTTCAAAGGATTCGAATCAAAGATTCGGTGCGAGGGGGGGTAATTTTCTTTTTATTCCCTATATATCCCGCCTCCAGTGCAAGAGGGGGATAAGAATTGGTGAGAAACCCAAGAAAGGGCCGGGACAAACTGACGCAAAACTCTTTTATCCCTTTTTTGGGGGTGGTTTTTGGGGGAGTTTTGGGTAGGGGGTTTTTGTCCCTTTCGTGTGCAACGCATCGAGGGAGAGAACTCTGAGTTTAATCTTCTTTTCTGAGCTGGTCCAAGGACGTGGCTCAGCCTTGGCCTCGCTGGTCGCATTAATTCAGCTCTCGGAGCTCAACCAGAGAGGTCGGAGTTCTATTTTAAATAAATAAATTAAATAAATAAATGCTGCACGCGAGGTTTGGCAAAAGAAGTCGAGTTTGGCTTTTATTTATCCAAAGCACATTTTGAACGAAGCCTGGGAAAACTTTCCTTGGATTCCTCCACAAGAATATGAGATGGAGTGGAATAGTTCCTTCACTAAATTGGTATTCCAGTGGGAAAATCGTGTGTTGATCTCAGACTTTCTCATACACGGGCTCTGATTTCCCTGAGGGCTCAAAAGCTGAAATTCCCCTCCTTTATTTCTCTCCATCCCCCCAAAAATACAATGAAAAAGAACCTTTTCTTTCCACATTTAGGTAGGGATTTTTTTCTCTCCATCGTGTTTTAGAGGCAGCAGCAGCAGCTGGAGCCGATTTGTCTTCACTGAAACTCATCCCTTGGCCACTTTCCTTTGTATGGGAGAGTTCTGGAGGTGGGAAGAACCGTAAATACGGTTTTTCCTTCAGAAAACGTTGTAAGGTGGAGGTTTTTTCCTTAATCTGTAAGAAAACAATAAAGGGACGGGAAGGGGAAAGGGATCCCCGTGCCGCGGATTTGCAGGGAATCTCTTTAGAAATTACGGATTTGCCTTTTCCTTTATTCTCCTCCCGACCACCTTTTTCCCCCTCGGGATATGGAGCTGTTAAAAGGTATTTTTCCATCGAATCCCTCAGCTGATTCCCTTCCCTCGGGGTGAGATTTCCTTGGCCTGGAGAAGCCGCTTTTGCCTTTGAGCTCCGTTAGACGAGCCCGAAGGTGTTTTCGAGGGGTTTGGCCACAGACGGGTCGGGATTTTCAGGGCAACAGTTCCTATTGGGGCAGAAATCCCTCTTTTGGAGAGTTTGCCTTGAATATCTGCGATTTAATTCAGCCTTTCCCAAAGGCAGGATATTGAGAACTTCATTATCTCTGGCTGCGAGCACGAGTTCACCTGCAAAAACTGGGCTCGGTCCTAAATTTCTGTGGTTTTTATAAGGGGAAAGTGGCAATAAACGTCTAATTTAGAGGAGAGAGTGTAGAAAACTGCCTTAAAAACCGGCAGCTGCAGCGCTGGAAATAGAGGAATGAGAAATAACTCCGTAAAGCAAAAAGGAGCTGAACACCTCAAGGATATAAAGAAATTTTTTCCCCCCGAGGATTGAGAGACGAATCTGTCTCTCTCTTCCTTTCCAGCAGGAATTCAAAGAAACAAAGAAATACACTGAATTTCTCTCGGGAATTGTCTTCAAGACGGCAGAGAAATGGAAGGAGAAGCAACCAGAGCCATCCTTGTCTTCAGAGGATGAAAATTCAGCTTTTTTCTTCTCGGTAGTGGCAGAAGGAATCGCTCCCTGCAGAAATAAAGACCCTTTCCGGAGCATTCTGCAAGCCAAGACCAAGAATCAAGAGGCGAAAAAGGAATTTATCAGCCAATATTGTTTGATATTGATCCATTTCCCCCCCCGATTTCCCGATTTTTAAAAGCGTTTCTGAAAATGTGACTCTGCGGGAGTGGGGCGTGAACAGCGCGGGGTCTTCCAGCCTTTATTCTGTTAATGCACAAGTAGAGGGATATCAGACTTCGAAAAGACCTCAGGGGGAGTTTTCTGGGGGGAAAATGTTATTAACCCCCCCCCGATGCAAGGAGTGGCTCTCCCAGCTGCTCTGATTTCTCACTGCTCCTTCCTCTGTCCCTTTGGGGCTTTGTGGTCACTCCCCCCAGAGCTGTTCCACCTTCGGGGGATTGTGACGAGCCTTGAGCTGCTTTGGGGACTTTCACCCACCCATCAAAGCTTCCAAATTAGGAGAAATTCCCCCAAAAGAGCGTTTGTAAAGGAAATTCTCAATTTCGAATCTGGAGGTTGTTTTGTACACCGACCCTTCTCAGCCTCCAACCACCGCTCGAAATGCCACTTTCCTCCTCTGTTACCTCTACAAAAAGACCTTTTCCTCTTGTTCTCTTCTATTTTTTCTTGTTCTATTTTCTCTTACTCTCTTCTATTTTCTCTTCCTCTCTTCTATTTTCTCTTGTTCTCTTCTATTTTCCCTTATTTTCTTCCTTTTTCTCTTGTTCTATTTTCTCTTGTTCTCTTCTATTTTCTCTTGTTCTATTTTCTCTTGTTCTCTTCTGTTTTCTCTTGTTCTCTTCTATTTTCTCTTATATTATTCCTTTTTCTCTTGTTCTATTTTCTCTTATTCTCGTCTATTTTCTCTTGTTTTCTTCTATTTTCTCTTATTCTCGTCTATTTTCTCTTGTTTTCTTCTATTTTCTCTTATTCTCTTCTATTTTCTCTTGTTCTCTTCTGTTTTCTCTTGCTCTCTTCTATTTTCTCTTGTTCTCTTCTCCCTTTTCCCTTCTTTGTTTTCCTCTTTTTTCCTTTCCCCCCCTCCTGTTTCTTCTCTTTTCCCCTTCCTTTCTCTCTCAACCCGAATTTCTCTCCCGGACCCCCCCCTATCCCCCAGACCCACAAAATCCAGCAGTCCATAAACCCGATTTTCCCCGATTTTTCCGACGTCCTTCCCGAACCTGCCCGAGCAATTTGCTGTTTTTTGGAACTTCTCTTGTCGTCGCCTTCCTCAGGGCTCCCACCTTCCCTCCCGGCCCCCAACCCGCCTTTCCCACCCTCCCCATAAATCTTGGCATTTTTAACATTTAATCCCCATGTGCTCCCAATGTTAACTACTTCATAAAAATTAAAGGTAAAAATAAAAGAAAAACCCTCTGCGGGGGAGGGAAGGGGTTCGTGTCCAGCTCTGCCCATTCCCCATCCCCGACGTGGCTTTAACTGAACTCTCATTTCCACCTCGGAATTTCCATCACCCCACGGGCCAAGAGGTTCTTGGGATGGCCAAGGATGTTTCTCCTCGATGATTTCGGGGTCGACTCACGGCACTTTGGGGATTTTTAAAAATTATTTATTATTTTACAGCATTGTATTTGCATTTTAGGTGTTTATTTTATTATCTCGGACTTTATTTATTGCTCTTTTTAGTAATAATTTTATTTTATTCCAGTTCATTCAATTTCCCCCCCATTTTATTCCATTCCACGCCGTTCATTTCCCCGTTTCAATCCCATTCCGTGCCATTTTTTTTCCCCATTTCTTTCAATTTCCTACCATTTTTATTGTTTTTATTTCCTCCACACCCCCCTGCCCGTGGGGAACCTTTTTCAATTTCGCTTTTACACCCTGGAAGGTTCTCCGAAGTCGCATCCCCGACTCTCGCAGGGACCCGCTCGGGCTCCTTTGCCTTGAACTTGGACTTTGACGGCTCTTTAGACGCCGAAATTCCCTCCCCGAGAGCTCGGAGGGGGCCGCTTAACTGAGAACTCTCCCTCGCCCTTTGGGGGTCCCTCTGCCCTTTGGTCTCCCTCTGCCTCCAGAACTTGGGGCGCTTTATGGGGCCTTGTTTTTGCCTTTTCCCGGTTGTTTTTGCTCTTGGGATGAGTTGGAGGAAGATGAAGGGGGAGCCGAAGGGCGCTGGGAGGGTCTCACCCCCCAACCCCGCAGCACCGAGAGGTGTTTGAGGATTCCCGAGGGCACGGGCAGGGCGGGGAAGTGTTCTGAGTGGGTGTGAACCCCACGGGACACTCGAGGGCCGTCTGAGCTCCCACCTGAGGATTTCCTTCCTTCCCCATGGCCCTCCCCAGGAAACCTGGGGGAAATTCAGCACAGCCGGAGCTCCCCTCGCTCCTCACAGGCTGCGGATTCAGGTCCTAAAAAAATCCATTTCTCCCCATTTTCCCTCTATTTCTATGGGATTTTTTGGGGATGCTGAAGGTCTCTGAGCTTCTTCCCTCCCTTAATACTCCTCCCCGGGGGTCCCTGCAGGGCTCCGAGCCCACCCTGAGCCCCCTCTTCACCCCCAGCCCTCCCA
>VWZD01010869.1:85755-111955 GCA_013396695.1 Sakesphorus luctuosus | reverse complement strand
AGGGGCGGGGGGGCGTGGCCGCCGCGGATTTCTTAATGGAGCGGCGGCGGCGGGGCGGCGGCGCATGCGCGCGGGGCGCCGATATGTTGGGGGGGTCGCGGGGCGCCGGGGCGCGGTGCGGAGCTTCCCCCGACGGCGGCCGAGGAAGAGGAGGACGAGGAGGAAGAGGCGGCGGAGAGAGACAGGGAGGAGGAGGAGGGAGAGGCGGCCGAGGGAGCAGCGCGGCATGACATGACGGCACCCCTCGGGCTCCCCCCGCGCTGGCCCGACGGCCTCGCCTGCCGCTGCGAGGACGCCCCGCGGGAGAAGAACCGCATGGAAGGGCTGGGGCACTGCCGGGAGATGATGCCCCACGCGGGGCTCGCCGTGCCCACCGCGCCGCCGCCGCCGCCGCCGCCGCAGGGAGCCGCGTACGCGGAGCTGGCGGCCGCCGAGCCCCCCCGGCAGTGCCCGTCGGGGGCGGCTTCCAGCGCCGCGCTGGGCTACGGGTACCCCTTCGGGGGGGGCTACTACGGCTGCAGGTTGTCGCACTCCCACGGAGTCAACTTGCAGCAGAAACCCTGCGCGTACCACCCCGGGGAGAAGTACCCCGAGGCCGGCGGGCCCCTGGCCGGCGAGGAGCTGCCGTCGAGGGCCAAAGAATTCGCCTTTTATCCCGGTTTTCCCGGTTCCTACCAGGCGGTCCCTGGCTATTTGGACGTGTCGGTGGTCCCGGGGCTCGGGGGTCACCCGGAACCGAGACACGACGCTTTGCTTCCCATGGAAGGTTACCAACACTGGGCTCTTTCTAATGGCTGGGATGGGCAAGTGTACTGCTCCAAAGAGCAATCGCAGTCCGCACACCTCTGGAAATCACCTTTCCCAGGTAGGCTGCTCCGGGAAGTGGCGTGCTCGCCTCTTCCCACCCGCCAGCGCCCAGCGCAGGGTGGATGTGAGTGTGTGTGGGGATGAGATCTCTGGATAGACACAGATAGGTCCGTGTGTGCCTGTAGATGTAATTAAAGGGAAAGAAATGGCTCTGGAATGCCTCCTGTGCCGGGCAATGTGTATGAACATGTAAGGAAAGAAGGTGAAGCAATCATTTCTGAATCAAAATACACGCCGTGAGCTTGCTTGGAAAGTAACTTCGCCGTTTAATTCTTTAATTCTTCCCTTTCTTCTTCTCCTCCCTCCTCTTGCCTCACCTAAGGAGAGTCTCTCGGTGCCTTCTCTTCATCTTCACCTCTGCTTGCCGCGCCTCTACACGCAGAAAGCTCAAGAAGGGAATAATAATAATAATAATAAACCCCCATCTCTAATGGTTCGGTCGAATGAGAATTTTCGGGGGCTGGGACAGTAAATCATATCGCAATTACACACAATTATAGGAATGGGTGTCAAGTGACAAATGAATGTGTTTGGAGAGAAGGAGGGAAGCAGAGGGGTGGGGGACCGGCGGGGCATCCTGCCCGCCTGACAGCCCGAGGGGGTCGGGAAGGCAAAACCTCTGCTTGGAGCACCTTTTAGTCCAGTAAATCCCTCGCTCCCTTCCCCTCCCGGTCCCGCCGGGCCCGGGGGCAGCGGGAGGAGGAAGGTGACGGTGGGCGCTGCCTCCCGGTGTTTGTCCCCAGGCTCCTTCCAGCCCCCCAGGCACAGCGTTGGGTGGGGAAGGTCGCGGAGGGGGGGTGAGAGGAAGAACAGCAGTAAAAGGGGGGACACGACCCAACATCCTCTTGGATGGAGGGAGGGAAGGGACAGGTCGCGTTGGTTTTGGTGGGGGACAACGTGCGGGACAAAGAAAGAGGCAGAATGAGCTTTCCCGAGAGCTTTTGGGGGACATGGAGGGGGAATTTGGCAATGCTTTGTTGGCTGCATGATGGTGGGGAGGGGGCTTGGGGGGAATCCTCTCGTTCTCGCTGTGTTTGGGGAACCTGCCACCCCGAGCGCTTTATCACCCCGCGGCTCTGGGGAACCCCTTGAAGGAGAATCCTGCCTGTCACCACTGGCCTTTTCGGCACCCCAATAAGTCCCCGAAGCTCCCCAATTAGCGCCTGTCAGCCATAATTGGGGCTGCGCTGCCCGCGAGCAGAGCTCGCCTCCATCTTCCTGCTGGGTCACACCTTTGCGGCGCGGAGCTGCGAAGTCCAGGTCACCCCCGCAGCCTGACAGGGGGCTGGGAAAGGGCCAGGGCTGCCAGAAAGCTTAGGGGGGAGCTTGGCCCCCCACCCAGCAGCGGCAGAGACGCGGTGAAGCTGCTCCCGGAGTCCCTGCTCAAGCCATTCCCCGAAGCCCCACCAAGCAGAGCATCTCCTCATCCCCACCCCCCGCAAAAGCTGTTGGAGGGGAAGCGCTGGGAATTTTTTTTTTTGCTGGATTTGCCCCCTCCGAGGGGCTTTCTGGGCTGCACTTGACGGGTGGGGGGACTTGGGGGACAGGGGAGGCACTAATCTGTTCACCAGGCTCGTTGTTGGGGCTGTTGCTGCTGGGGGTAAAAAAAGGGGAAGAGAGAGGAGGAAAAGAAAGAAGGAGATGGGGGAGAAGCTCCAGATATTGTCCAAAATCTGTCGGTTTGGAAGGTCCCTTTGATTGCCCGCGCACCTCTGTCTGCGGGTTGTTTTGATGCTCCTTGTTTATCAGCGAGAAAAACAGGATTTCACGCCGTGAATTCTTACTGTTCTGTTATTATTCCTATTACTGGGGTGTTACCCACCTTCCCTGGATGCATTTGCTCTCTCTGTCTTGCCTCTTTGCCTTCTCTTTCTCTCCCTTTCTCTTCTCCCAGATCCCTTCGCATTCCCCCTTTCCTTTCTCTCCCCGACTCTCAGAAATTCTCCCCTCCAGTAACCCTCCTTCTTCCCCTCTTCCTTATTTATTTTATTTTATGTTTTGTTTTGTTTTGTTTTTAAATCCAGACGTGGTCCCCTTACAACCCGAAGTCAGCAGCTATAGGAGGGGACGAAAAAAAAGGGTCCCTTACACCAAAATCCAGCTGAAGGAGCTGGAAAAGGAGTACGCGGCCAGCAAATTCATCACCAAAGAGAAGAGGAGGAGGATTTCGGCCACCACCAACCTGTCTGAGCGCCAAGTGACTATCTGGTTCCAGAACCGGAGAGTCAAGGAGAAGAAAGTGGTCAACAAATCCAAGACAGCGCATCTCCACGCCACCTGACAGAGGATGACTTTGGAGGAGAAAGGGGCAAAGAAAAGGAAGCAAGAAGCATAAATATTTATCTGGTAGTTTGTATGATCGCATCATCGGGATCTTACTGATTCCAGTTCATTATTTAAAAATAATCGTAATTAAAAAAAAATCGACATTCACAAGTGCAGACGCGCGTGTTCCCCCCACCCAAAAAAAAAAAAAAAACAACAAACCAGAGCGCACCTTTGATTTATCCCTTCGCCCAGCTCTGACTGTGAAACCCCCGTTTTGCTCTGACAAAAAGCCCGTCGATAAGGTTAAACTGTGTATATTTTTAAAAGAAAAAAAATAATAAGCTAAGAGTGTAGTTAAAGGAGAGATGTCGCCTTGTAATGCTGTAGAGTCCGCCCCCCTGCCAGCCTTCCGCGTCTCACGCCATTTATTTCACCCACCGATGTGTAAATGTGTGGAGAACCTCTGGCAAAGTTGCATCAGCTTCGTGTTTTCTCGGCACTAGGGACGGAAAATAAGGAACAAAAGCTGCTACTCTGGGGAGAACAAACCTCGCTCGGGGTCGCTTCGCCATCCCAGCCCTTGGGTTTGGGTGCTGGGGGAGAGCGAGTTGGTGTACGAGACTTTTCGGGTATGTTCTCATGAGGGTTTCTCTATCTCTGGCAGAAAACTGGAATGTCTGTTCTCCGCTGACAAACCGGGAAATGCACAATGTTGTCTTTGGGGCTTGGTTCTTTCCCTCTCTCAACCGGCTCATTATCCACAGTGTTCTTTGGATATGTAAAAGCAATTTTTTTTTAATGTCTTGTATATGTATATAAATTGTGGTGTCCAGATGACTTGTACCGACTGCAGATGACATTTCTTAGAAATAAATCTCTTTTTTGTTGTTGTTTTGCCTTGAGGAAAGGCTCTCCGTGCACCTCTTTGTAGCCCTGGTCCTCTCCCATCCCTCCCTCCAGCCGCTCCCTTTCCCCACCACTGCAAGGATCGCCCGGGCAGGAGCCTCTGTAGAGAAAGGATGGGGGGAAAAGGGGGTAAATTTGGCAATTTTGGGTCGAAACCCGTTAATGCGGGGTTTGCTGAAAGCGCACGAAGGTTGCGAGGGGCAGATCGTGACCCCAGGGAGGGTTGTTGCCAGAGGAGTAAAAAGCGGAGAAAATAAATCCGCGGGGATTGACCCAACCAAGCGCTTTTAAATTGAATTTTTATTCCTTTTTTTTCTCTCTTTTCCCCCTTATTTTCCTGCTACCCCTGCAATTACCCCGAAAACGCAGTGACTTTCCAGGGACGCTTCTAATCTCTTGGAATCTGCCTCCCAAAGGACGCGTTTGGCTAAACCTGTTTGGCCTCGGATAAAGATCTCCCGACGCCGCTCACTCCGCGGCTCTCCCGACTCCGCACCCGCGGAGCGTCCGCGGCCCCGAACCGGGACACAAATACCGGAGGGGAAATTGTTTCAGTAGGCATTACAATCTGCATTAATATCTGCGGGATTTAATCACCTCGTTAAATGATCCGAAGGGGAGGGGAAGGGGGAGAAAAGGCTTTTAAAGGGATTTAACCTAAAACAATGTTATTGGGGGGGTGAATCTGCATCGAGTGGGGCGTCTGTTGGTGTGAGGGGAGGACTGAGCAGGACGAGCTGTTTGAAGCCATAGGGGGAGAGATTCGCGTGGGTGTGCTCAGAAATGCGGATATTGACGCTCTGGGTGTTCAAACTGATGTGCCTAAGTGCGTGTATATTATATATATATATGTATTTACTTATTTATACCAAGGTATATCATGGCATGTGAATAATATAATCGGGTATAGCCACTTCTTTTTGCAGTCTGGGCGTTGAGATACATATATAAATACATATATATTATATATATAAAGTCCATGTAGGTGTGCAGGGCTTGGCGGTGGGAATGGAACTCACAGCTCAGGGTATTGAGGCGATCTGTGTGTTTTTGTCTCCGGGTCTGTCCCCTCTGATAAACCGCCAATCACAACCTATATATCTATATCTATATAGTATATATCTATACAGTATATAGTATATATCTATACTATATATGCATTTAAAAATATATGTGCAAGTGCAACCCTCTACATTAGGCTGAGGGATGGTGGGTGGATAACACGCATGTTATATATATAAATTTACAGAGATACAGCAAATAGACACAGCAACCCGCTGTATTGCCATGGGAAGAGGTGGGCAAATCCCATGGGAGGTCTCTGCCGTTGTGGCTGGACCTGCACACGAGGAGCCCAAACGATCCGACGTGTTTGGGATTATGCAAACAGCGTCTCTCCGAGGGGTCCAAGGCGCTGCCAGAATGCGCCCTATGAAGTCCCTTCGCCCCCCAGAAACGCTCCTGATGGATTCGGGCGCTTCCCAAATCTTTGTCTAATACCGGGAATGTCCCTTTCAAGGGGTTGGATCCCCCCTCTCCCCATTCCTTCGTGGGGAGGAAAAGGGGGTCCTCGATTTCTCTGAGCAGGGAAACTCAGGGGTTGACCTGAAGGGGTTCCCCGTATTTATTTCGGGGAACTTAAGTGGTTTGGAAGCACCCTCAGACCTTGAATTCTTCACATTTTAGGGATTTCTGAAAGACGCTCAGCCGGGAAATGTCGCAGTTCCTCGAGACACCCAGCGCTGGTGCTCCAGCGGGATTACTTGGTGGGTAAAACCTGCCCTAAACCCACGAGAGACAAGAAAAAATGTCTGTTAGGTGTAAAAAAAGGCTCTTCCTCTTAAAATAAAAAAAAGGGAAGGGAAAAACCAAACCAAACCCCCTCCAAGCCTGTGTGTGCAGGGACTGCTGTGCCCGAGAGCAGCTCCAGACAAGCCCAAATCCCACACTCCGACAGCCGAGGGTGTTCTTTGCTCCGACTGTTCTTCCTCATTGTACCTAAATTTCACTGTTTCTGGAGCAAAATATCACTTATATAAATAAATAAGTGAATGAAAGTGAGGTTGGAAAGAGGGAATTGGAGGGAATGAGAGGACAGGGGGGGCAGATACTCTGTTATTGTCTTTACCAGTGTGGGTGATTGAGCCCAAGTTATTCACGGAGTTTCAAATTCTGCAGGTTTTTATCACTTGTGGTTTTATTTTTTTTGAAGAGGTAGAGAGTTGGTTGTGCGTCCGTTTGTGTGTCTGTTGCCCTCCCGACTCATAAGAGAGGACTTAAAAGTGGGGGAAGTACCCAAAAAGGAAAAACAAAAATCAAAACCAGCGAAGAAACAAGAAATTCATTCATTCCACTTCAGGGCACCAAGGGGGTTTGATGATCCTGCTTGGCAGAGACCATGAGACCAGAGGACCGGCTGCCATCGCCCGAGGTTCCCACAATATTTGACATTATCCTTATTTCTCATGTGTCACTGGAACCTCCGTCCTCGCCCTGGGGTTGCCCCAGAGCCCGGCAGGGATCGGGTGCGGGCGGTGCTGAGGTCCCCACTGGGGTTTTTGGGGGGTTATAAACCCCGGGACATCCCCGACACACGCTCAGAACCTCGAGGTTCAGCCCTCACAAAGTGGGGCTGAGTCTTTCCGGGCCGCCAGGGCTGGATTGGACCCTCCAGGGCAGAGAGGGGACACGGACGGGCAAACCTTCCCCCTCCGCTGCCACAAAATCCCCCGACTCTTTGTCCTCCCTTTAATCCCGGCCGTTTAAGGGGAAAAAATGTTTTCGGGCTGGTAGGATAAAAATAATACCCTCATTTTTTTTTTTGGTAATAAATCCTTCCTGCCGATCCCAGATATGAGAGATTTGGGTTTTTTGGTGTTTTGTTTTGTTTTATTTTTTTTCCCAGAAGAAGCGCAAAATACAATCTACAACTCAAGTTATTTGGTCATCCTCTTCCAGGAGCGTTGGAGAGGGCAATTTACCTGAAGGAGGAGAAATTAAAATAAAAATTAGCAGAAAATTCAAATTCAAGTACAAATTGTGCAGACACACACAGAGAGAACACGAGACCCGAGGAACAGCTCGTTCTGTCCCTTCGGAATTTCCGCGAGCGCAGATGCAAATTTCCCTCCGACTTGACCCATCAGGAGCACAAAATCCATTAATTCTCCCTTTCCCCACCTATTTCTCCACACCCGCTTTGGGAACTGGGATTGGGAATCTCTCGCCTTCCCTGCTCTATCCACGGAGCTCGCTGGGGATCGGGCAGCGGTGACGTCACGCCTGTATTACCCTTGACCGTGACTGGGCGTTGTTTGACCTTGACATCACGAGCTGCGATAATCGGCGAGGGGACCCTCACCCTTGATCTTCTGCTCTGCAGCAGCCCCAGGCAGCTCCCGCTCCTGTTTACAGATAAACAAGGTGTTATTTGAAGTCTAGACAGGAGGGCTAATGGCCAACAATAAAGCCCTGAAAAGGAAGTTTCCCAAGTTTAGCCTTTTCTTTCCTTTGTATCAAGGACTTTGAATAACTTCCCAACCGCAGCCTTTTATGGCAAAATGCCGGACAAGGGATTTCCCTCTCCATTTTTAACCCTACCAATTAATTTTCCATTTTTTCCCATTCTCCTTTCTCCTTTCTCCTTTCTCCTTTCTCCTTTCTCCTTTCTCCTTTCTCCTTTCTCCTTTTTCCTTTCCTTTCCTTTCCTTTCCTTTCCTTTCCTTTCCTTTCCTTTCCTTTCCTTTCTTCTCCTCTTCTTCTCCTCTTCTTCTCCTCTTCTTTTCTTATTTTCCCTCTCTCACATTTGCCCTTTTTTTCTTTTCTCTTTTCCCCTAACATGTTTTTTCCAGAGTAACTTCCTGCTCAGGAGGGGGAATTCTGCCCTCTCAGGCCTGTGCTCAGTGCAGAGGTGAGTAGAACTCTTTACTAGTTATTTTTCTATATATTATGGAAGGGCTTGGCCTTTAAAAAAGGACGATTTTTTTTTTGTTAGCAGCAGAAGAGAAGAGACTTCCAAAGGGTTTGCCAAGCAATTACTCCTGAAGACACTGACAGCCAACACGGTGTGTGCACATCCCACAACCCCCCCAGCTCTGTTGGTTCCCTCCTTGGGAACCGCCTTACCCTGCGTGGTTCGGCACTTTGGGGCAAACCCCGTGTTTATGTGTATTTAGGAATTACATCCAGCACAATCCCGTGCCTCCTGTCGCCCCCACTTCGAGGGAAGCTGCAGCCTGGCAGGGAGCTCAGCTGGCTCAGCCCACGGTTGGACCAGCCGTGGCTTTAATAAACTCCCTTTCCTCTCCACCACTTTCTCTTCCTTTACAAGGAACATTAAATGAGTGAGATCACGCTTTTCGGGCTCTCCAGTTGCGATTTGCTCAAGACTCGTGAATTCTAGACCATTAACTGGCTTGTTGTTGCAGTTGTTGGGGCTTTTCAGCTCTCCAAGGGAATTACAGTATCAAACGCCAACTTCTCACCCAAAACAAGAGCTGGAGGACAAAGCCAACTTGCCTGAAGTTGGGGACAAACCCTTCGCCTTCCAGAGGATGCAGGAGGCAGTTTACGAAGAGAAGATCCTCTGCTGGCAAAGCTGAGTTAAAATAGAACAATATTGCAGACATTTAACTACTCCCTGCCCCGAGGCTGGGACCTTAACACCGAAAATGCCCCAGATGATTTGGATGTTGGGTGAGCTGAAGTGTAGTGGGCATTTTTATTCTCATCCATTTACCCCTTTTCCATGTTACTCCCTTGTTTTACTCGCCCAGCTCCTCCTCACTCCATTTTCCTGCACCTTAAACAGATCTATATGATGTGTTTGGAGCACTTAAAGGTCTGTGAGGTGTCTGTAGACGTGGATGTGCGTTTTGCACGGCAGAAAAAGCAGCCGGGGCAGGTTGCGGTGATAAACGGCTGCCCCGAACCAACAGCCGTGTGCGCTTCCCAAAGCCTGGCCGGGTTTTATTCCCCGTGTCATGGATCTCTGTATTTATTCTAAATACTTCCTTTTTGACCCTGGCAGGAAACCTCTCGGGCGAGTCATCTCAGCTCCTTCCAACTCCCAACCAACTTGGGGTGAAATTCAGCTGAGGAAAAAAAGCTCAGCCGTGGCGGGATTTGTTCTTCCAACACAAGGAGACCTTTTAATTTGTATTTTTTTCCCCATTTTTTTGTTTGATTGATTGTTTGGGTTTTTTTTTTCCCCAGGCAAGAAAATGCAATATCCATGATATAGAATATTTTTGCCTTATGAGGGTTAAATTTCCTGTTTTTTTCTTAAGGGAAGACCCAAAGTGGGGCCGAGTCCTTCCCGTCTAAGACACAAATAGATAGTTGGGGCCATTTTAATTCGGGTTTGTGTTTCTAATTTTGATTTCTTGCAAAGCTGAGGCTGGAGGGGTGGGAAGAAGGAGCCTGTTCCAGTGGGAGCCGCGGGCCGGGCTCACCCCGAGGGCTGCGCTGGGGCAAGAGGAGACGCGGGAAGGGAAAAATGTGATTTTTCTTAGAGGGGTGGCGATGGTGTAAAAGGGAAAAGGGAGAAGGGAGGAGCGCCAGAATAAATTCCCAATCAGAAGGGGGAAAGGGCAAAGCAGAGCAAAGTTAACCCAAAACTTGAGGCTGTTGTTTTCCCCTCGCAGCGAGTGATGCTCATCCGAGACAGTCATTAGCATGGGCTGCCGATCCTCTTCCCTACACTAGACAGTGACCTTGAACTGAGCCTTGCAATCTCGCTTTTCCAGCCTCTTTTCCTCTCCCTCTCTCTTTTTTTTCATGGCTCTTTTTTTTTTCGCGGCTCCACAGGCAAAGATCTTCCTCCCACCAGCGTTTCCCAAAAGCCGCCTGTGTGGAGGTGGTAAAAACACCCAAACTCCCCTCGAGGGTTATGAAATGTCGCCTTCGAAAAGGTCTCTGTCTGCCTGAAAACTGGGATTGCTGCGAAGGGGGAAAAGCTCGGAGAATTCTTTTATTTGGGCTTGGGAACTGCCTTTTTTAAGGAACACCGCAAAAAAATAATTAAAAAAAAATAAAATCCAGATCCGGAGGGGTTGCTCCGAGCAGTGCGAGCGGAATTGGCGATATTTTCGGTGGGTTGTGCAGGGGAAGCTCCTCAGCCCGTGCCCCAGGCAGGAGGGCTCGGCTCAGCCTTTCGTTTTCCAGCAGCGCTCAGCCCAAACTGCGCATTACAAAAGCCCAAGCGCTCAACCTGAACTGGGAAATGAGTTTTTAATGGGCAAGAAATTCCGGGGAAAACGCTGTAGCTTTTCTTAGTAGCCCTTAGGATTTTTTTTGTTTGTTTTTTTCTCCTTCCCTCGGACCTGCAGCAAGCGCTGAGATGGGAGCGCTGCTCGAGGCCACCACGAGCAGGGAGTTCCTCTCCACGCTTAATGTATTTCTGAGCACGGCTGTGGCATTTCCCAGCTTAAAAAAAAAAATAGTGAACCTGGGGGTGCTTTTCTGCGTCTCCCTTGCTGAGATGCCCAGACTGAGATTGTCCCTCCACTCACTGTTTGAGGTTCGCTGGCTCTGCACACCAGCCCCGCTGATGCCTCCCCAAATGAAAACGTTTCATTCAATTTTTGGTTCCCTCCTGAAAAAAAAAAAATATTGCATGAAGAGGAAAAGCCTCAAACAGGCAGAGATTGGCGCAGAAATTCACTTTGCCGAGGTCCTGTGGAGAACAAAGCCCTGCAACTCCCGGGCACGTCTTACAGGGGGAATTTTGCAAAGGAAAGAGGAAGGTAGAGGAAGGGTTTTCTTAAAAAACAGAGCAGCAAACAAAGCCAATTCTGATGGCAACCTCGGGGGATCACGTGCTCATTTTTATATAAACTATTCCTCCCCGCTCTTGCCCAGCGTCGAGAGCAGCTTCTTCTGCAGGGAGGGAAGACACTCCTGGAGAAATTGCGAGCAGCTTTTTCACTTATACCTGCAGGGAGAAAAATTCCTTGGCAAGGTTTGAAAAAAAAGAGAGAGAGAAAAAAAAAAGAAAAAAGAACGCCAAAGTTTCATTCTAGCAAAATATTCCTGGTGGTCGTAATTCTTCCTTCGCAGGCAAAGCGTGTGGGAAGGTGTGCACGTCCCTCTCAAGGTATGTGTGGAGCTCATCCATGGGCGTGCCAGGGGGAAAGAGCGGCAGGAAAAGGTGGGAGAGAGGGTTTCCACCTTCGGGAGCTGTCCATGGAAGCACCTACAGGATTTATTTTATTGCCACCTGATTTTTTTTCAGGGTTGGGAATGGGTTTACCTGAAGCCCCACGAGGGGGAAAAAATGACTTTATGCTTGAGGAATATAAAAAATAGCGGTGAGGGAGGTTGGTTGTTGTCTGGAAAGGCGCAGTTGGAGAGATTGGGCTGCACCCGCTCGGCGGAGCCTCCGCGGGGGGGGTTTTACCTCTACAGGAATATTTACGGTACTTTGCAGAGTCAACCTGGCAGGGGGAACGCTTGGGAGTTGCTTAAGGCAGGCGAAGAATGCAAAGCCACGCAAAAAAATCCAGCAAACGTGGGGGGGCATTTCGGATCCTTAAAAAAAAACAGGAATGGGGGAATAGTAGAGAAAAACATAAGGAGGAAAAAAATCCAACCCAAACCACCCTCAAATGGTTCCCGCTTTGCACACAATGCTCCTCGTCCAGTATTTCTTCCCCCTTCCAGTATTTTTTCCCCTTCCAGTATTTCTTCCCCCTTCCAGTATTTCTTCTCCCTTCCAGTATTTCTTCCCCCTTCCAGTATTTTTCCCCCTTCCAGTATTTTTTCCCTTTCCAGTATTTTTTCCCCTTCCAGTATTTTTTCCCTTTCCAGTATTTTTCCCCCTTCCAGTATTTTTTCCCCTTCCAGTATTTTTTCCCCTTCCAGTATTTTTTTTCTTCCCACAACATATCTATTTTGCACTGACAGCATCCAGTATTGATTTTTTTTCCTTCACCCCTTGTATTCCTTTGCAGCAGCTCTTTTCAGTGCGACCACGAGAAGAGGATGGATGGGAGGGAAGAGCTCTCTGGTGTTACGAGGGCAGAATATATCGCTATAATGTGGCCAGGAACCAGCTCTGTGTGTGTGTGTGTGTCCCTCTATTTCCCGGGGTGGGGACCAAAGGGAACGGGCGAGAGAGCTGGAATTTTTATTCATTCCCAGAAAGGAAGCAAAAAAGATTTCGATTTAAACGCTTTGCTCGTGTGTGCGCCTTGGTGCATGCGGAATATACGCCGGGTAAATGGAGGCTGCACACGGTCGTGTTCTCCTGGCTCTGTATTCGACACACACCATTAATAAAAGCAATTGAGGATTGTTAAAAAAAATCTCCCATCCCTTTTGGAGAGACTGGCAAGAACCTGCCAAGAGGCTGCGTCCTGCCAGCCCGCGACAAACCACCTAGTCCGAGAAGAGAGGGGGAAACGATGATAATAATAATAATAATAAAAGAAAGAGTAGGAAAGGTCGCAAATAGCCTCCAAGTCTCCCACCCCACGGCGCGTCAATATGAGCCTGTTGCGGGCACCATCATTCGTCTCCTTAAAAAGCCCGTAAACTTTATATGACACAATATCTAATAGTAATTTATTGGGGAGATACTGTAAATTCGAACTGGTTTAGTTAGTAAAGGAGCTAATTAATAAGAACCAGCCTCGCCTTTGCGGATAGTGGAGGGCCCCGAATTGTTGCCAAGGGAGGGGCGTGCGGTGGTTTTGGGGCAAAACCTTCGCTTATCAATTGTTTTACGCTAAATATGACATTTTAGGGCTCTTGGCCCGTGCTGGGAGTAGCTTACAAAAAAAAAGGCTTTATGGGATTTTATTAATGATTTTTTTATTACGGGGGGCAGGTCGGGTGGGGAGGGGGGAAGAAAAGGCGTAAAAAGGCGGAACTTGCTGTTGTGTTTTGTCTCGGCTGGCAGAGAGGGGAGGGGACCCCCCCTCGAAGCGCAATTTGGGGCTCACGTGACCCCCCTGGACCAATGGGCACGAGCCGTCGGTTTAACTATGTTTAATGTCAGATAGCAATAAAGTAGAAGCTTTCGGTCAGGCCCGCGGAAATGGGCGAGCACAACCTCCTTAATCCCGGCTTTGTGGGACCTCTGGTGAACATCCACACGGGAGACACCTTCTACTTCCCCAATTTCCGCGCCTCCGGAGGGCAGCTGCCCGGCCTGCCGTCCCTCTCCTACCCCCGACGGGAGAACGTCTGCTCCCTGCCCTGGGCATCCTCGGAACCCTGCAACGGGTACCCTCAACCCTACCTGGGCAGCCCCGTCTCCATTAACCCTTCCTTCGGCAGAGCCTGCGACCTCGCCCGGGTGGAGGAAAGCAAATGTTATTACCGGGAGACCTGCTCGGACAGCGGCGGGCTGAAGAGGGAGGAGAGGGGCAGGGACAGTGCTTTGCTGCCCCTCGAATCCAGCCTCCCCGCTGGCATGGGGGGCACTTTCAGCAAATATGACTATCCGAGCAGCGAGGCGGTGCCCCACGACCCTCCGTCCTGCCAGTCCTTGGAGTCAGACTCCAGCTCTTCCTTGCTCAATGAAGGGAATAAAGGCACGCCCGGAGAAGCGGGGGGCTTGGTGTCCCCCCTGAACCAAGGCAGCACTTTAGGCAACGGTGGTAAGACTCGGGAAGGACGGGCTCGGCACTGGATCTGCTCGTGCTGGTGCAGGGGGGGCTTTGCCTGGAAACTTGCCGGCTCGGGGCTTCTCGGGGGTGTAATTCCTGGGCTCAGCGGTGGGAAGCGACGTGTCTATGTGTGCTGAGACCGCTAGGGGTAGCACCGAAATCCCTAATGTTTTATTAGGTGGTGCTTCTTTTAAAAGAAAAGGCTATAAACATGTAAATATCCCATAAAAAAAAGAGAGAGGGAGCCGCGGATCGGGGCAGTGGCTGCGCAGCCCCGAGAGGCGCCGAGGCTGCCGGAGGGTCTGGCGCTTGGGGGGCATCGCAGAGCTGTGTCTGCCCCAGGCAAGAGGTGAAAAGAGGGCGATGCTTTAAAATAACCCCACGACCTTCAAAGGTGTCACTGGGGAGGGAGGTTTCTCCCTGTTCCCCTCCGGGGGGTTCCAGGCTCTCTGCCCGTCCTTTCCGCCGTGCCCCGCTTAGAAGACTTCCCACCTTCCCCTTCCTCTGCCCCCAGTGCCCTCCCCACGCACCCCGCGTGGCCCTGGGAGGCAGCTGGGAGCATCCCTAAGCACCCACGGCCCCAACAGGGGGGCCCTGGGGGGACACCAGAGGAAAGGATGCTGGGGGTGCTGTTTGGTTTTTTAGAGAAAGGTGTTTTTGTTCCGTGCCAAGCGCTCAACTCTCGCTCCCTCTTCCCCAGGTGCTCCTTGGTACCCGATGCACACACGGTCCCGGAAAAAGAGAAAACCCTATTCCAAGCTGCAGCTGGCAGAGCTGGAAGGGGAGTTTATGGTCAATGAATTCATTACTCGCCAAAGAAGGAGGGAGCTCTCAGACCGATTAAACCTGAGCGACCAGCAGGTGAAGATCTGGTTCCAGAACCGGCGCATGAAAAAGAAAAGACTTCTCCTGAGAGAGCAAGCCCTTTCTTTCTTTTAAAGTTTTAAAAACGTCTGTGTCGGGTGTTATAAAAAATAGGAAAAAAAAAACAAAACAAAAACCAAACCCAACCAAACCCCACATAGACTCTCTAAGCGTTCACTCGAGCTCCCAGGACTTTACCTGATCACTCTTAATCCCCCCCATCCCTCCCTAAGAAATCGATGAATAAAGAAATGGTATCAATAAATAACCAGTTTCCCTTAGAATATGAAACCCGACAGCGAGAAAAATTAATAAGAATAAGAATATTGCATCTTCTCCGCCGGGACTGCTTCCAGAGATGCTCGTCGGGATGAAGGGAAGGTTTTAAGAGCGACTTTAGCCGCTTGTCCTTTCCCAGGAGCACAGGTAGGGTTTCCGTGCAGCGCCGGGCACCGTCGGGGCCGTCGGGGGTCCCGCTCCTCCCCCGGCCTTTCACCCCCGACTGGCGGCGAGTCCGGGTCTGAGAGTGAGGAGGGATCAGGGAGCATGTCCAGGGCTCCACGCGGGGTTTAGGGCCGATCTGACGTTCAGTGGGAAAGCGGGAGGGGAAAAGCAAAAATGAAATAATAGGGGCAAAAATCAAGAGGCTGAGGAGTGGGTCGGTTGTCTTAAAGGACCGACCCCACGTCCTTATGGAAGATGCTTTTGTGTAAGTGCACGGTGGGTCCCAGGATGTGGTTTTCTCAGTCTAAATTGAGGGTTTGCGACTAATCAGTGTCTCTAGGCTTAATCAGGATCCCAAGGCTTAATGAGGCTCTCCAGGCATAGACGCGAGACAAAGACTGTGTATATATCCGGTGTATATGGTATATATCTATATAATATATGAGGACTGTGTATCACACCATGTCCCCATAGATGGGAGGCTTTGATGTCCTCAACGCCAGAATGTCACAAGGAGAAGGAAATTCTCCCCCACCCCCTGAAAACTCTCCTGTGAAAAAAGTCTAAATTTCCCTGAATTTCCTTCCAAGTAAACTGAGCCTTTGGGAGATTTTTTTAAAATTCTCTCCTAATTCCCAGCGTTTCTCTGCACTGCCCTAAAATTACATCCTCCTTCTTTAAAGAAAAATGGTATTTCTTTGCAGCAGCTCTACTAAAGGAATATGAATGCTGATGTGCTGTGGGGTTTGATGACAGCGTAGGAAATCAGGTTAAAATAACCCTTCTCTTTGGTACCCGGCGGTTCCAGGAGCCTTTTGGAGCCGGAGCTCGACGTATCCCCCCTTGGTGGGATAACTCGAGCTGCGTTTTGTCTCCTATGGACGCTTTTCCCCCAATTAAACACAACAACAACAACAAAAGGAGAATGCGAGAGGGTTTGGAAGGAAATCGAGCTCAGACAGATCAGCTGCGAATCACCCTGCAGGTTTCTAGCAACGATGATGCTTTCTTTTCCCTCCCTAAAAAGTCCAGCTAATGGAGACAGCCCCAACTTCAAGAAGAGATTTCGGTCTTTGGGAGACAAGGAGGGGAGACCCCTAAAGCCCCCGCCTGGTTTTTCTCCTTTCAGGGCATTAGAAAGGGGCCTGGAAGGATGCGACGAGTTTTCTTTGTACTTGTACTCGCGTTTCCTGGAGGAAAACGCACCAATTTTCCATATTGGCAGTCAGGTCTGTGTTCAAGGCACTTCTGGGCTGGGGGGAAGCGACACAGACGGGGCTGGGACAGAGGAGCGGCAGTTTAGGGCCCGGGGAAGCTTTACCTGCTTGGAAATTGTAATTTAGGACAAAAAAGGGGAAAAAAAGGAGGAATTTTTATTTCAGGCCGAAGGGGGAGAAGGGGCCGTCGGTGCTGCGGCCGCGCCGCGCTTTGCTCCATTCGTTTTATATCGGAGGGGGGGATTAATTTTATGGCAAAGCAACGTTTTCTGGGAAGTCTGGATGCTCACCACGTGCTCCCGCTTCCCCGCGTTCATGGTCATGACCAGCAGCGCCGAGGAATGCTTTTATTTACGAGCTGCAAAGGATGGAGCAGACTCCAAAAAAAAAAAAAAATCCCTCCCTGGGCTGGAAGGAGCCTTTTCCTTCAGCTTTATTTCTGCAGGAGCGCCCGGCCGACCCTTCTCCCTTCATCCCCGTCTCCTTCTCCCCCTGTTTTCCTTTAAATTCCCAGCCGGGAAATGTCACGTCTTTATTTTCTTCCAGTTGCTTTTGCAAAGAAAGATTCTCTCTCCCTCCCTTCCTCCCCCGCCCCAGTGCCAGTTTCTGGGTGAGGGTCCCCGTTTTCCCCCTCCTCCCACGAAAAAGGAGCCCCTGCAGAGGGTCTCGCCTGTGCAATAAAGCCCTGGATGTGTTAAAACACACCCAGAGAGTTCTCTCTCTGGATGCTCCAGCCCAGCCATGTGCAATGTGGAGGAACGCGACGTCTTGGGGACATTCAGTTTTGGGGGTAGGGGGTGGTCGCCAGGGGCGATAGGGACGTTTTGGGGGGTGGTCGTGGCTTTGGGTGCTCTCAGAGCGCCGTCTGGTCGTGGCGAGGGGCTGAGTTGGCTCCTCAGGGGGTGACTTGGGGCTCTGAGGGGTCGTGGGGTCCCAGGGGAGGGTGGAATTCCAGGGAGAAATTAAAATAAAGGGCCGAACCCATCGAGGTTTTGCCGATCTGAGCTCCCCAAACCCCCCCGGCAATGAGGCAGAGGAGGGGATGGAGCCGGGGCTGAGGAAGGGAGGAACGAGGGTGAGTTACGGGGAGATGTCAGAAATGCTGTGTTGGGTTTCAATCCCACCATCGCCAAAAACAAATCAATCCGTTTCGTTATTCTTCACCCACCGAGGGGCTCTTGTATCCCCCGAAAAAAAAAACAAAAAACCCCCAAACCCACCGCCCTCCCCAACACAAAAGCCGAGGCACCAGCAGCAACCCCCGGGGGGAAAACGCCGAAGGAAATAAAAATATATGCAATATTCCCTTCCAGATTGCTTTAAAAAGGCGGCTCGGTGGGATTTCTGTGGGGTCTGTGTTTGTTCTCCGTGTACGTGGCATCGTTTTTTCTGCTTGTATCGCCTAGTTTAGGTCGTTGCCGTTGTTAATCCGCACCCCTGGCAGTAGAGCCCGTGTGTAATGGTTCTTACCTCAAGCTGTTCTGTGTAGGGTCTATGCAAATGTCTGTTAGAGCACGCTCCGGCTTTATAGAGTCATGTAAAAAGTTGCTTCACAATAATAATGATAATAAAAAATAATGTATTATTATGTGATTTCTTGATAATAAATAAAATTGCCCAAACATCTCCGTGGTGATTTACTGTTTATTATTTAAAATTAGTATTAAGTTAGAAGGTTAATAAAAGAGCAAAAAAAATATATTGGCCAGCGTTGCCTTCTGTGCCTTGTAGATCATGTTTTGGGGAAAAAAAAAAAGAAAAGTAATTAAATGAATGTGTAAAAGGCATTGTAAAAGAAAAAATATCGCTTGCTATGTCACTCTAAATATAATTAGGAAAATCCTGGGGAAACAGAAGCATAAGGTAATCTCCGAATTGCTGCTTTAATGAGTCAGGCTCGTGCACGGAGCATTAATTGGAAGCAAAAACTCCACCAAAAGGCTATTTTTGGGGGGCAAAGAAGCTGAAATATGAATTATTTGGGATTCTTTTGTCCGTGCTGGAGCGGGCGGGGGGTTTGCGCCTCTCCTGGAAGCTTCTCCTTCCCCTCTGTGTGCCACGGGTGGGCTCCTCACGGATCCACAACCGGAGGAACGTCCAAACCAGCCTTTAAGATGGGAATGATTCGCGAAAGAGCAGCTCTTAAAGTGGAAATATATTGGATTGCGTTTGGGTTGGGGCATGTTGATGCTTATGGTTATGGTTATGGTTATTGGGATCAGCATTACGGCGTCTCTTCCACGGAAATTCGCAGCAAATTCATTTAACAAGAGGGAAAAAAACCCCAACCCCGTCAGGCCAATTTAAATAAATTGGATTATGATGTCCTCGATGTCTCTCTAAGTGGGTATTTACACGTAATGGTTTCTCTGGATTTTCCTTTTGGGGGAGATGCCACGGACTCCCCGGGGGAGGGAAAAAGCTTTCAGGAGATCGAGAAGGGATTTTTATGAAAGAAACGCCGAAGGAACCCCCAGTTTGGTCTGTGGAGAGTCTCCCTCAAGTCCTGGCCGTGGCCAGGCCCAGGAAATCCCAGCTCAGCGCTGGACACCCTGGATGTCGCTGCCCTCAGGCTCAGCCGGAGGGATTTCAGCTCAATTTTCCTGCAAAACCCTCACACGGTTCACAGAAATCAACGTATTGTTCCCCCCTGTTTCCTCAGGTAGGATCCTCCACCCCCAAACTTATGAGGATTCGTCCAGTCCTGAGCAGTTTCCTACCGGTTTTTTTTTCTTCTTTCCCCCCTCCCTCCCAGGAGGTGCTTGATTTGAACAGAGGAGGAGGAAGGCGAAAAGCAAATATTTCTATAGGAATGGGCCCCATCTCTGCCCCTTCCAGCAGCAAAACCCCAACCGGCCTCGAGCGAGATTCAAGCTGGGGGATATGGAGCAGCAGGAGTTGGGAAAATACAAAGACTTTAGGTATCCTAAAGAGGGAAAATCCACATTTTTCATGTAACAGTTACTTTTTAAACTTTTTATTTTATTTATTTTTTCCTACCCACCCTCCCTCTGGTTCTTCTGCTCCTCATTTATTGTCCAGGCAAACCCAAGCTCCACTTGGATCTGCTTTTCTCTCCTTATTTCGATGTCCCTGCACCAACCTGGCAGCAAAATGGGCAGGAGGAGGAATTATGCCTAACGGGGCCGAGCGCTGTGGAGTGACATAAATTGTAGATATTGGGAGTCGGTTCACCTTGACCAGGAATAGTTGGATTTCAAAGACATTCAAACACTCACGAAAACAGATAAAACTTATTTATTACCAGCGAGAGGAGAGAACAAATTGTTGCTTCGCCATAAAATCCGAATTATTTCTGGGCCCGTTTCTTTTATTCCGCTGCGTATTTCATGGCTGCGCCTTCCGAACGAGTTCGTTAGCGAGGGGGGAAACCTCCGCGCTTTAATTGCGAGGAATATTTTCTCCCGCTAATGGCAAAGACATTTCACGACTCCTGCAACAATCGTAGAAAATATTCATGTGCGAGGGGCGATTTTAGGGATTTATTCCCATTTCGGTGCTTTCGATGGATACACAAATGTGGGAAATATAATGAGCAAAGTAGGATTTTTTCCCCCCTAGGCCATGAGGGTTGTTCTTGACACCTTCGTGCAGAAGAAATGTCCGATTTCTTTGAACTCCCTCTACAAAACCCGACCCGACTCAGCCCTGAGCTCATTTCAAAGCAATTAGCAGCCACTTTAAGCCAAGGTTAATCAGGTAGTCTGGGAGAAGCGCCGAAAAACCAAGGCAGAAAGTCAAAATTCTCTTCTCCCGCTCCTCATTTCCACACAACTCTCTTTTTTTCTGACCCAAACTGGGCGATTTTACACTCAAATCCAGGCGGGCCCAGGGGTGGATTAACAGAAGACAAAACAGAAAGACTTAAAACTGGAGGGGAGAATGAGAAGAATTCAAAGGTGTGGAGAGGATTAGGAAGAATTAAAATGAAATGAGAAAATTAACAAAATTAGAATGGGAGAAAAGAGGAAAAATTAGAAGTGGAGGAGACGATAAATCTGGTCCTGCTGCTGCAACCCCAGGTCGGTGCTTTGGCCCAGAGGGGTCGGAGATGGAAACTTTCATTTTTTTCCTTCTCTACACCCCCCAAAATAAGCAGCTGACCCAGCTCGGAGGGGTCTGGGCTGTGGGTGCCTGGGGGTGNTGGGATGGCAGGAAAGGGGGTGTGAGAGGGTGGGATGCCAGGGAAGGGGGTGAGGAATGCCAGGGAAGGGGGTGAGGGATGCCAGAGAAGGCAGTGAGGGGTGCCAGGGAAGGGGGTGAGAGAGGGTGGGGGGCACCCCACCTTGTTGTTCTGCCCCAGGGGTGCCCCGGGGGGTGCTGGAGGTTGGGACTATCTGGGAAAAACTGCTACAAGAAACGTGATTTGTGTTTCACGGCACAAACCCAGCGGTGCCCCTGCCCACGCGTGGAAATGTTTTGCCCCCTGAACACACCCCTGCAAGTCCTCAAAAGCGAACAAAAGCAAAGCACCCCCTTGGAGCCGCGTTTTGGATCTGAAAGGGCGACAGCAATTAACAATAAATATAATAATTCCCATTAAAGTGAAAAGAGGGACTGGATTCCCCTTCCCAGGGTTGTGCGTGGCTCAAGCTCCGTCCCTTGGCTGATTCCGCGATATATGAACTGTTTTCTCTGCTCCCCCCGTGCTTTTATCCCGATGTTTGCAGGCACAACCCCCCCTTGTCCTTCCCGAGCCGGTGCCTGCCCGAAAATGCCTCAGTTTGGTTCCGAGTGGGGGTTCATAAACATAAAATAAACACAGAGTGGGAATAATTAGCAGCATTTATCAGCATCTGGCCACCCACCCCACTCTGAAACCTTCCAGACCCTGGGAGAGGAAAATGAAGTACACTGCAAGTAATTAGTTTTAAGCAAATCATTCCAAATAGAAACTTACAGGTAAAACCTAATGAAGTGCAGAGAGCGGGGAAAAAGCCTCTTTTTTATTGCTTGGTAGGCAGCAAGTAGACACAGCAATATTTTACTGTTGAGAGAATAAATTAATTAATATCTCTGTAGCTTGCAACTACAATGGCTCCATGGATGGCCGCATTTAAAGGAGATATATGTATCCAGTCTCATTGGTGTTGTTAACAAGAGCGATAATAAAGATGAAAAGGATAAGAAAGATAAAAAGATCGCTCGGGTTGTGCTTCTTGCTGTGGGGAAATTACGCGAGTTTTCTAATGGCTGCATCTTGTTGACTCTCTATAAACTCTTTTTCTTTTTTTTTCTTTTTCTTTTCTCTATCTTTTTTTTTTTTTTTTTTTTTTTTTTTTTTTTTTTTTTTTTTTTTTTTGGTCAGACTTCATTAAGTGGCTTCATTTTCATGTTCCTCGGATGGGAAATGAAGATCCGCGCCCCGAGCTCCCCAATAAATCTCGTATTAACTATCCTTCTCTGCAGCTTAAGGGGAGGGGAGATCTCCCTTCTCTCTAATTCACACCAAAAATTGACTATTTTTGAAAATGCAGCATTTTTCCTGCTTTTGTCAGTGAGGAAATGTCACCATTTGCCTCTTGTGCTTTTCTCGTACTGCAGAAACGAAGGAATCTTGAATTTCCCTCAGTCAAAATAAACCCCATTTATTCCCCGTTTCGCTCCAGCTGCAACTTGAGCCCATGTGCCTCAAATCCGGGTTAAAAATCTACCTGTAATTTTTAAAGAGAGTTTGTGCTTGAATTTTAGGCTTGGGTTGGTCAAGCGCTGCCACAGAGAACACATAAACCATCAGGACTTCTCGTTATAAAACCCTTTGCCAAAATTACTCCATTCCAAAGGGAAAGCGTATTAATATTCAGTTTTGAAGCCACGAAACTCCTGCGATTCCCAAACCCACACGTGGGGTGGAGAAATGTCGATAATTACAGAGAGTGTGGAAATTCATTTTATTTTTATGATTAACCAGTAAACTATTATGAGGTGAGACGAGAAGCTGCTAAAGGAGAAAGCATTTAAAAAATTAGGTATGGAAAAGTACAGTGCGAGACCCAAGGCAGCAGTGAGGGAAGGAGGGAGGTTTGGGGACCAGTAAATCGAGGAATAAAAGGCAAAAAAATAAAGCCACGTACACTTCAAATCAAAATATCTTAAGGCAGAAATAATAGTAAAAAAATAATTTAGTAGATGGTGTAGACCAGGAGGGGTTTGGGGGGTAAAAATTAAACCCGGTGGGGTTTGGGGAGGATCTGCAGGAGCAAATGCGAGGGGTGAGGGGGGTGAACACAGAGTGGAGGGGAAATGTGTGTGCAAAGCTCCGGTGGGGAAGGGTGGGGTGAGCTCCGAGCAGGGCACAGCTCGGTGGGGAACTGTGGGGTAAGGTCCGAGCAGGGCACAGCTCGGGGTGAGGTCGGAGCAGGGCAAAGCTCGATGGGGAACTGTGGGGTGAGGTCCGAGCAGGGCACAGCTCGGGGTGATGTCCGAGCAGGGCACAGCTCGGGGTGAGGTCGGAGCAGGGCAAAGCTCGGTGGGGAAGGGTGGTGTGAGGTCGGAGCAGGGCACAGCTCACCCTCCTCCCCCGAGTCCTGCCAAGGAGCAGCCAATTCCTCGCACCCCCGTTGGGGTTTGGGGGCTGCGGGAACCGGGGGGAGTTTCCCTTTGGATCTGCCCCCGAACTCGCTCTTTCCACCTCATTCCCCCCAGAAAAATCCCCGCATTTCCAACTTCCAGCCAGAGCCCCAACACTGACTTTATGGGTATTTAAACCAACCATCTTCATCTGTAATTGTGGATGAAGAGTATTTATTGCTCCGGTGGAGAACTAGAGATATAATTATCTCTTTATAGAGAGTCTGTGAAATAAAGCATCTGTCTCCCCCCCAGACACACACAAAGGCGGCTCAAACTTTCCCATCTGCACAAGCACTTCTTTTATTTTTTCCCCTTTTTCCACCCAAAATGCGTTTATCAAAGTCCGGGGATTCTCTCCTCAAAGTTTTAAGAAACGCTCCCAACCCCACGGAATGGCTTTGCCGAGGTTTTCTCTTTCTCTTTTATTTTTTTTTCAATGGGGCTAAAGAAAATACCTCTTGGCCAAAAGGAGCCGCGGTGGCCGCAGAAATTCCGTGTTGTCCTTCTTTTTACAGGGCAAAAGGGATTTGGAGGAGAATCTTGGGGAGTGGGGGTAGAGTCGAGGGTCAAGATATTGAGGAAAAATCTGTTGCAGGATTTTTCGGTGTCTCTTTGGAGGCCGAGAGGCATCGAGGCCAAGGGGATGTGCTGGGATAAGAGGGATATTTCTCGGGGAGGACAGAGTGAGACAGAAGGGTCTGATTATAACCTAGAATTTAATTTTTTTTTTTTTTTTTTGGCAGTGGATAAATTTGCTTTCACTCTTTCTCCACCATCTCCCTCCGAAAGTGCAAATAAATGTTGGAAATTTGGATTTTGGGGAAGCTTTGGGGTAGAAGCTGCCCAGAATTAGCCTCCACCCCTTAGTTTATTTTTTATTTTTTTTTATTCTTTATTTTTGAATTGTCTATTCTTTATTTTTTTATCATTTCTTTTGCTTTCTCTCCCTTCCCCCGGCCTTCCTGCGCTGCCGCGGGAGGAGCCGTCTGGGCTGCCCGTCTGGGTGGGCGGGGGCCGCCCTCGCAAAGTGAAGGTCAAGTTAAGCCTCCAGGCTCGGCTCCGCGCCCGTCCGCGCTGCTCCGCCGAAGGCAAAGCCATTGCCGGCGACCTCCGCTCAACGCCGCAACCTTCGGTTTAATTAACCCCCTTCTCCCCCTCTCCGGTCTTCAAGGGGCAAAGCGAGGAGCCAAACGCCGAAATAGCAAAGGGATAGGCCGATTCTGTGGAAGCTTTTCCTCCAAATCCTGATTTTTTTTTCATCCTTCCTCCCCCACCAAGCCGGACTTCAGACTTCAAACAAGGTCTTTCCCTTCCTTTCTCCTTTTTTTCCCCCCCTTCATTTTTGCCCCCTTTCTCCTCTTTTCCCAGCAAGATGCAAACCCGTCTGCCGTGGAGGAAATGAAACATCATAAAGAAAAGCCCAATTAAGGTTTAATGTCTGAACATTTCCATTTCCTCCAGAAAACAATGAAGTTCACTCGGTAAGGAGAGAGGCAGAAGGAAAAGGGGGTGGAGGGAGAGGGGCAGAATATTTTGTCTCAAAGAGGGAGGAATTGGCCATAGTGGGGTAATCCTGAAATTAAAGGGGGGTGTGGTTAGGTGGGTGTGGGGGATATTTGGGGGTAACTAAACTCTTCTGCTGGCGGTGCTCGGAGATGGGGAACAACTAAATAAAATAATTAGGATTTTAATGCCTGGTTAGAGTTGATTTCTGCTCATATTTGACCGGGGGAAAAGGCCTGAGCGAGGGCTGAGCGCGGGGGAAAGAGGCAGGGGAAGGGGTTAATGTTAAATAAGCGATAACGGGGGGATTGGGGGGAAAAGGGTGGGTTGGGTGAAAGAGCAGGGGGATAAAACCCCGAGTCCCTTTACCTTGCACCAAGTCCTGTCCTTGCCTTCCTCCCTTTCTCCTCATCCCACACGGCGCTGGTTTCACGCCGAACCTTTGCACACCAGGGGAAAAAAAATAATGTAAAGAGGGAAGTGGGACCTGAAATACCCCCAAAAATAAAGAGGGGGAAACCCAGTCTAAAGCCCCAGAAGCTGTCACCCAAACGCTTTGGGCGGTGGGAAAACGGCAGGAAGGGAACAAAGCTCAGCCGGGAGGGTCTTCGGCCAGGTCTGGGTTTGTGTCTTCGCATCGACATCCAGCCCCGAACCCCGAATCGTCCCCCCCACCCCGAGCCCAGCCCGCAGTGGGGACCCCACCCGTGACAATCAGTGGGGAGGGTTTGCTCTTTGTTTCTCTTCGAGGGGGCAGCCCGTGGGTGGGGGGCAATGAGGGCGCACCCCAAGGGGCAGCCCGTGGGTGGGGGGCAATGAGGGCACAGCCCAAGGGGCAGCCCGTGGGTGGGGGGCACGGAGGGCGCACCCCAAGGGGCAGTCCATGGGTGGGGGACCCTGGGGGCACCCTCCGGGCACCAAGAGGGGACAATGAGGCCGCGCATCGCCCGTTGCTGCCACCCCAAACCCTCGGGGTCCACCATCTCCCCAGTCCCCCCAAACACCAGGGGAGCATTAAAGGCTCCACTTCTCCTTATTTCCCACTCCTGAGAGAACATCGCAACAAACACCCCCCTGGTTTTCAGCCTTAGAGCTCATTCAGAGGTTAAAATGAGTGAGTTTGGAAGGAACTCAGCTCAACTGAGAAGACGATTTTGCAGATATTTGCAAAATATATCATTCTTTTGGTCAAATCTGTGCTCTGCGGGATAGACATCCACAGAGATACTCGATCAGAAGGCAGGAATGCAAGGTAGAAATGAATAAAGATGTATATTTATGTGGTAAGAGCAAATAACCAAACGCTTCTGCAGAATTGTCCGTGCCACAGACACACAATTTTATAATAAGTATGGAAAGAGAGGAAGGAAAGGAGAGAGAGAGGCGCAGAAGGGAAGAAAGGAAGAAAGAAAGAAGGAAAAAATGAGGGAAAAAACCCACACGGGGAGGGACTAGAAGGAGAGATTAGAGAAAGGTACGACCATTGGACCGATTTTTAATTCATAATTTATCTGCTTTCAATACATGAAGTTTTTAAAGCCAGTACCTTATTAAATGAGAGCTCGGGCTGCATTAATTTAGGTCTATATTAATTTCAACTGACTCTGGCACCAAAAAAAAAAAATCTACCCTCGTCCCCAAGGAAGAAAAGGACGCGAATATAATTTTTTATTCTGCAGAGGGATAAAGGAGCAGCTCTGCCTGTTCAGGGCACCGAGTGAAATAAAACTTATCTAAGAGATTTCCGTGCCCCAATCCCTGCGCTTCTCCAACTGGAAATCAGAGCTGGGTTTGCATGAAAGGGCAGATTTTATAGGAGAAGGGCAGAGGTGAGAAGGGCAGGACAGGTAAATGCATTGGCTCCGTAGGGAGGTGCAGAGGGATGGGGGGATGGAGGGATGGAGGGATGGAGGGATGGAGGGA
>VWZD01010869.1:72033-85740 GCA_013396695.1 Sakesphorus luctuosus | reverse complement strand
TCTCCCTTCCCTCCTTCCCCGGCGCATTTATCTTCTCCGAGACTGGATACACGTTTGGAAAATGTCACCCCGTGAAGCAGCTGAAGGATTTTGTTTCATTTTATTCTGATTAATGCGGGGATGGCCGAGGGAGCCGTCGCGCTCTTGATGGCGAATTATTGAAGTTTATCCCCATAAACTGTTGAGATCCGGCTTTGATCAATGGTTGTCTGAGGGAAATACATCTCCGTGTTGGAAAAAAATAACAAAAAAAAATAATAAAAAAGAGGGTTGCGGGAGCCAAAGTATTAAAGTGCAGCGCTTGGAAATGATTTCCTGAGTATTTAAGGATTAAGCACCACGCATGTGAACGTGTGTGCGGTTTGAGCCGGGCTGGGCGAGGATTAAACGCCCGATTCTATTCTGAACTTTGCATTTCGGGGCTATGTCGCTAATAAATGGGTCGCCCAACAGAAAACACATTTTCCCTGCCACAATTTCCGACTTTTTATGCAGTTTTGCAGGTTTTAGTGGCGCTGCTAAAGTTATCAAGAGGGAAGGTCTGGCGAATAAAGGATTATTTTATTTAAAAGGTTTGAGCGTGTTTTATATGTATTCCTTTGTGTTTAAATCAGTATTTTTAGAGGTTTGGAGGAGGGGAGAAGAGGGGTGAGTAGGAATAGGTGTTGCTTAACGAGCTCTCTGTGTTTCCTGTCTCCTCCAAGCCGAATTTCGCAGCGGTTCCCTGTGAAATTCTGCTCGAATTCCCCAAACGTCGCCCCTTCAGAGGCTTCAACATCTCCCGCAACTGAGCCGAGCGGGGGAAAAAAACCCTAAATAAATAGCCGGGAACACACAGACATCGCTATTTCCCAGTCTCAGGCGGCAGAGAAGGTGGGCACGACCCCGCGGCAGGGGGGGGAACACAAAGACTCGGGAAGGCCACGGCGAAGTGTGACTTATATTGGTTATTATTGAGCCCAACTCCCCTTAACGCCTCTGAGCCATCCCTTCCATCCCAATCCAGTCCCCGCCGCACATTTTTATCCCAGACAGTCCCAGCCTCGCCTGCGGTTGGGAAGCATAGTTCAATCTGCTTTTATCTTGATTAAGTCCACATGATTTTGAACTTGCAGCTCAGGTCTAGAGAGATCTAAGTGATTTTTTTTTCCTTTCCCTTTGAATTGTTCACAGCTTATATAGTTTTTCTTTCGCAGCTTGGCATCCAGCCAGTTAAATTTATCTCTGCCATTTGGGGACAATAACATTTTCCAAGCGCTTCCCACTTGTAGCGATTGTCTCTCCCTTCAGATTTCCTGGACACAAACGTGTCTTGTAATCTGTTTACTGGCCTGACTTTCCTCTTCTCTTTATTTTTTTTTTGAAGTCCATCTGAGGAAGTCATTGTAGAACCGTCGTGGAAGGGAGGGAAAAATTACTTTGAGAACATCTGATAGGCCGAAGTCATCAGACATCAGGAGTTGGAGGCTCTTTAGCAGGAGCGAAACCCAACTCTGGGGCTGAGGGAGATGCGGCTGCCAAAGAAATCCTTCTCGCACCCTCTTGCAACGCGTTGGCGGCTTTTTGCCCTCCCCAAAATAGCGGTTTTTTCCCCTAAAAGCAAACTCTGATCAACTGGCTGAAACAGGGAAAGATTCAGGGTCTAAATTAGGGAGCGTATCTTGAGAGCGCAGCAAGTAGCAGTGAGTGCTGAGCCAGGTTGGTGTCAAATCTATTTTCTTCTATTTTTCCCTTCTCTTTCTGTTGGGGTTTTTCTTCCTTTCTTTCCTTTTTTTTTTTACCCCCCTTCCAGTCAGTGGTTTTTCTACTGTACGAGCTGGGACAAAGATTTCTTTATGGCAACGCTTACAACAAAGTTTTTGACCGAAGTTGGGAAGTTGGGAACGAATTTACGTTGAGTTCAGATAACACGAGCTTAGAGGTGGGAAGGAAAAAAATTCATATATTGTCACCCCAATGGGAGGGGAACAAAAAAAAAAGGGAAAATAAGAATGATTTATTGAGAAGAGTTCAAGTACAGGATTAACCTAAATCAAAATATAACTTCAGATGTTTACACAGCTCAGCTAAAGCAAACTTCCACAACTCCGATTTCTGATTTTGGTGCAGTCGCTACAAGGATTTTTGGTCACGAAACGCCTCGAACATCCCCTTAAAATTCCTGTTAGTAACGCAAAACACATCTCCGAAGCCTCGAGCCGATTCGCCTGCTGAAAACGCTGTTAAATGTGTTAAGTGGTCGCATTATATCAAGGCAAACGAGCGCGGACTCCGAGCAAGGGGGGATTGGCCGGGGACGGGGGTTGGAAATGCTTTTTTTTCCTTCCACTTTGCTTTTGCTTTTTCTGCCGGGGCAGTTGGAGTGGGGAGAAACCTCCGGTGAAGGTGCCAGGATGAATGTGGGGATTTCGAAGTGGAATTGCGGAATAAGCACAAGGAGGTCGGGGCTGCCCCTTCCCCTTCCCCCTGGCTGAGAAAGACCCAAATAAAGGGGGCGAAAAGTCCTCTACATTCACCTTGTACACACAGTCCTCTCAAAATCAACAAAATCAGACCTTTCCTCCCCCTTCTCAAGTTCCCCTGGATGTTTCCCCCCCTTTAAAGAACACAAATGCGGCTTTTCTTCATTTTCCCCCTCCAGGCTCCAACCTTTCCCATTCTGTAGGAAATGAAGGGGGTTTAAAAAAAAAAAAAAGAAGGGATTTAAACGCTCTGGATGTTTTAAGGTTATGCCTCGAGTTATTTGTCTTTTTTTTTTTCCTTTTCCTTTTTTTTTTAAGAGCAACCAAAAGGAATGCAGCCTCCAGCCTCATTCCGTTTTATGGTGGTCACTTTGGTGGTCAAATTCAAGTGCTGTGACTCCACAGCTGCCTCTTCTTTGCTTCCTCGCAGGAAACAGCCAAATCCTACCCTTTAAACTGGGTTTAAAACCCAAACCGACGCCAGGGTTTGGTTTCGATGTATTTACCTACAAAGGGCAATAAATTATTCCCGCACCTAAAGGAGAGACGGGGAGTTTGTGCCACTCGGGGGTTTGTTCTTCGCTCCTGGGTGGGTGTTTTGGGGAGTTTGTGCCACTCGGGGGTTTGTTCTTCGCTCCTGGGTGGGTGTTTTGGGGAGTTTGTGCCACTCGGGGGTTTGTTCTTCGCTCCTGGGTGGGTGTTTTGGGGGGTTCCATGACCATTGTTTGGGCTCCAGGAGCTTCTTGGGGATTGTTTTTTTTTTCAAGGACACGCTCCAATTCCTCTTCTGGATGCGAAGCTTCACGCCCAGAGCCTTGCACGGAATCCAGACTGGAATAAACAACAACAAAAAGATGTGTATTTTAGAGCCTTTCCCCTTTTAACCGGAGGGAGAAGACGCTCCACGCAGGTCGCAAACAGGAGGGAATTGGGAAAAAAATAATTACACCCATAAACAATCGCTTAACATTATTAGTTTGGAGTTAGTATTAATACCGGTCCATAAAAAGCCAAGTTTAAAAGATCACTGACACTTTAATTAAAAGTTTTGCCCAAAACGACGTCCAAGTAATAAAAAAGGCGGATTACAAACCTGGAGAAATTCATCTCTACAGCCACAGTTCTTGCCCCTATTTTTATATATATATTTATATATATCTTCGTCAGCCAAACGGTGCATTAGAGAGGAAAACAGGTCTCATTTCGCAATTACAGACATATTTATATGTGCGTTCGTCTCTCTCTCGCCACTCAGACGCATTCAGAGACACTCACACGCCCCGATCCCTTATAAAAAGGGTTTTATGAGAACGGCGCTTTAAATAGAAAATACAAAGCCAGAGCAGGGTGGGAAATCCAGAAATTAATGAGAATAAATGGTGAGGAGCGCGTTGTTCTCCTCGGGGGTGAGGAAGAGCAAAGAACCTGAGCATGGGCAGGGAATCCGCCATGTTTCCCTCCAAGAATTCCCAATAAATGCCTCAAAATCCAGACACGCCGCCCGATCCCCACCCCACTTGGGGAAGCTCTGCTGAAACACCACTGGAGTTTTTGCTCAGCGATCCTGAAATCTCTGCTCGCCCCCAAGGTAGGGACTGGAGGGGCCGTTTGGGTACATGGAAATCAACTTTCACCCCCTCCTTTCCCTGCATGGCGAGAGAATTTCAGGCTATTTTTATTTTTAACCAGGCTGGAACCTCGAGGTGCGTTTTCCTCCCCATTTCTCTCCATCCGCCTGGGAATTAAGAAACCTCCTTGGATAAAAAAAAAGCGACCTACAGTTTGGATGACAGAGAATTAAATAAAACTGATTAGAGAAACGCGAAGAGGTGGAGGAGCTGCCAGGGATGCCCAGCGCCAACAGGGACACCCTCGGGCAGGACTGGCATCCTCTGGGGCTGCTTTTTGGTGAATTGGTTATTTTCGGGTGTGTTCATGTATAATTTTTTTTTCCCAGGGAGGAAAACGAACACGGGGCAGCCGTCGAGGCTTTTTCTGCTCCTGAAATACAGCGCTCAAAAGCTGAGATTTGCCTTTTCCCCCTTCTTGTTCTTTGAATTTACTGCGACTCGATTTGACAAGATCCCCTATAAAAGCATCTCGCTCGCTCCTGGCGTGTTGGTTTTATTCGGGGTATTCAGACCACCACCAAAATCCCAGTTCACGGTTTAGTTCGGGTTGGCGTGTGGACAATTCAATATTTTTATTTAATCTCTCCTTTTTCTCGGCGTTTTAAAATGGAGAATAAAGAAGGAAAATGCTTAGGTGATATCCTCTGAAAATAAAAAGGGATAAAAAAGGGGACGCGCTGTAATATTTCCATATGTAGATGAAACCTCTGCCCGGCAGGGAAACCTTTCCCACCTCAGGCAGACGATTCCTAATCCAGGTGAAAACCCAATTAGCGCCCAATTGTTGCAGCCAATGTTGTTCCTCCAGGGCTGTTTGAAGGCGCTGGGGGTAACCCGGTACAATCCTTCAGGTGCCCCTTTCCAGTGGGTTCACAGGAAGGAACCTTTTTGCTCTCCCTTATTCTGTTTCTACCCGGTTATTCTTTGCAAAACTCCGAAAATATCTGGCAGCGCTTCATTCCCTCTGGTTTTTCGTACCAAAATGCAGCAGGACTGAGATAGAAAAGGCTCTCGGGGCGCGGAATGGAAGACAAATGACTTTAATAAGAATATCTTTTTTAATTCAGCTGGCAGAATAAATGATGAGAGTCTCGCTGAAAGTCCCTTCATTGATTGACAATAAACAATTGCATTAAATATTCAATATGCCACTCTGACGTAATAAATATTTAACCAAACATTAAAGCAGGTTTTCGAATATTTATTAGACATCGACTTAATTCATTTGTTCTATTCCTTGATATATCACTAATTCGATCTCAAAAGTCATTAAGCCGGGCCTGCTTTAACTTTAAAGTTGGAAACTTCCCGCCGTCCCTGTCACTGCCTGACTGGAATATTCTCCATCAAGCACGTCAAGCCGGTGATGGAGAGTTGATGTGCACATTGAGATCAACATAATTAGCGTATGTTAGAAGCTTGTTAATTAGCACCAGCCCCCTCGCTCCCGGATAGAGAGATGGATAGAGATTGACTCGTAATTGAACAGCCCGGAATTGCTGCGGATTCCCCGCTTATTGGGAAATGTTGGAAAACTTCCTTCTGCACCTCCAGCGATTTTATTGAGCTACCTACAGCCTATCCAGGAACGCGTCTGAGGATAGAAACAGCCAGAATAATAAATTATAATAATCAGCGTAATTAAAATATTTTTTAAAAGGGTGGAAAAACACTGGTCGAGCTCCCTTAGACCCTCCCTCCCCCCCTCCTCCTCCCCAGCCCAAATCGCCCCCACCCCATCTCCAAACCCTGCTGAAAGCAGCGAGCGGAATCCAAATAGGAAGGAGAGGAGGGAAAGGGGGGGAAGGCAAGGGGGAAAAAAAAGCAAAAAAAAAAAAAGAAAAGGGAGAGAAAAAAAAAGCAGCAAGTTCCCAAGGCAGCCCTTGTACTTGTTCTGCCGTGGATGCTCGGAGGGGTGTGCCTTCGGGAAAATGAATACAAATCTGCAATTGATTTTCATAATGTTTCTGCGGTGTTTGCAAACCAATCGTTTGAACCTCTGAGATCTTACCTAAGTGAACCACTCCTACGCATCTAAGTGCTCCAAACTGATATATGACAATATCTACTTTGGATCACGTGTCCTCGGGAGCGACTAAGACGGATCGCGCGTCATCTCGCCTTCCCAAATTTTCTCCCCTCCGCACTTCGGATCCAAAACATCAAGCTATAGGAGCAAGAAAAGGAGAAAGATGTTTAACTCGGTGAACCTGGGCAACTTCTGCTCCCAGTCGCGCAAGGAGCGCAGCGCCGAGTTTGGAGAGAGGGCAGGTTGCGCTTCCAATCTCTACCTCCCCAGCTGTACCTATTACGTCCCCGAATTTTCAACTGTGTCATCTTTCTTGCCACAGGCCCCCTCTCGCCAAATCTCCTACCCTTACTCCACCAACCTCTCGCAAGTGCAGCCCGTGCGAGAGGTCTCCTATGGTCTAGACCCCTCAAGTAAATGGCACCACCGAAGCAATTACGCCTCGTGTTATTCCGCAGAAGATCTGATGCATAGAGAGTGCATCCCGCCTTCCACCATGACCGAAATGCTAATGAAAAACGAGAGCGTGTACAGCCACCACCACCCCAGCTCCAACCACCCGGCATCGACGGGATTCTACACCAGCATGAACAAAAACACTGTCCTGCCCCAAGGCTTCGACCGGTTCTTCGAAAACGCCTATTGCGGGGCGGAAAATCCGACCGAGAGCTGCCTGCAGAAGGGTGAGGGCAAAGTGGAGGCAGAGTCCCAACCCCACGCGCTGTCATCCCGCGGAGAGCAAGGGATAGACCCGGAAGATGAGGAGGAAAACACAAACCCAGGGTCTTCAGCCTCGTCCTCTTCTGTCACCAAGGAAGGAAGCAAAAGCAGCAATTCGAGTAGGTAGAGCAGTAAATGGAAAGGTTAAGGGACTAGCCCGTGTGTTTTGTCGGTCAAATTTTATGTGGAGTTTTATAAGCATTCAAAGGATTTTATTATAACCTACAAAGCTCTTTCTTCCAACGAGAAGAATTTTTACGATGGGAAAAGCTCTTTGAAAAAAATGGAGATGTTAGGCGCAGACACAGTATCTCAGAGTCTGTGAAATTTTAAAAGCACACCATCGTGACAAATATTAACTTTGATCATGAACTTACATGGGCATTTTAAAAGGATTTGGTCCCGGGTTGCTGAGGGTAAAAGGCAATTGGGCAGAACACTACTTTAGCTGCCTGGGCTTTCTTTCAGGCATTAAGATGCATGCGAGATGTTTGGGGCAGCTTTGGGGTGGTTTGTTGTGTTGTTTGGGTTGGGTTTTTTTTAATATATAATTAAAACTGTATGTTGAGTCCCCTCTCTCGGGGGAGACGCGGGGCTAAGGGGAGAAATCTGCCGAATTCGCAGGCAAAGAGGGTCATTTTCTTCCACTTCTCTGTTCAAAGTGGCGTTTATTCTCCTCCAGGACTGGTGGAGCGTTTGGCTTTTGTCAGGAAGGGATTTTACTTACGTGGTGGCTCGTTTGGTTCTTCTGGGGCATTTTTTGCATGCACTCGCATTTTCTAGGCAGTCTTGGAGCCGTTTTAAGGGCTGAATCCAGGCAACTTTGCGAGTTCGTGTTCAGCGTGGGGCTCTTTTGGGAAGAGGGGAGGGTTGTTTTGTTTCCCTATTTGTTTTCGTGATGCAAGTGCCCCTTTTGCAGCTCAGATGCGAAGTTCTCTTTTACTTTGATTCCTTTTTTTGCGTGTGTGGCGAGGACTGGAGTTAATCAGAAACTTCTGCTGAACGTAATATCTAGTTCCTCTAATTCCAACCTTGCTCATGCTGTTTCTATCCAGATAACAGATTTGCGGCTGAGCGTGGGTTGTTTCCCCCCCTTCCAACCTCCCTAAACTCTCCTCCAGCAGCTCCTGCCTCCACTCCCAGGCTGGGCTTTAGTTCAAAAAATGACCGATCTGCACCCAAAATGTCTGCATGTGAAATGTCTGCGCTGGGCTGGGAGCAGTGGGAAGAGAGTCCCCCCCCGGTCCTTACGCCCCTGTGTAACTTCACCTCTGGTGCCCCAACAATGGGCTGGGGGGATCTCCCCCCTGCACTGATAATCGGAGTTCTGAACCTGCTCCTGTCTCTCTGGTGTCCTGCATTTCCTTGGGATATTTACCCTGCCTTCTGGTTCTTTTAAGGTGCTCCCAGAACGAGGAAGAAGAGATGCCCCTATTCGAAATTCCAGATCAGAGAGCTAGAGAGAGAATTTTTCTTCAATGTCTATATAAACAAAGAAAAAAGGCTCCAGTTGTCCAGGATGTTAAATCTCACTGACCGACAGGTTAAAATTTGGTTTCAGAACAGAAGAATGAAAGAAAAAAAATTAAGCAGAGACCGCCTGCAGTATTTCTCTGGAAATCCCTTGTTGTGAACATCTTTTGAAATCCCCTCTGCTGGTGAAGTGTTTGTGTCTCGAGGAGGAACAGTCGCGAGCATGGGTTGGTTTGCCCTTTGCGTCGACAAAGCAACCTCAAAGTTTAAGCCTTTTCATATTTGTATGTCTGGGGCAGGGCTGAGTAACAAAAGGAGGGAGATTTCCTTTCAGCTCCCGATTCAAGGACTTGAATTCCATGAACATTTTATTTAAATCTTTTTTTTTTTTTCCCCTTTTTTTTCCCTCCTGAACAGGCTGGGATTCNTAATCAGAAACTTCTGCTGAACGTAATATCTAGTTCCTCTAATTCCAACCTTGCTCATGCTGTTTCTATCCAGATAACAGATTTGCGGCTGAGCGTGGGTTGTTTCCCCCCCTTCCAACCTCCCTAAACTCTCCTCCAGCAGCTCCTGCCTCCACTCCCAGGCTGGGCTTTAGTTCAAAAAATGACCGATCTGCACCCAAAATGTCTGCATGTGAAATGTCTGCGCTGGGCTGGGAGCAGTGGGAAGAGAGTCCCCCCCCGGTCCTTACGCCCCTGTGTAACTTCACCTCTGGTGCCCCAACAATGGGCTGGGGGGATCTCCCCCCTGCACTGATAATCGGAGTTCTGAACCTGCTCCTGTCTCTCTGGTGTCCTGCATTTCCTTGGGATATTTACCCTGCCTTCTGGTTCTTTTAAGGTGCTCCCAGAACGAGGAAGAAGAGATGCCCCTATTCGAAATTCCAGATCAGAGAGCTAGAGAGAGAATTTTTCTTCAATGTCTATATAAACAAAGAAAAAAGGCTCCAGTTGTCCAGGATGTTAAATCTCACTGACCGACAGGTTAAAATTTGGTTTCAGAACAGAAGAATGAAAGAAAAAAAATTAAGCAGAGACCGCCTGCAGTATTTCTCTGGAAATCCCTTGTTGTGAACATCTTTTGAAATCCCCTCTGCTGGTGAAGTGTTTGTGTCTCGAGGAGGAACAGTCGCGAGCATGGGTTGGTTTGCCCTTTGCGTCGACAAAGCAACCTCAAAGTTTAAGCCTTTTCATATTTGTATGTCTGGGGCAGTGCTGAGTAACAAAAGGAGGGAGATTTCCTTTCAGCTCCCGATTCAAGGACTTGAATTCCATGAACATTTTATTTAAATCTTCTTTTTTTTTCCCCTTTTTTTTTCCTCCTGAACAGGCTGGGATTCCCTTTTTTATATTATTATATTATTATTATTATTTTTATTGTTATTATCCTTTAGGCACCCTGTCCATTTGAATAAATCGCAGTGCTGTGTTACTACCACGGTGATTTCAGTCTGCAGCTGTTTTATCACAAGAGCGGCCAAAGTCTCCCTGTAGGATCAAATCACTTCATCCTGGGGTGAGTGTGTGTGTGTGTCTGTGTGTGAGAGGGAGCACAAGGACACGCGTGCCCTCCCGTGTGTGTGTGTGCACATTCACACCCACCCTGCTCGTTATTTCCACCTCCTCCATCCACCCTTTCCATCTAAAAAAACCCGCAGAAATCTGGAAGTGTGTGCGGATATATCCATTTATCTCCATCTCTGTGTTCTCCCCAGTCTCATTTCTACATTTGGAGTCGGGAGTGGGGGGGAAAATCCAGGCAAAAAATACATTTGCAACAACTGCCTCCGAAGTGGTTTGTATATAAATTTTGTAGTGCTTTTATTTTGTTTTATTTTTCTGGGAAAGGGAGGCGAAGAACAAGAGGGCAAAAATTCCTGAAAAAGACTAATAATTTTTTTAAAAAAAAAATTTCTTTGTGTATGTAAAGTGAGTCCCCGAGACACTCTGTGAAATTCTGTGGCAAATAAAGACATTGCAAGCTGTTCTACATTATGATTTTATTTGACCATTTTATTAGAATTTCCCCTCTTAAAAGCCTCTTTGCGGTCATTGTGGTGTGGGTTTCTTCCATAGGAGTTTAAATACCTGAATGCATATCAGAAATATCATCATCCATATTCATGGGGCTCGCCGCAATCTGCTCTAATAGCGCCGGTATTAATGTGAAACCTGCACCTTGGAGCCCACGTTGGTGGGGAATTCATTGTATTCAGCAGCGAACTGAAATTTATAGGATTTTTCTTGGCCCTGTAATCCTCCTCTGAATTTGGCTCCAGATGTCTTTCGCTGTTTTCCGGTTGTAGTTAATCTTTTTTTGCATTTTCACGAGAACAAGATATTGGTCTCCATTAAAAGAAAGGAAAAAAAACCAACGTAGAAATGAATGAAACTCGAATTCCATCCAGAAACGAGCTCCATTTCCATGAGTCAAGGATACCTTATACCTACAAAGCACAAATGCAAAGTCAAGTCCTTAAATTCCTGCTTAAGGAAAACAAGTTCAACTCCCAGGGCACGAAGTGATTTTTCCCCCCCCTCTCTTTGCACAATGACTTTTTTCTCGCAGTGGCCCAAAACGACACAACGTTGTGGAGGACAAAGAAACCCCGACGATGCCGCTGGGGATGCTGTGCGTGAATTTGGTGTAAATACCACAAGTCGAGGGTTGTTTTTTGGGGGGGAGGGAGGGTTTTTGTGTCCGAGGTTTGCAGTGTGGGGATTCTCTGCTGTTTTCTGGTGCGATTGTGCACATGGAAGAGGGAGGGGTGGGACACGAGGGGTGAGGAGAAACCCCCAGCAAGCCAAGAAACAGCAGATCCCATTCCCATCCATGACCGTGTTCTTGTAAAATTCTCATCCTTGCTTTTAAATACAACCCTGTTGAATGAAAAAAAAAACCAACCAAAAACCTTTGATGGCGTCTCCTGATTTTATTTGACAACGGTAGGGGGAAAAAATGGATAAAGCCACAAAAAGGCTCTTGGTTTGCACCATCCCAACACCCCTACGAACCCCTCGTGCAATTAAATCCAAAGCAACTTGAAGCTTTCGTGATAGACCCGTCCCGGTTACGCCACGATATGATCTTGAAAGGATGTTAAGAGGGATGTTTCTCATTAAAAGAATGGGAAAGGAAAGGGAGAAAAAAAAAAAAAGCTGAGCGGATGGCAAAACCCTCCTTTGTTTTCTTCTATTTATTTTCGCAAAGACCGAGGGCTGAAAGGACTCTTGTCCCGGGCCTAAAACCTCGCCCGAGATTCCTGTTCAATAAACCAGGCATGAAGAGAGGGATTTTTTTTTCGGGTACAAAGTAAAATAGCCGAGCTGAGGGTCGGAGCCATCTTCCTGGCAGATGTAGCAGCGCGGCCAGACCCGCCCCGGGAGGGGCTTCTCCTCCGAAAAAGAACCCCCAAAACCCACAAGAAAAGCACCTTTCTTTAATGAGTGTTTGCCAAACCTTCCCAAGGTTAGGAAAACTGAAGAGAGGTGCAATAAGGTGAATATCGGGAGGTCAGAAGAGGCAGTTAATGCTCCGTAACAGCAGCGGCTGTCCGGACAAAAGCGGCTAGTCTAGACATTGTAATAAAGGCTGCAGCACTAAACAGCTTAATTTTTCTTAATTACCCCGTCTGGCTAAAGGAAAAGACTTCCGCAGTAAATAGTAAACAAATAAGAGAGTCTTGCCCAGGGATTTTTTTCCCCCCTCCCTCTCCTCTCTCTCCCTCCTTCCCTTTCTCTCCCCCCCTCCTTTTCCGAGGCTCCAGTTCAACTGCAGCACAATGAAACTGTAGGCCTAGTTCAAAGTTTTCGCGAGCTAAAATGGAATGCCAGTTGTAAAATCCAAGTTTATAGACCATGTGGGAGTTTACAGCAGCATTAAGCATCAGTGCCATGTAGGAAAAGGGCTGTTAATGTTCTGGGGAGGGAGGGGGGAGCTCGGGGGGCACTGAGGATGCTTTGGGTACCACAATGGGGGAGCGGACAAGCAGAACAGAGTCGCGACATGTGTATCGCGCCAGCGAGCACCTCCGCGGAGTGTTGATACGCGGCGAGGGCGAGGGGAGGGTCCGGCTCCCATTTCAGCGCCCAAAAAAAGGCCAAAAATTGTCCTTTTCCGAGGTGGGCCGAGGGATGCAGGGGTGGGAGTGAGACCCACAGGAAGAAAAATGTGAATATATGATGTCTTTGAACTTCAATAAAGTCAAGTCCATCACCTTTAACCCTTTTGTAATAAAGCGGAATCAGAGAGGGTCGCGGCTGCGCGGCCGCCCCGCCCCCGGGGAGCCGGAGGGGTCGGCCCGGGGGGGCCCCACATTTTCCCCCTGGAAAAAAAAAAAGCCCCCCCACGCTGTAGTTCTGAACCCCGCGTGGCGTTTATGACGTTTAATATTTAACTCAGCCGCGCAGCGTTTAATGCATCTCGGAGCAGGTTTAACACACACTTTATTATTGGTATAAAGTTCTTGATATCTTAACGCATGAAGAGTTTTTATAACTTTGTTTGGCGTAAAAGTTTTACAAGTTTTCCCCCTTTTATTTATTTATTTTTTTTACCTTTTCTAATTCCCACCACGCATTTTGGGTTTTCCATCAGCTTTATCCTCAGCCTCGCGTGTCCGTCACAACAAAGCCTCCCTCATAGGCTGGGTTCTCGCTCTGGGCTCTACGTTAATGACACCCAGACTAATTACAAAAGCCCTTTCCATGTGACGTACAAACACACCAACCCAACCTGTTTCCTGTTGCTCCCTGGGTTTCATACACAACATATTGGAAGCAGCTCTGGGTGACTTTGTCGTGAAATATTGCAGAGTGAGAAGGAGGAGAAGGCCCGGCTCCTAATTGGCTTCTTGCGGGATACCGATGCTCACTTCTAGTTAAAGAAAATTAATTCTTAAAAAAAGGGAAGAAAAAAAGGAAAGGAAAAAAGAAAAAAAAAAAGAAAGAAAAAGGAAAGGAAAAAGAAAAAAAGGAAAGAAAAAAGGAACGAAAAGGGAAAGGAAAAAGAAAAAAGGAGAGAAAAAAGGAAAGGGAAAAAGAAAAAAGAAAAGGGAAAAAGGAAAAGAAAAAGAAAAAAACGAAAGAAAAAAGGAAAAAGAAAAAAGGAAAGAAAAAGAAAAAAGGGAAGGAAAATGAAAAAGAAAAGAAAGGAAAAAGAAACAAAGGAAGAAAATAAGAAAGTAAGAAAGGAAAAGAAATTAAAAGAAAATAAAGAAAGAAACAAGAAATGAGACAGAAAGGAAGGAAAGAGAAAAGAAAGGGGCGAAGTAAAGGGGGGAAAAGTAAAGACAAGAACAAAAAGAAGCCTCTCTGGGGTGAGGGATCTCTGGATGCTGCAAAGGTTGGATTTTTGTGCCCAGACGTTCTGGCTGTGTTGGACGGGA
>VWZD01010869.1:29516-39813 GCA_013396695.1 Sakesphorus luctuosus | reverse complement strand
CGGCCGAGGGGGGACCCCACGGAGAGGGGGAGGGTGTTGAGCACTACAAGGAGCTCCCCTGGAATAATTTTGTTGAGGGGGGCAATGGGAAGGGCAGGGGGGGCTGCCTGGGCTCCCTTTACCTGTTGAGGTTACCTAGGCTGACCTCCCAGCGCATGTATTTGCTGCCATCAGTGAAGAGGCTGCTGCTGGGAAAAAAAANGCTGAAGGCTGCGCGAGTGTGGCGGAGGGATGTGAACATCTCGCGTGTGAGGGGAGAGAGGAGGGAAAAAAAAAAGAAGAAGGAAAAAAAAAAAAGCCACACCACCGGGATTTTGAGGAATTTGCCTGTGGTGTTAAAGGGAAGGAGCAGAGTTACAGAGAAATTGAGAGAGAGAGAGCTCTACCTACCGACAGATTACAAGAGAAGTCAAGAGCACCGAGAACCAACCGTACAGACACACAGAGGCACCATGAAACGCCTTTGAGATCGCATTAAAAAAAAAAAAGGCCACTAAAAAGCAGGACTTGAGACAGTCCAGGGACAATCTCGCACTGCTCTAGAATTANAATTCTCCCCCTCCTAAAAAATAAAAGTTTTTTTTTTTTTTTTTTTTCTTTTTTTTTTTTTTTTTTTTTTTTTTTGCATGCGAGGGTCATGAGTTCCTACTTTGTAAATCCTCTCTTTTCCAAGTACAAAGGCGGTGAATCGCTGGAACCAACTTACTACGACTGCAGATTTCCTCAAAGTGTGAGCAGGAGCCATGCTCTGGTGTATGGTCCGGGCACAACTGCTCCCACCTTCCAGCACCCTTCACACCACGTCCAAGAGTTTTTCCACCACGGAACCTCCAGCATCTCCAACTCTGGATACCAGCAAAACCCATGCGCCTTGGCGTGTCACGGAGACGCTTCTAAATTCTATGGATATGAAGCTCTACCGAGGCAATCGCTTTATGGTGCTCAGCAAGAGACGACTGTTGTACAATATCCTGACTGTAAATCGTCTTCCAACAGTAACTCTAGCGAGGGACAAGGGCATTTAAATCAAAATTCGTCTCCCAGTCTCATGTTCCCATGGATGAGACCTCACGGTTAGGACCTTTTTTTCCTCCTCCTTGAATGTTTTCCTTTATTTTTGCTCTCTTTCTCTCTCTCTCTGCCTCTCCTCTCTCTGTCTGTCTGTCTATATGTATATGTATGCATATCCAAGCACCAACATGCCTAGTGTATAAACATGCCCATACACACATATGCATACATATATATATACCTGAAAATATAAATATAAGAGGTGTAGCTGTGAAATATGAAAGAAATGAGCAGTTTTGTGCTAATGTTTCTTCTTTTTAGGAAGACCTTTGAAAGCAAACAACTAGAGAGCCAGCAAGGTGATTCCCTGCAAAAGGCTTAAATCACAATAAAGTAAAACTTGGGGGTTTTTATTGCTTGCCTTGAGGATAGGCAATAAGATACAGCTCCCACGAGGTTGTTTGCATGTTGATAATACACCGCTCTTTAAAATGTCATAGAGCCTTTCATAACCGCGTGGAGACGAAGCCTGAAAGGTGGGAACTTGTCTAAGTATTACTAATACTTTACATCTGTTTCTTAAAGCCTAGAGATAAAAGTTTAAGCATAAAGGAAACTTAGCTCGGAGCTATGGGGTGGGGTGGGGGAGAACAGTTAAAAAAAAAACAAAACAACAAAACAAGGGGGTGGGAAATTCGAATTAATTCGAGCTGAATGGAACTTTGCTGATGTGAAGTCCAAATAATTGCACAGAAAGCGAAATACTTCAAAGTACAAGTTCCCCCCACCTAAGGACCAAGGCTGTCTAGAAGCCTTGTTAATTCAAAACATGTGAAGGTTAGTGTGAATTTGAAGGACAATCAGAGCCCCAAAGTTTTCCCCCCTAACCCCCAGGAAAATTGAACAACCAAAGAAAGGGACGAGGATGGAGCTGTGGGGAAGGGAGAGAGGATGTGGCCCAGAGGCTGCGAGAGATGCAGAGGAAAACACGTTATTTATCTAAGCTTTGACCTAGAGGTAGTCTCAAGGATGCAATCAGTTCAACCCGGAGCTTTTCCCCCCACAAATAGATTGTTTTTCTCATTAAGTGCAGAAGGAAGTGCAGAGGCTCAGCTGCACATACCTCAGCCCTCTCTTTCTTCCTTGTTTTTTTTTTTTTTTTTGGCTATTGCTCCAAATGTCCACCTCGAGTTGTTTTAAAGGCAATCTCTGTGTTTGCACAGGCAAAGCTCTGTCTGTGTCTGTGTGTTCCAGACACGCAGCCCTGACCGAGAGCACGGGGGGGTTAAGAGAAAATTCAAATTCTCAGGGCGTGATTATTGGCAAATAGGAGAACCCTGGGACTGTATTTGGGGAAGAATATCTGGAGAAGCAAAACAGAGAAACAGAGTTGGGTGTTTTGAGGGGGAAAGGAAGAGAGAGAGAAAGAAGGAGAGAAAGAGAGAGAGAAAGAGAGAAAGAGAGAAAGAAAGAAAGAGAAAGAGAGAAAGAAAGAAAGAAAGAAAGAAAGAAAGAAAGAAAGAAAGAAAGAAAGAAAGAAAGAAAGAAAGAAAGAAAGAGAAAGAAAGAAAGAAAGAAAGAAAGAAAGAAAGAAAGAAAGAAAGAAAGAAAGAAAGAAAGAAAGAAAGAAAGAAAGAAAGAGGAAAGAGAAAGAAATATAAAGAAAAGAAAGAAACATAAAGAAAAGAAAGAAATATAAAGAAAAGGAAGAAAGAAGGGGAGAGAAAGGAATAGGAAGGAGAGAGGCTAAAGAGGATTTGATGGTGAACAATGCACCTTTCATAGGAAAAGGAATATTTTTTAATAGAATGGAGCTACCCACCAGGATTCAGCATCCAGAATCCCCTTGTAGGAAGCTGGAAGGTTTCTTTTGTGCATGAGCTTGACACCCACCTCCCTCCCGCCAGGGCTGAGCACTCCCCAGGAAGAACCAGGGCAGGGCAGAGCCAGCATTAACAGCAATAGCAATTATTAATAACAACCCAGCGACTTTCTTTTAATACCTTTCATAGGCAAAGGGTTGAAATGGGATTTTTTTTCCTTTTTTTTTTTTTTCTGGAGGGCTGAGGAGAGGCAGCAGTTTCTCTAAGAAAATCGAGGTGAGGGGGGGCTGGGAGGAGGGAAGGAGGGGAGGTGGGGGGAGAGCAGAACCTCCAAAGGGGGGGAATTAAGAAGTTATTTGATGTTTGTGTCCTACAGCTCCCGGAAGACGCAGTGGCAGACAAACTTACAGCCGGTACCAGACCCTGGAGTTAGAAAAGGAGTTCCTCTTCAACCCGTATTTGACACGGAAGCGGCGGATTGAGGTCTCTCACGCCCTGGGACTGACCGAGAGACAAGTGAAGATCTGGTTCCAGAACAGGAGGATGAAGTGGAAAAAAGAAAACAATAAAGATAAGCTGCCGGGAGCCAGAGACGAGGAGAAAACGGAAGAAGAAGGGAATGAAGAAGAGGAAAAAGAAGAGGAGGAAAAAGAAGAAAGCAAGGACTGAGTTCTCAGCCCCTTGAAGTCTCGTTTTATGGCAGATGATAAATCGAGATGTTTACGACGGTCATTTGCTTTTATAGAGTATAGAATGGAGAGGCTCACACAGCAGTAACTACCTGTCAAACAGTTGTAGCCTTTTTTATTGTCATAGAAACTTCCCCTACTTCTTTTTTTACCATTTCCCCCCCCCTTCTTTAATAGCTGCGTTTTTAGTTCAATAAATACATACTTGGCTCGACTGCGAGAGCAGGGAGAGAGGAAACAAAACAAAACAAAAAGGCTGAAACGCTGCAGCAAAGCAAAGGCAGCCCAAGCTCTGCAGCCCCGACCCAGCCCGGAGCAAACGCTGGAGCTGCACACGCGGCCGGGCGCAGAATTTGGATTTATTTCAGTAGCTTTGACTTTGCCTGTTTTTTCCTCTTTTCCCCCCTTTTTTCCAAGCTGGGTTTTGCCTCTCGCAGTGACCCCAGGGGAAGCGGAGGGCGCTTCCAGCCTCCCTGTTTGTGTAGTGTCTGTGTGTCTGTGCAGCTCTCCCTTCCCACCACTGAGCAGACGCCTCGGAGGGGCCGTTCCTGCGGCCCCTGCAGAGCAGGAGAGGAGCTGGGAGGGTGACCATTACCTGGGAGCGCCGCAAAGAGCCTCCCCCGCCCCCAAATCCTGCCGTTTCCACAGGACCGAGGCTTGTATATACCTTGAAAGGCCAAAATATACCTTGTTAGGCCAACCCCCCCCCTCCCCTGTTTCTCTGGGCGCTGTTTACCCTTTGCCTGTGTGAGCACTCGAAATTCTTCACGTACTACCTAAAGGGAAAACCTGCAATAATTATCAAAGGTATTAGCAACAAGGGGCTTACATATCCTGAATTTCACTCCGAATTTATTTAAGAGAGAGAGAGCTGTGTTTTCGCCCTGATGCAAGCTACTAAGTAGCAAAAATAATAATAATAAAAACGGAAGAAAAACACCAACCAACCTTGTATTGTACTTATCACTACCTATAGAAGGAGTCATGCTTTGGAAGTATTTGTAACGCGGTTTTATTGTCGTTTGTTGCTGCTTATTTTCTTGGAAATAATAAATTAAAAAAATAAAAATAAAAAAAAAATCCCAACAACTGAAACTGCCTAGTTGAGAACGCACAGTATTGTATTATTTTATTGTGCTTATAAAGTAGTGTAGAACTAAATTGCACTGAATGTATAGTTATCTATTTGTCTTGACTTATCTGTTAATGCAACATGCTCGAAACAAACAAAAAAAAAGTCGTCATTTGTTTTATGTAAATCATAGTTCTGCGTGTTCAAACTCTGAATGTAGCAATTACCGCCAGAAAAAAAAAAAAAAGAAAGAAAAAGAAAAAAACCCCACTTCTGGACACCGTGGATTTGTATTGTATACGTGAGACATTACGTAAATAATAATAATTATAATAATGATGATAATAATAATAAAAAGGTTTTAAAATGACTGCGTTGCCTCCAGTGCTGTGTCTCTGTTTCAAAGCCCCCACATTCCCCAGCAGCAGGGTGGGCTCTGATATCTCACCCTTCAAATCATCTTTGGAACCCTTCAAAAAGCCGAGGCTCATCTTGATTTGGGAGGAAATCAGAATATCTTGGCTCACATCCCCCCCCCGGCGGAGGTGGCCGGGGCAGGAGGAGGATTCCCCTCCTGAGAGGGGCATTTCACTTCGCGCCGGCAAAACCCCCTCATTAACCCCGCCAATGTTGCTGCTAATTGTCTGCCTGAAGCTGTAGGTCGGCCAAAAAAATCAGAATAAAATCAAATATTGCAATGACTCCGCTATTGTTGGGTCTTCCTTTGCTTTTTGGTGGGGTGGGAATGAGGTGCGCGAAGGGCGCGCGTTGGGTTTTTGCTTCTCTCAGCCGGGAAATGCCCTTGGAAAGACGTGGGAAGTGCAAAGTCCTGGTCCGGGGGGGGCAGAAACCCCTCTGGGGTGGCAGCTGGGGAGGAGATTTGGTCTCCCCTCAGTTTTGGGGGTCAGTCGGTGCTCGCAGGGACCTCGAGAGCTGCAGAGACCCCGAGGTGTGTCCCCCCCGACCTGCCGGAGCCCGCGGGAGGTGGCACCGGGTGGGCATCGCCCCGTGGGCAAAGGGCGCGGAAAACGCCCCAAAACTATGAAGGTGGCAAGAAAGCGGCGATGGTGTGTTTGGTTTTGTGTTTGGTTTTGTGTTTGTGTGTTTGTTTGTTTGCCCTTGGCGAAAATTCCTCTTTACTCTCTGCTGAGATTCCGACCTTCCTCCCCACAGACACGAGTCCTAACGTGGCACACCCTCTTATTTTCCTATTATTATTATTATTACCGTTACTATTTTAATTATTATTACTACTATTACTTCATAGCAGCGCTGCGGTTTCGTATTTTACCCTGTTCTATTACCTTTATTTTATTCCATTTTATTCCATTATTATTTCATTTCCAGCCAAACGTCGCCCTGGTGCCTTCAGGTCTCTCTTCTCCTCCTCCAAAGGGAGATCAACTTCCTAAATATTTCCTTTCCCACCAGCGTCATTTCGCTGAGCGAGGTCTATCGATCTCTAAACCCGGGTCTCTCTCTCTGTTTTTTTTTTATTTTCCCACCTCAGCTCAGCGCGGGGATGCGGCAGGACAGGGATGTCCGCGCAGATAACGCGGATAAAGCTCCGCGCCCGCACCCGGATGGGCTCGGGGGGATCTGGAGCCTCCTGGGTGGGTCTCAGACATTCCTAACCCAAACCCCCCGAGCTGAAAGGATTTCAGTGCCTCAGGGCTTGGCATCGCTGGGCTCTGCCCGGGAGATCAGGAGAGGGGAGAGGAGGAAAAGCAGCAGCGCAGGGACTCGGGTGGGCACAGGGACTCGGGTGGGCGCCCCACGCCCACTTTCTGCCCCTTTTCTGCCCCTTTTCGCAGCGCCCTCCTACGAAATGAGGATGGGGAGGGGGCAAAGCACCGAAAATGGCATCAAAAAGGGCAGATTCGGGCCAGGCGTGGGCTGAGCAGCTGCGTGGGCGCAGCTCCCGTGGGTTCCCCCTCCCGAAATGCCCAAATTCCCAAGTCGGGGAGGTTTCCCCTCCCTGCGGAGCCGCCACGTCCTCCCGGACCCGCTTTTTTCTCCCCCAAAATGCACAAAGGCACCAATAGGGCTTATTCTAGACTTGCCGTGTGGAGGGCAGGCAGGGAAGGTAAGCAGTTTTATTAGCAATAACCCAGTGGTTTATGCTAAAAAAGTGGGTTTTTCTTGGGGGATATTTATCCAGCGTTTACAACAAGGGATATTTTCTCCCTCTGGTTTGAGGGATTTGTGCTTATCCATAAAAAACCCGCAGAAATCAGTGAAAATAAAATATTTTCTGTTAGGTAACTTCAAAAAATTAATTTAAAATATATATATAAGGATTGGCATAGACAACATCCTCCCAACGAGGGGGGGGAAGGAGACGGAGAACTTATCAAAGTGTTTAAAAATAATAATAATAAAACCAGAAGAAGCTGCATCCGCACTCCATCCATCATATTTAAATCCACAAATCTAAGTAGTTTTATCCCAACGAATCTCACGGCGTGACATTTATCTATCAAAAGAGTCTGGAGTTAAATTATTGAAACTCCAGCGGCAGCACTTGGGTTTGGGGGAAATGTTTATGTTCTGGAGTCAACACAAGAGAGTCGCATCTTCAGATGACATCCAGTTATTTCTGTAATCGCTCCATCATTTCAGGAGAAAAAGAGAAGAGACCATTTTATGGGGGAAAGTAATTTGAAAGAAGATTCGCTCCTCACAAAGTGGCTTATTCCGAAATGATCATAGCTCGGGTATTACTGAAATTAGACTCATCTCCCCGCCTGAAGTAAGAAATATCGTCCTATTCCAGGCTTTTTATTAGCCAATCAAATTTCCTTCGGATCTCCAGTTGTGATTTGTGAAAAATATAATTCCTCGAAAAGCTGAGTTTGAGCATATTGCTTATTTTCCCTTAATTTATTATTCTAATCACAGCCGCCGCCGCGCGATAATGCACCATTAGGCGAAAAAATTCGTTTAGATTTTATACTCCGAAATGGGCGCGGGTTGTATTTGAGAGACAACGAATTTCTCGGGCATTAAATTTTTTTTTGTGCGCGGATTGAGGCGAGGAAAGAGGGAGGGGAGGAAGATGCGCGGGGGAAACTTTGAAAGCTGCATTTGTAAAAAAAAAAAAAGGCAATTCTTCCCCATTATTTGTTTTAGCTCGTCCTATTTTTTCCCTCCAGACTTACCCCCTCCCCTCAAATTCTCAGCTCTTTTATCCTTCCCCCCCAAATCCCCTCGCTGATATCGGGAGGGGAGGGAGGGAAAGGACTGTCCGAAGGCTCTGCAGAAAATCCGCGCCCAGGTTACTCCTCTGCCTGCCGGGATCAAAATTTCCTCTTCCCATTATGGAATTTATTATCTTGTCTGCTGGCTGGAAAATGGGATCTCCATTGTGCTCGGGAAGCTGTTGTGGTCGTAGTTTCCCCCCTCGTAACTTTTAACTACCTGTTATAAAATTTATTGGTGGTTTGTAAAGTGAATAAAGTAATTTCCCCTTCCATCCGGTTGTATTACAACCTTTGTGTTGGTCGGGCAGCCAGACACGCAGCCAGCCAGGGGCAGGCAAAAATAAATCCAAGGGGCTGCGAGGGAGACCCCCCCTCCCTTCACACCCTTCCTTGGTTTATTTTCAACAATTAGAATTAAATAAATGCGCGGAAATACCTGGGGGAGGGGGGGAAATAAATTTAAAAAAAAAAAAAAGTTGTTCCTGGAAATGTTCGGGCGAGGAGGAAAATGGATCGGGAAAAACGCGGCGAAATATTTTATATTTCTGCGGGGTTTCTTTTGGCCGGGGGAGAGTTGAAAAATAGGGTTGAGGTGGGGAAAATCAAACAGTTCTGGGTGGGTATAAGGAGAAGAGGAGCAGAAAGCGGCTCCGAGCAAGGTTGGACGAGGAGGGACCATCTGAACAGGCTGCGCTTTGCGGTCGCGGCTTCCCCAGTTGTGGTTCGTGGGGTGGCTCCGAACAGGCCTCGACACGGCCAAAAAAATGTCGCTCCCCTTCCCATTCCGTATTTCCCAGCCCTTTACATTCCCCACCATGGCTGGGGGAAAAAATTATCCAAAGGGTACCAAAAAACCAAATAATTCCGCCTTTGAGCATCGCGGCCCGACCCGGTGCGGGCAAACAAAAGGCACGGGGGGAGCTTGAGGGGCAAAGAAATTATTGAAGGGCTTTCAGAACATGTCGGGAGATGTCCCGACAGCGACTTGTAAAGCTGGATGGGCATAGGGAATTTAGGGAAAAGGGTTGCAAGAGTTTCGGAGTCAATCCCGCACCTTCGGAGCGAGTTTTGGGTGGGATTTGGGCAGTTCAGGTGCCCCCTCAGGGCCGGGCTGGGCAAAGGGGCCGGCGCGGAGCGGGGCGAGGGGGCAACGGGGGGTTCGGGGGCACCAAAGGTGTGCGGGGACAATTCTTGTACCCTGGGAAGGTTCAATTTGCAGCGGCCACACCCTTGGCAGGGTCTGTCTGGCACAGAAATGCGGGGGGCTCGGGAATAGCCGTTTTCCCTGGTTTTTCCCTCGAGCTTATTGTCCTCGACTATTAATTAAAGGCTTTTAAAATCAACGCCCGCTCGGCATTGAAGGGATTTATTTTTCAAACCCACCGTGCTCCATTTTTACCTCCTCTGCTCTTCCTCCTCTCTGCCCCCCCCCCCCCCGCAACTAATTACCACCACGGAATTCATAATAATGCTCGAAGGCCGAATCTCAAGAAATGCTGGGAGGAAAATGAGCATCAAATTAAACCCAATCTACGTTTAAAGCGAAAAAAAAAAATAAAAATCCACCCCTCTTTAGATTAACGTGGTGGCTTAAAAGATTTTAAAAAAAGGGTGGGGGAGACAATGAGGGGGGGCGCAGAGGGGGAAAAAATCCCGATATTAGAGCAGAATTGTATAAACATGGCGACAGACGAGAGCATTTGCACTCGTCACAAAAAAATGCAACGCATTCCTGGTTGTTTGCAGAAAATTTACAGCTGAGCAATAAAAGTTTACGACTGAATCACAAGTTGGATTGGCCACAGGAAGTCATGTGGACTCCATCCATGAACGTGAACTTTTTATTGTGGTTTCTCTTATGACTCTTTCGCAGTAGTCTTTCCTTTAACAGTCCAAGCAGTGCCAGGGGTAGGATGGTATTTTTCCCCCCCTTAATTATTAGCGTGATGATGATGATGATGATTTTTTTGTTTTTGCTTAAGACGAAAAAAAAATCTCGATTTTTTTTTTTACCCCCCTTCCCCGTCTCCTTGGGATTGGAATTCTTGGTTGCTTTGGGCATTTTGGCATTAATGAGTTTACTGCTGCGTCTGGTTGCCGCCTCCTATTCCCCACCCCTAGGGGCAAAACGCAATGCATTTCCTTTGCAGGATGCGATGATGAGGGGGCACAAGCAGTTGTAAATACCTTTTTTTTTTTTAAGCCCAAAAAAAAAACCCCAGAGAGAGCGAGATTCCTCCTTCAGCTTCCCCCATCCTTTCCCCAACCAGAGAAGAACGTTTTGCTTTTGTTTCCATCCTTTTTTTTTTAAGCCTTTTTTGTCTTTTTTTTTTTTTTTAATGTTTCTGTGGAGCTGAGCTGCAGCGTCAGTGGATCAGAAAGAGGGAGAGACAGAGAAAAAAGAGAGAGAGTGTGAGAGAGAGGGAGAGGGGGAGACAGGAGCCTCTGGTAAGTGTTCCCTTATTGGTTAAAATGTGTAACTAATGATCCATAGCCCGG
>VWZD01010869.1:17132-28906 GCA_013396695.1 Sakesphorus luctuosus | reverse complement strand
GGGAGATTTAAAGCCTGACCCTTCCCCTGTTATAACCTCCCGTCTACCTACCCCGCACCTTCCTCCCACCTACCCATCCATCACCAAACCCGCTCCATCTCCCGCCGCCCCGCGAGCAGAGACAGAAATATAGATAGAAACTCCATCATGGAGGGACTTCATTTCCTCTCGCCTTTCTCTCTCTTTCTTGTGAAATCCTCCGCCTTTTAAAAAGCGAATCCTCCTTGCCCGAGCGGGGCTTTGAGCTGGTTTTGCCGCAGTCTGTGCGCGTCGAGGGTTGGATATATCGATATAAAGGGGCGGACATTAAATAAGCCCGGGGGGAGGGGTGGCCGAGGAGATTTTCTGCTTTATTAGAAGCGATTTTGGGGGTTCCCCGGTGTGTGACGGGGGATTTGGGGGGGAAACGGGAGATGAAGGCCCGGGGGATGCTCCTCACTCTCTGCCTTTTCCCTTTTTGTTGATGTTGTTGTTGTTTTCTCTCAAAAAAGAACAAAAATGGCCTCCTCGAATTTAATTTCCAGCCAGTCACGAGTGAAAACGTTCGGTGAAATTCTGGGGGGGTTCTGGAGGCGCCGTTTTAAACCGAATTAAAAATAAAAATCTCGAGAAGGGGCTGGGGAGGGGGGGATAAAATCCAAGTTTCCAAAGTTGGTTTCCCTTTGCTTGGGGGGAATCTGTTCGATCCTCGCGCCGGCCATTGGGGTGGGAATTATCGGCCCAACAAAACGCAGCTCTGCCCTTTCCTTCCCTGCGAGGGGAATTTCGGAATTCCGCCTCTGCCTTTGAGCCACCACCACGTTCCCGCATTTATTTTTTATTTTCTGAGCACGAAAAAAAATCGAAGGGTTTGGGGATGGGATGAGGAGGGGGAAGAGGGGAAGAAACAGCTTTGCCTTCGTTTTGTTTGCTGGGAAAATCCCGTTGTGTGGAGGCTCCGCCGTAGCGAGTCGTAAAGACATTTTATGAGCAAACAATGAGTGTTTATTGGAACCACATGATTACAGAAATGGGATCTTTTATTGTTTTCAGACCCAAATCCGTCTGCTCTCCCTCGCCGAGCCCCGTTCCCGCCACTGCCCGCCCCAACCCTCCCTCCGCCAGGCCTGGAACCCCCGAAAACTGCTTCAAAATATATTGATTTTCTCCTTTGCATTGACGTATTGTCATCCCTCAGACACTCGCGATGCCGAGAAACATTTTTAGGATGTAGAGCTGGAATAAGGGAATGATTTATATTCTCCGAGATGTGTTTTTTGTTTCTTTCTTTTCTTTCTTTCTTTTTTTTTTAATCGCCATCTAAACCAGAGGAAAGTAATCGCTGTTTCTATCTGTAACATTAATTTATAGCAAAATCGCCACGTGTTAATGACAGGGACTTTCAGGAAGGAAATAACAGATTTTCTTCGACAGCTCGAGGGAGAAAATTAAATCAAATCAGGAACCTACAGGAAAAAAAAAGCATTAAATGAAAATCGCGCTGCCCTCAAAGCTTCCTAATTTATTTATTTGTGGTGGTTTTACTCCGAGGGGTGTGAAGGGCGTAAATAAAACTGTGCAAGGAGAGGGATTTCCATTTTTCTTGGAGCGCGTGCCCGGATAAAGCGGCTCGATAGGATCTTCCCCGCGCGTGGGTGTTTTATCTCGGCTTCTACAAGAGCATCTGACGGTCAAATATCTCTAAACACACACCGAGGGCGTGGGGGGGGTTTATTATCCCGAATCCGCCGTGTTGTAACAGCCTGGAAAAAAACAACCTGCAACTACAAAGAAATGATTAGAAAGAAGCGATTTCCCAACTTGGCGTGTGAAGGAATTTCCGTTGGGGGGAACGAATGAACCAAACGCACCCGAAATAATTGGTGATATTTCTATTTCCGAGCGCAGCCGCCACCGGCGGGAGGTGCGAGAGGGGGAGGCGGCGAAACTCAGAGCGAGTCGTGATCCCGACCCGTTATCTCTGTGCTTCTTCCCTTTATAAATAGGATTTGGGGGGGCTTCCCATTAGAAATAGCATTTTTTTGGCTTCCCATTATAAATAGAATTTTTGGAGGTTTCTCATTATAAATAGGATTTTGTGGGGCTTCCCATTATAAATAGAATTTTTTTGGCTTCCCATCATAAATAGGATTTTGGGGGCTTCCCATTAGAAATAGCATTTTGGGGGTTTTCCCATTATAAATAGGATTTTGTGGGGCTTCCCATTATAAATAGGATTTTGTGGGGCTGTTTTTCCGCTCGGAGCTTTGTGCGCCAAAAGGGGCTCGTTGCGTTCTTCTTTTTTATTGTTTTTTTTTTTTTACCCCCTCCTCAGACAGAATTTTGCGGCACTCGAAAACAAAAAGGCGAGGGGAGATGAAATAATTAGTCACAGAGGGGGAAGTAGGTTTTAAAAATTCGTCATAGAGGGGGAAATACGCTTTGGGAAAAGATGGTGCGGAACATCGGGGGCTTAAGTGTTTTATTTTTGGAGGGGATAGTTGGAGATCTTGTTGCTGTTCTTGGCGGGGGTTTAATCCCCGCGGTTCCCCCTGTCCGAGTGAAAAAAAAAAGAAAAGAAGAAATGGTGAAACCCCCCCCCAATATTTCACTCGTGGGTGTTTGAGGTCAGGGCTAAAAATGATATTAAATTTCAAATACTGAGGCCTTGCCCTGTCGGATTTGAGATGGCAACGAGGACTCGAGATTTGGGAACAAACTGAGGAAATCGGGGCAGAAGCCCCTCAAATTGGGAAGAGGGGGATTTATTTTTTTTTTCCGGCGGGGAGGGGGAGGAAGATGCTGAGGAGGAGGAGGAGGAGGAAGGCGAAAAGCGGCCCCGTCTCCCCCCGCCGCCTCTCGCCTCGTTCCTCCCCAGACACAAACACAATAAAAGGCCGAAATGCCCGAAATTGCGGTGTCTGGACACGAGTCTGCAGGGGCCAGGCTGCTCGGGGCGCCTTTGTCGCAGGGGGACACACCTTGCTGTAAAAGTCTTTGTCCCCAGACTAAAGCCCCGCCATTCAATGGGGGGCGGGGAGGAGAAAAATAAAAAAAAAAAAAAGGAGAGAGGGGGGAGAGACTGAGAGCAAGGAAAAAAAAGGAAAAAAAAGGAAAAAACCACCAACAAACCAAACCCACTTAACCCCCGATTAAAATCATTGCCCAGAGAAGGTCCGAGGGGCACGGGGGGGGCACAGGGGGTCGCCCCAAGGGTGGGCACCCCCCCGGCCTGGCACCCCCGCCCCCCCCTCCGCCTTTGGAGGGTTCGCGTCGGGGCCCGGGTTTGTTTACTTGTTTTGTATACTGCCACCAAGTGTCAGAAAGGCGACACTTTGGGCACTTCGGGGCCTCTTCCCCCCCCTCCGTCTGGGTGTTATCGCGGCGGGGGGAGAGTTTGGGGAGGGGGGAGCGAGACGGGCCCTCGGGGAGAACCCGCCCCCCCTCTGGCTGCGGAGCTTCTGCTGCAACTCCCAACAAAAATCCCCGCACAAAGAAGTTTCGGGAGCTTCAACGTTGAGGGTTTGCCCCCCCAGCTCCTGCTCCCAAACTTCCCCAAGTTCCCCAAAGCCATTTGGAAACTCCTCACTTGCACTTTCTGCTAATTCAAGGCGGGTTTGGGGTTGGATTTTTTTTTATGTCCCTTTCGTTCCGTCTTACTGGGATTTAAATCATCCCAATGTACACGAACTCATAAAACCAGATAAGGCACGTCAGCTCGGGACCGGCATTTCCCCCCTGAAAATATGAGTGTATTTAAGCAAATCCTGAAATATTAAATTGTTGCTCGATTAAAGACGATGGAAATGTATAAATTCACCAAAGTGCCCACGAGGTTGTCTCCAAATATATAGTTTAATTCCGCCTAAGTGATCGCCCCTAAAAAAACCATCATTAAGGCAACTATTATTGTTTCCTGAACAATTTTTTTTGCGAGCCACCTATGATTAAATTCCTGCCTCAGATCGGCACAGAATAAAGGATAAAACTGCCTCGAGTTAATGACGACGATTTTTCAGCCCCGAATTGTCCTCGCAGAACGCAATAACACCCCACGCCGTTTATTTTTAATCCCAACACCCAAAGAAAAAAATCGCATCTCGGCACGTCCAGGTCCACCCACAGATCCACCTAAAGACACACCCAGAGACACTCGCACAAGTGCGTGGAAAAAAGTCGCTTTTTTAGACTTTTTCTGCCCCAAAGTCTTGCCCGAGGTGGGTGTGACGTCACGCCCCCCGCTCAGATTTTCGCCTCTTTTCATTTTCCGGGTTTTCCAGAATATTTTACAGAGTTTTTCCGCTCCCCCACGAGAAGAAACTTATTCCAAAAATGTGTTAATTCAAAGCTGCGAGGCAGGTTTTTTGGGTTGGTTTTTTTTTTCCTCACGGGGAATTTTTTACCTGCCACCTGAACAGGTTTCACTTCCATTTTGGAGCAAAAAAAGGTGTTTTATTAGAACGGATTAAACAAAAATCTCCCCGTATTTATCCCTACTATCAGTCAAGAAGCCACCAGGAGTTTTTCCGCAGACACCTCCCTATAGACAAAGCACCACTCGGCGGTTTTAAATCCCCTAAAATAGGAGATTTATTTTTTTTCCTGGCTTTTTGGGGGGCTCCCCTTCCTCGCCCTGCTCCGATTTATCCCGAGGTGAATTTAATCAGCGAATTAAATGGAACTGAGGCGGCGGGGCAGGGAAGGGGGGGGGGTTCTCCCCCTGCTTTTTTTTCGCTGCTCTCAACTTTTTTGCAACGTGGTTACTCGGTAATTTAAGCCCCAGCCAAGTCCCGTTTCCGCGGGGAGATTTCGGTGCTCCTTTTGTTGGGCTGAGATTCACCAATAAATCTGGGAAGGAGAAAAATAATGAAATAAATCACACACACACACACAGAGACACTCCCTATAAAAAGGAATATTTGAGAATTCAAAGTCTCTTCGCCATCTCAAGGCGGGGGAAAAAGCTAAAAAAAAGACGTTTCAAAGTGTCCGAAAGGGCTTTGGAGCCTCGGCAGAAAAAGGAGGGAGAAATTTCCCAAGTAGGACCAGATTAATTTCTCTCCCCGCACACCTCCCGCTTTCCTGCTTTCCAGACATGTGTTTTGACAATTGCCAGAATTCCCTTTTTTTTTTCCCTCCCTCCTTCCAATCCCTGGAAATGTTTACAGCGACCCAGAGGTTTTAAAAGTGAGAAAATCCTTTTCCTCCCCCCGCCTTTTATTATTACTATTATTATTACTTTACTATTATTATTATTATATTTTTCACACCGAACCTTCCAACTTGAAGGGACTCGCCCCGAACTTTTTGCTGCACTTCCCTAAAGCGACTCTGAGAATAAAATCAAAGCAACAAGAATATCTTTAAGGCCATTTCCCTCCACCACGCTGGAAATTAAAAAAAAAAATCCATAGGAAAAGGCAAAGAAATGACTGGTCTGAGCGACTCTGCCCAGAGTGGTAAATATTCTGCTTTATTCACCCAGGGCAAAACAAGGAGGGGGCCGAGGAGGTTGGAATTAAAAGAAAAATATCTCAGCAACGGCGCTGGTTGGGGTTTTTGCAGCCTTTTTGCTTGGAAAGAAATGGGGCGAAAATGGGTGTTTTGGGGAATTGTGACTCGGGGCAACTCGGGGCAGAAAATGCCTTTTAATGACCGACTAAACCTCCCGAATAGGCCACTCTGTCCCCACGCGGTGTCTGAAGCTGCGGAATCAAACTTTGAACAGTCTGAAATAGTCAGTGGAGCTCTGAAGGGGAGAATTCAGGGCAAGGAGAGATTTCATCTCCTTTCCTTTTTTTTCCCTTTTTTTTCCCTTTTTTCCCCCCTTTTTTCCCTTTTTTTTCCTTTTTCCTTTTTTCCTTTTTCCTTTTTTCTTTTTTTTCTTTTTTCCTTTTTTTCCTTTCTTCCTTTTTTTTTTAATTAAGAACTACCCAGACTCTGACTCCGAGGTTGTAATTACAGAGAGCAGAGACGGCTCCCAAACAATGCGGCCACTGGGGGTTGGGTGAGAGGTAAATAAACCTCCCCCACTTGGTTGTTGTTCTCCTGGTCCCCCTTTTTTTTTTGGGTGCTGCCATCCCAATTCATTTTTTTTATTAATTTTCCTGAGAGCTTTTTATTTACAGCTGAAAGCAATATTTGCCTGGGAAAATCCAGTTGGAAAGAGCAGGAATAAATTCCCAGTGAAAGCCCCAAATAAATAATTAGGACTCACGTGCGCCATAAATGTCAAGTTAAAAAAAAAAAAAAGAAGAGGGGAAAAAAAAAGGGGGACGCGAGAGGAGGCCGAGATGGCGATAGAAGGTGGAATCAGTTTAAATAAAAAGGCTTTTAATGGCATCACTTGGATTTCCCTCGAAGAGCTTCGGGGGTTTGCTCAGAGGGGAGCGCAGCCACAGGAGGGGGTGCCCCTCACTGCGCCCCTTTGGGGGGCAACAATTAGGGGGTCCCCCCTTGGCGCAGCCCCAAAGAGACGTTTTAGCACCGGTTTACGGGGGGGGAAAACCCCAAACCACAAACCTCAGAGAGCTCGGAAAATCTGAATTTTAAGCAGGGGGGGCCCGAAATGGGCACCTCCCGCCCTCCCTATCGCGACAGGCGCGGGGTGGGGGGACCCCCGTGCTGTGCCCCGAGTGGGGATCGTGTCTGGAGAGCAGAGGGACCCCCAAAGCCCCCAGAGGAAGCGGAGCAGGACTGGGCGCAGCGTGTCGCCAGTAGCGGAGTCTGCGGGGAGGGAGGGGCGGGGGGGACACCGAGTGGGATTTGTTTCCTTTCAGTAATTACTGAGGGATAGAAAACACATGTGTTGGGATTAGGGGGTTTATTTATTTCAATTTTTTATTTATTTCCTTTTTTTTTAGCCTTCCCCCCCCCCTCTTAAATCAGTTCATCAATTCGCTAATTAGAACTGGGGGGGGGGNNTTTTTTTTCCCTTTCTGCTTTTTTTTCTTCGCCCCCTTCTCTGTTTGAGCATCAGTGGGGGGAAAGGGGGGGGAATATGAGTAGTGAATGTTATTTCAGATTTCTATGGGCGCTTTTCTTTGCTGGGAACAAAGAGCAACTCCTATTAAAGAGCTACTCGAAGACTTGTACATATTTCTACTGCTGTGTAGCACTTTTAATAAAACATCTGTTCTTGCTTCTGCTGATGAGTTTACATAATTGTTTGCAGACCAATTTAACCAGAAAGCGCCCCACATATTCCCTCTACGTGTTTTCATGAGGGAAAAAATAAATACCTTTTGGGTAGTGACATATCGTGATGAAATACTTTCGAGCAATCCCCAAACTGCCTGAAAATATCAATGGTGGGGGGAAAAAAAATGTCCAGTGCGTTCAAAACGTGAGGCTGAGGAATTGCAATGAGTAAAAGATACTTTAATGATGCCTCGTTTGTGTTTGCAGCTTTTGGGGTGGTTCTGCTCTATTTTTTTTTTTGTCCACCCCCTCCTCCTTCTCTCCCTTTTCTCCCCAGAAATCTGGTTTTTAGCGTGGGGAGAGGATTCTATTTTAAGTTTCTTTACGGCAGCTGGTTTCTGTTCACTATAAATCGACCAGACTTTTAAGACTTGCCCTCTGTTTAGAGAAGTAATAAAACACTTAACTTTCTCGACTCCCAGTCACACGGTTATCACACAGGTCTCGATACAACAGCCCCGAGCACCTATACAAAAAGGGGAGGGAGGGGGGAAGAGAAAGAAAGAAAAGAAAGGGGAAAGAAGCAACAACAACAACAAAAGCAACAGGAAAATAACAACAAAAATTAAAAAGAATAAATAAAAGGAAAAAAAAATAAAACCCCGAAGAAGCCCTCCTAGAAAGTCCTGCAAACTTTGGCGAGGTTGGCGGGGTGGAAATGCCCTTCCAGGGGTGCAGCTCCCCCATCAAAGTGCCCTCGCAAAGGTCCAACCCAACCAGCTGGAGCTATTTTTAATTTACTCTCCAAATTGCAGCGGGCCGTAAGCAATACATAAGGTGAGACAACACGCCAATAACTGCAGAGCCTCATCCATCCTCCTCTCCCTCCCTCCCTCCATTTGTTGGACCTTTTTTTAATCTCTGGCAGCAGTTTGGGGGCCGCCAAAGTCACCCTGCCCGGACAGCAGGTTGGGGGGCACAGGGGATGTGCCCACCGGCCCTGGCATTGCCACACTCCCAGCACGTCCCTGGCACCCCAAATCCTCCCCTGGGGTGGGGGATCCTCATCTCAGCTGGGAAAAAAACCATCATAACCCTCCCAGGCATTGCGTGTGCCCCCCCAGCTCAGTATTTTTAATTACACAAATCCCCAGGAAGGGTCCAAGGAAAGGGCAGAGGGAGAGAAGGGGGAACGAAAGCAAAGCGAAGTTGGCTTTTTTGGAGGGGGGAAAATGCCTGGAATTCCTTCTCCATGGCCAGAAGTGTGAGATCTCCACCAGGCTGCTCCAAGTTGGGCAGCCCCAGGTGGGATCTGGGCTCCCCCGCAGGACACTCAGCTTAAAAAGGTGCTGCGCAGCTCCAGCCACCTCCTTTCTGGTTACAAACTTTATTTTTCCCCCCAGTGAAACTCAGGGGAAGCCTTAACGTTATAGAAGATGAATACACGAGGGTGGTTTTTTTTTTTCAGTTGTAGTCTCGTTTATGGTTTTATTGCTACCATTGATTACTTTGCTTTGTTACACAGAGGAAAAAGAGCATAAAATCCGTTGGCATCCGGGTTCCTGTTATAGCTGGGGGAAAATATACACACACCCCTCAACCCTTCTTTGTCAGCTAAAATCTTTGAGGGATACATCGCTAAAAAAAAAGGAATTCAGTCCATTGATGGGGAGCAAGACAAACAAACGCCTCAGTTTGGAGTGTGAACCCCCAGCCCTTCCTCTCCCCAACCCCCGCACAGACTCACGTTCAAAATAAAAACGTGGACACGATGGAGGTCTAACAAAACCCCACCACATACACAGCCACACCAGAGAGGAGGCCAGGGCGTCCCTGCCATAATTGAATTTTTAAACAGCAAGAATGAGAAAGATACCTCCCAATATTTACAGATCAGCAGGTATGTTTTACATTTAAGGGGCAATTTATGGCTCTGGATTGAAATTAAAATGAGATTAGCTGCCTCCATTTCAATTAGTTCTAGGTGCAATCTACCCAGAGAAGGCAGAATATAATCCCCCTTCGCATCTGACTAAATATTTGCAGCAGAAGTTTCCCAATCAGCTGGAAATATCTGCCACTCTGAATTGCTGCGAACACACAGACACACACGAGGTTTTGTCCCCAGCCCAGGCTCCCCCTCACAACCACAAATCCTCTTTTCCACCCCCCTTTTTCTTCCCCTTTCGTGCTGTTGTTGTAGTTGTTGAAAATGTAAATATCCTCCAGCATTAAAAATTCGCAGGGAAACGTCTGAGGGGAGAAATGTCAAAGTGGAGGAGAAATCCAACTTCAGGCTAACGTGAGTTTGCAATGTTGGCTCTTGCTTTGCTGAATGTCCCTTTTTTCCCCCCTCCCCTCCCCAAGACATACTTTGAGGAGGCTCCGAAACACGTTATCAATTCAGAAGTCGCCATGTTTTCCCCCCTCTCTTTATGTAATATTTTCTCATCAGGAACACAACCATTTGATTCCATAATATTGACCAATGCTACAGGAGAACAAGAAGGGAAGGAAAAAAAAAAGGAGGGTAATTTATGGCTTAATATTCTGTGGACATCTGAGATTTATTACTGTGAATTCTGAGCTATTTTATTACAAGATATTAAGCAAACATTTCTTTGAAATGATAATAAAGAAAACATCAACAAGCCAAACACAAGCAGCAAAAACGCCAAAGAACGCGGCCGGTGCTCCCAAAGCCCCGCGTCCAGCAGCAGGAAAAGGGGGTGAAAGTCGGGAGGAGAAGGGGGGAAGGAAAAGTTAAGCCTGGCTTAAGAAATTTGCGCCTCGCCCCCTCCCCAGCAGCCCCCGCTGCCCCCCAGCAGCTCCCCCAGCGCTGCCCCCAGCGGCGCCCCCTCCCCAGCGCAGCCCCCCAAGCCCCGGGGGTGCCGGGGGGGGTTTGGGGGTGCAGGACTTACTTTCCATGCCCACTTAGTTTCAACTAGGGAATCAAGAGAAGCAAAAGCAATTTTTTCCCTTTTTGACACCCGCCTCCCCATTGGCTCCCCCCGGGTCAGCTGACTGTGTCATTCTGTCTGTCCTGGAGCAGAGCCTTCCCTATAACAATCTAGTTCAGACTACAAACTGGAGACAGAAATAAATATTAAAGAAATCACACAGCCAGGTATAGAGGACGATATGAATTCCTATTTTACAAACCCATCTTTATCCTGCCATCTAACCAGTGGCCAAGAGGTGCTTCCCAACGTAGCCCTCAATTCAACTGCCTATGACCCTGTCAGGCATTTTTCTACTTATGGAGCAGCCGTTGCTCAAAACCGGATTTATTCTTCTCCTTTTTATTCACCGCAAGATAATGTTGTGTTTAGCTCCAGCCGAGGACCTTATGACTATGGATCTAATGCTTTTTACCAAGAAAAAGACATGCTTTCTAGCTGCAGGCAAAATTCTATGGGACATAATACACAGACATCAATCGCACAGGATTTTACCAGTGACCAAAACAGGAACACTTCGCAAGAACAAAAAACTAGCATTCAAATATACCCCTGGATGCAGCGTATGAACTCCCACAGTGGTAAGTTTTACAGCTCGGAGATATAAATTAAATAAACTGAACCATCTTTACGACCTTCTCCCTAGCAGAACAGGCTGAGCGACTTTTTATGGCCCCATAAAAACAATAATATAGCTCCTTCACAGTTGCAGCTACAGGCCTTTTATTTGTTAAGTTGTTGCAAGCAAATATGGCTTGTTATGCTCTTTCTAATTAAAAGACTTCGAGAGTGTAAAATATCGATAATAAAGTGCAGCGAGCTCTGCTCGGGAGTTAAGCACAAAATATTACCGGGGTAAAAATAAGTTTTAATGACGGGTGCGGGNGCGAACACACAGACACACACGAGGTTTTGTCCCCAGCCCAGGCTCCCCCTCACAACCACAAATCCTCTTTTCCACCCCCCTTTTTCTTCCCCTTTCGTGCTGTTGTTGTAGTTGTTGAAAATGTAAATATCCTCCAGCATTAAAAATTCGCAGGGAAACGTCTGAGGGGAGAAATGTCAAAGTGGAGGAGAAATCCAACTTCAGGCTAACGTGAGTTTGCAATGTTGGCTCTTGCTTTGCTGAATGTCCCTTTTTTCCCCCCTCCCCTCCCCAAGACATACTTTGAGGAGGCTCCGAAACACGTTATCAATTCAGAAGTCGCCATGTTTTCCCCCCTCTCTTTATGTAATATTTTCTCATCAGGAACACAACCATTTGATTCCATAATATTGACCAATGCTACAGGAGAACAAGAAGGGAAGGAAAAAAAAAAGGAGGGTAATTTATGGCTTAATATTCTGTGGACATCTGAGATTTATTACTGTGAATTCTGAGCTATTTTATTACAAGATATTAAGCAAACATTTCTTTGAAATGATAATAAAGAAAACATCAACAAGCCAAACACAAGCAGCAAAAACGCCAAAGAACGCGGCCGGTGCTCCCAAAGCCCCGCGTCCAGCAGCAGGAAAAGGGGGTGAAAGTCGGGAGGAGAAGGGGGGAAGGAAAAGTTAAGCCTGGCTTAAGAAATTTGCGCCTCGCCCCCTCCCCAGCAGCCCCCGCTGCCCCCCAGCAGCTCCCCCAGCGCTGCCCCCAGCGGCGCCCCCTCCCCAGCGCAGCCCCCCAAGCCCCGGGGGTGCCGGGGGGGG
>VWZD01010867.1:0-12860 GCA_013396695.1 Sakesphorus luctuosus | reverse complement strand
TTAGAATAAATTTACTTCTCACAATTAGAGTTAGTACACTTGATTTTCTAGTTCTTGTGTCTTTGGTAACTTCTATTACTCTATCAAAACTGTAATGTTTTTCACATCCTTCTACTGGGATGTATTTTACATCCAATAACTCTCTGGAGACACAGGGCTGGAGGGAACCTCAGGATATCATTAAGTCTATTACTGCTTTGCTCCAGAAAGAGCAATTATACCAGTGTCATTTCTGACAGGTATTTCACTAGTTGTTTCTTAAGGACTTTAAAAGATGGAGATTCCACCAATTCTCTAAGCAATTTATTCCAGTGCTTCACTCTCCTACCAATTAAGCTGTAGTTTATACCCATTACTTCTAGGCATAGGGCATGAAGAACGGATTATTCCCTGTCTTTGCAACCACCTTTTATGTATTTGAAGACTGTTTTGTTCCTGCAGTCCTTTCCTTTCCAGGTTAAATAACACAATTCATTCCATCATTTTTCATAGGTCACATTTTTAGACTCCTGAACATTCTCATTTTTCTCTACTGAATTCTTTCCAACTGGTCCACATATAATTGGAAAATTGCTCTGAGTGAAGCCTTTAAATGCTGAATCAATCGGAAGAATTTCTTCATGTCTTGCAAGCTACACTTAAGGTCATAAATTCCATTTGATCCCAAAGAGCTCTGGATTTTTTTTTTTCATCAATATGACATTGTTGAATCATGTTGAGCCTATCTACAGTATGGTCAGTTTTAACCCTTATGATCTTTCCTGTAGAACTGCTCTTTAAATTATTTTTATCCGTCCTGTCTACAAAACACACCACTCCTGCCTAATGTATGTGTCCCCATTGAATAATATCTGATTATTTTCAGATTCTATCTCTGATTTGTCAAGATTTTTACACCATTTTCAGTATATTCATCCTCAGCTTGACACCATCCGCAAATTTAGTAATCATTCTCTGTACTCCATTATCCCATTTATCAATGAAACAACTAAACAACATATGGATTAGAAAAGATGCTACTCTATGAATCCTTCTCTTTGGATGGTAACCATTGGTAAATACTGTTTCAGTATTGTTTTCAAACCAGATCTGGATCTAGATTCACATAAGTTGCCATGTTTCTTTAGCTAGCATATAACATTGTCATTGAAGAATACTAAAGGTCTTTCCAAAATCAAAGTACAATATGTGTGCCTACCCTTGACCCACATGTTGTCTTCCAGCCACTTAAGGAAATTCAGCCAATATCTTACAGAACATATCGCATGTAATTGGTGGAAAACAAACTGCAAAGCCTGACAGAGTGAAATCCTTGTAATGGATTGTGATCCCCAAACTGTGACTCTCTTTCCACAAAGGAGTTGCCTATCCACACAATTCGGTTTTATTTTCTGTAGACTGTATGGTGTCTTGGGAATCCGGAGCATTTTACATGCCTCAATGAATAGCAGAGTTGTTTGAGCTGCGAAGGTTTTAAATTCTATAAAATGAAAAAAAAAAGTATTTTTTTAATTGGGAAGGAAAAGGAAAATAAATAGCAAAGCAACATATAGCAGATGGTTTAAAATGTGAAAAACTGGTAAGGGAAGTTAAAGGTGAGAGAAGGCTCTGTGGATGGCAGAACTGAGTCAGATAAAAAAAATTCCCTGAATTCTAGTTTGATAGAAGTGAAAATTCTAACAATGATACAAGCTTCTTGCCCAACAGAGATGGTAGATACATTCACAATAGTGCAGGAGTAGAAGTGTCTATGAAACATTTCCATGCTGTATTTGAAATGAAGAGAGATCACAAAAGGATGACTCTCCCATGATGAAGTTCTTTCTGGTCTATTTATGACAAAGGACATTAAACAGCTGCTGCATTTAATAATTTTTAAATTGTCAAGCTGGGAAAACTTGCATCTAATTCCTAAAAGCACCATTTGAGGAACTTTTGGGTTCACTTCACACTTACTAATTCCTGGGCTTCCTGGGAAATTCTGGAAGTTTGAAAGAATGACAGTGTCATTCTAAGAGTCCAAGGGGGCAGGATAAATTCAGGAGAGAAAGATCTACTAGAGAACCAACATATGGTTTTAATAGATAAAGTTTCATAATGTAACAGATTAGCAACAAATTTATCAAAATTGCTTGAAAAATATATAAAAACTTGAAATTTTGCCCAGTTAAAACAGATGGCAGGAATGACAGTGTTTCCAGACTCCAGCTTCAAGTTTTGAAGGAGGCTCAAAATAAGTTAAAACAAAAAAGTAATTGAGCTCTCTGACATATTCTTTTGTAAACAATTATTCATACCAAACAACTATTCATATCAAACAACTTGTCAAAGCTCCATGGTTGTATCAGGTATAGACTAGGATTAGTCAGTATGCAATTGGCAGCAGTTACAATACTTTACCAAATAAACGAAAATGCATATCCTCCTGCATATCCTGTGTTTGGTTACATATTGCATTCTCATGTTTATACCTTTGTGAATTACATTCAGCACTTGCCTTCAAGATAATGTGCTCTACATAAGCAATTATTTTCAGATTTGTGCTCCAACCTGTATGGAGATATGCAAATTTAAAATTTGTCTATTATTATTTGAAAAGCCTGATTACACCAGTGCCCAAATGGTTTGCATGACAAAAGCTGATGGGCCAGTGGCCCTCGGTCTCAGAAAGTCCACTGAAATGCTTCAAACCAAGACTAGAGACATCAAAAGTGACCATTGATCATCAGCTTTGATAGTCTAAGACACTCAGCTTGCTAACCTTTGAGTTCAGCTGGAAACAGACTAGGAGTAGACATTAGAAGTTAAAGCAAAACTCAAGCCAAATTACTTTCAGAAACAAACACAAACAACTCTGAAACTCAAAGCCAACTATTTGCCATTCAACTATTGACACAATAGTTTTAGTTGAAAGATTCTGCATATTTAGTGTGTGGCAGATATCTTTACTTGTCATCATTATTTATATGTATTTTTAAATCCATGTATTATGTCTCTTTTGGCTCTTTTATCCCTCAAAACCCAGGTCACAAACGTCTATCTTCTTACATTTTTACAAAAATGTATCCTTGGAGGATTCAGTGAGAAACTACAACTCATCTCACCCAGAGGCATGTCTAGGGCATGATTCACCTAGTCCTAAAGTAAGCATCTAAACTAGCTAGATCTGATGCATCAAGTCTTAAACCCCATATGTCTTTCTCTTTACCATAAAGAAATAGGTGGCCCACCAGTTGTGTCTTCATTTTGCACATCTGAAAGGAGAAGAAAAAAGTCTAAAACATATACTACCATAAAGTAGGAATCGCCTTTGTGATTTCATTTTATCTCCATTTCCCCATTTCTAAAAATCTCAACACATATAAACAATGCATTAGTTTTCTAGATCTGGTTATCAGGACTTTTCTCACAATATCAGTCAATTATTTTAAAGGTCTGAAGTTTGGATCAGTGCATTAGTGTCCTTCCCCAAATCCCAAACTTTAAACATTTGTTTACTAACCCCAGCAAGAATCTCTAGACACCTGCATAAACATGTCAAATTATTTGCAAAGATTGCAGTTTCAAGGCAAAGTGGATCAACATTCATGCATTTTGCAGCTTTCTACAAAAGATCAACTGTAACTCCTTTGCACTGACATCTAAACCATTTTTGGCTCCATTCCATGTTCTATTTTAAGTCTCATTGTCCTCACAGGCATAAATGAAGGACATAATACTTTGTTTCACTTGTAAATGTCAAGATGTGTAGCATTATCATCTGTGTTACCAGTAGCACTAATAACATCACAGACTAGACTGCTCTGTCTTCATCAAAGGCTATGCATCAGTTGAGATACAGTGCTGATGATAACCTGAGTCAGCTATCAGGGAAAAGGGCTCTGTAATATGTAGGTCACTAGCAGGGTTCTTTTCAGCAAACACCTGCAAATTGCACTTCGCCAGGAAAAAATCTTGTTGTTGGCAGAAAGACTTAAAAGAGACCTACAGAGAAGACACATGAATGTCCTCATTCCCTAAGCGTGCAAGCAAGAAGGTCTTGGTAGTTTTTGGAGTATCTCTATAACCCCTCTCCTCCCACAATTTTGGTTTGGTTTTGCATAGGTTTTTTTTTTCAGACTGTTTCCAAGCCATGCTTTTGGTCTACCTATTAAAGTGATATAAACATGTTAATATCTATTCCAGCAACAAAGGACACTACATAAAAAGACCTATGGCTGAGCTCGAAGCTTAGATATACAGGAAAGAAATTCCTGCTTATTAGCAGAGTAAAGAACTCTTCTATTATCCTCAGTTAACATTTGTCCTATACAGATACATATGTTGGAGGGAGGAGTGCTCTGAGTGACCAGCTAGGTTCACCAGCCCTACAAATACAGGTATTCCTCATTGTCTGCAGATTAATGAATTAACCTCCAATTTTTAGATTTTTTTTTAATTAGACTAATTTTCAGGCTAATCTGCAATTAACTGGCATTTTTTGCTTTACTGTAGTTTATGAAAATACCTCCAAAGTGTTGCTTAACACTGAAATCTAATTAGCTCACTGTGCAACACATACAACTAGTACCTTTAAATAATGCATCCCACTTCTGTATACCTACTGTGGCTGCTGCCTTGGCAATTTTCCTATCTATTCTCCTCATTTCAGGGAAGATGCATTTAGAGCACCCACATGTTTATATGTGCTGAAATTATACACTTTAGTATAAATTAATGCCTATCAAATTATTTTTGTGTATTAATAGAATCTCTGCTGCTGGAATCCCCTTGCTCTGCTTTTTTCATAAGCAGATAAATAAAAGAAATATCTTGAGCTACCATGCACCATCTGGATAAATGTCAGCTATATCCCTACCTAGAGGGTTTGGCGTTTATTTCTCAAGAGGACAGGTGTTGGTTTTGCTTTCCTTGCCTACAGTTTGCACAGCTGAATAATTTAAAAAGGACTCAGTGCTGAAAGATAAAATGAAGATGGAGTATATTGTTTCTGGCAAAAATCCCCAGGGCTGTAGGTGGCATTTTCTGCTAATACAGCTTGCAGTAGTACTGCTAACAAAACCAGAGATTTGAATCATCATAATTAAGGCTGTGTCAAATGGGATTTTTCTTTGAAAAAGAATACATACATAAATAATACTAAGCACATATGCAAACAGTATATATTTAATCTATATATAATTATATCCCTAAAAGCATGGTTGTTCAGTGAGTTCACTAAAATTTCTGTGTCTAAATACCAGACTAAAGCTGCAACTAGAGAAATGTTCTAAGAAAAACATTCTGTGCAAAAATTTATTGCCTTTGAAAAATACAATATTTCCCCATAATTAGTAAGCCAGCAAAAGATATTAAACCTCAAATTCTCTTCCCATCATTACAATCAGAGTTGTGTAGTAGGGCTGACATCGATGAAATTCCGTTACAATAGATGCAGTGTAAGCACACAATACCGGGCTTTGTTGAAATCAAAGGTTTTGCAGCATAACTAAGGGAAACAGAAGTTTAGAAAGGTCAAAGTGAAAAGGAATTTGCCCACGGCCACACATAATTAAGTGCTAAAGCTACAAATTTACTCAGGATGCCTGGGCTAGCTAAGTGATATGCTGTCTGCTTATGTGACAGTGTAGAGGAACGTGTGCCTTTTGAAGAAATGCCATGATTCTGTACCATGTGCTAACCTCTGAATTTGTCTGGTGGGGGTTTGCTCTCAATTTTGTGTGCAACTCAACCCTGATCTTTTTCTGTGCGAAATTCAATCTTGGGCAAAATGAGCTGCACGTGTGCAGGTGCACACTGCTGCTCTTCAGCCTGCATCTTCCTGAAGTATATGTAGTGCTTTATTAACAGTGACAGTATTTTGTAATTGCATATTCAGATAAATTCTGCATCAGGTCAAAATGGTTTATTTACGATCAATCTCCAATTGATTTGTCTGTACAGCCAAGGCATCTGCATATCTCCTCAAACACTGAGATGAGAACACGCTGAGCAGCATGGTGAAGCATCCCTGAAGAGCTGGTAGTTAGAGAAGGGTCAAGGTGAGGGTCAATACAATACTCACTGCAGCAGCAGAGAAGTCATCAGTTTGAATTTATTCTCATCTGAGGGACAACCTCATTTGCTCTTATATATTGAGGGAGGAGATAAAAAGGGAAGAAAGAAGGAATAGCTGGAAATTATAAAAAGATCAGGGAAAATAGACCTATGGAAAGAGGGAAGATGCAGACAGAACTGTGTAAGAAATGAAGGAAAGAAATCCATCAAAAAGCAATATATTCTTCAGCAATGTCTAGCACTGTTGCTCTTCTCTCATAGCTGTTTTCCTGCCTTTCAAATTCCAAAGGCATGGCTCATGCTGAGTCTTAAAGAGGCCTCAGGAAACCATCTACATCACCCCTCTACCTGAACAAAGATCAGCTACCTCTGTGTCATTCCTGACAGATGTTCATCAACCCTGCCTTTAGCAGTGTCCCCAGATAGAGACTGCACATCGTTCTCCAATGTCCTGCTCTAAACTTTAACAAACTGTTTTCAGTCTCTAACTCAATGGTTTCAAACTTTTTAATGCAAAAATACCTTCAGACATTTCTGATTGCAACTGCAGGATCTAGTCAAATAAAATATTGATTTTCTCAATTACTTGTCACAAATAATTTTGAGCCATCCACATAGCAATTTTTGACATATATATGTCAAATACAAGCAATACATTAAATACAAGTAATTTAATCGACTTAAGTAACATTTTTTTAGGCCATCCAGCATTTTAATCCTTTTGAATCCTCTGTACCTTCACTTCAAACATTTCACTGGATTAAGACTTTCCACTCCAGTGGAAAAGAGCAGTCCAGCTGAGATATTGCTGGTCCCAAGAAAAAGAGTATAACTTTGCATATCCCCACAGTCTGAAGTTTACACTATTCACTGCAGGATGGCTGAATTTGGGTTTGTTTGGCAGTCAGAGACACATAGGATGTGGTGTTGTTGACTTACACTCAGCTTATGATCCACAAAACCTACAAATAACGTTCTGCTACTTAAACAGTTTTTCTCCTTTTTTATTTGTGCATCTGATTATTCCTGCCTAAATGCAGTTCCTTATATCTATCCCTAGTGAATAGCATCCTATTTATTTCAGACCATACCTTCAATTTGTCAAGATCACTTTAAATTCCAATCCTGTTTTCCAACATACTCACAGTCCCTTGCAGATTAGTGTCATTAGCAAATCTAATAAGCATGCTCTCATTCCTTTCATTTTTGGCTATCCCCTGAGACTACAACACTCTTATGACCTTGCTAAATTGTAGGGATAAGATACATACTTTTCTGCAACACTTTAAAACAGTAACCATCAATCAAATAGACTTGGAGGATATTTGTCCTCAAGAATTCGATACAGGTCTCCAGGAAGACAAGATAAGTCTACACTGCCTTTGAAGGAAATCCCAAGGCCAGTGCCAAAGTGTTTTGTTCAGCTTCATTACTAAGCCTGCCTCATAGCCTCAAGCAAGTCCAGGCACTGATGATCTGTTCTAGTACCAGTAAAGTCCCATGAGGAACGTCTATCCAGGGAGCTCATACATTGTTTCACTTCACGGATCCACTATTTGTCTTCAAAACTTTTTGCAAAGACTTCATCAGAATGAGGGAGGTCCAGCCATTGAGACACATCAGAGACCTAAATCTCTAACAGAACAAAAGAATTTAAGGACATTTGCCCCACACCACAAAAAGGCTTGCAGTTGTCTGCTGGCTATAGAAGTGACCAAAGATGCCAGATGTGACCCACTGTGGAGTCGTCATTTGCAGTGCTGGGAAGGAACCTGTCTGCCTGCAAGGGCACATAGCCTGCAGTTCAGGGAAGCGCTTCTTCAGTGACTCCAGCACTGCAGAGACTGCATCTCAATTCCTGTTGGGACCTCTCACTACAAAAAAGACATTGAGGTGCTGGAGAATGTCCAGAGAAGGGCAACAGAAAGGTCTAGAGAGTGAATTATCTGAGGAAAGCCTGAGGCAGCTGCATGTGTTTAGCCTGAAGAAAAGGAGGCAGCTCAAGGGGAGACCTTACTGCTCTCTACAACCACCTGAAAGGAGGTTATAGTCAGCCCTTTTCTCTCAAATAACAAGCAACAAAATGAGAGGAAATAGGTCAAGTTTTGCCAGGTCAGGGTTTACATTGTATATTAGGAAAAATTTCTTCTCAGAATGGGCTGTCAAGCACTGAAAGAGTGGATGTGGTTGAGTCAGCATCGCTGGACGTGTAGATGTGGCATGTGGGGACATGGTTTAGCAGTAGACTTGGCAGTGCTGGGTTGTGACTGGACTTGATTATCTTACAAGTTTTTTCCAGTAATGTTTATGATTAAAATTTAATCTGACTTTGACTCCAACAGCAAGCTATGAATCTGCTCTGCCACCAGCTCTGACAGAAAGCTATGGCTAGAACAAGCCTGGCCAGCAGTACCTTCCCAGTTCCTCATCAGAGCAATGGAGAATCAGGCAGTTGCAACAAAAATGTGCTATCATAGTCACTCTGTACAGAAATATCAGCTTTTTAGGCAGTTAAAGGCTGGTTAACATAATTGCTTAGTGCTACAGGCAACCTCAGTTTTGCCAAATGCTGTTCCCTCTCCTCCTGGACATGAAAATGCCTCACTTTTCCGAAAATCAAATCCCAGTAATTTTTCTTCAGTTGCTACAATGACTAAATTTAGAGAAATACCATCTCAGATGGAATTTAGCTCAATGAAAAGTGCCTGCTGTATTTAGGTTTTTGCATCTTTAGTTGCTGTTTATTTGGGAAAAAAAAAAAGAACACACAAGTTTATTTCCAAGTAGGAAACTTCAAAGATATTCCCAACACCTCCAGCTGCTTCATCTGCTCCAGTTTAAGGAAAGGTTTGAGAAAAATGAAAATAATAGGGGAGAATCAGCCCACAAAAATTTAAGAAGTTTTTATCTGTTAAATTTCTATGACCCTAAGTGCTTACAGTGGGAATTGTGCAAATGCTGAAATATACTGGTAACACTTGAAAGGAAAACCCCTTCACAGAACAGGTGAATGGTGTAGGAAGTTGCTCATCACATTCAAATAAACATCCTTGAACAACATCTGCCATAAGCTAAATGTGCTGCAAATAGACTTGCTCAAAATTGCTCAGAAGGATCAGCTAATTAGACATTTAGATGTTCATCCCCTTCTTTTGTTTTCCAGTTATTCAACTGTGCAATGTTAAAGGTCAGAATAACTCCCTCATACATACACTAAGGGGAGGAACAGAGGGCTCTTGTTAGGCTTCTGATCGAGGAAATTACCAGATGACTTTTTGATAGAAGGAGATGGATTTCCTTTGCTGGAAATAGAAGGAAGTAATATTAACATTAATGGATCTGCTCACGGAAAGCCCCATCATAATTAGTGATCATCATTTATCATCATCACAATTTCACCAAGAGATCCTAATCACTCTTTTCCTCAATTACTCAGAAAAAGAAATATGTGTTAAAGTGTTGAATGCAGGAGACCACTTTATGCCTGGTAGAAAACAGGATGCCTCTGGCATATTTGGACAATTAATTTCACTTCTTCTTAGACTTAATATTGGAAAAAAAATTATGCCTATTTTCCCTTTTAAATCACAGCAGTGTAAAGGCATAGTTTATGACAGAAACTGAAAAGGTACTTTTGAAAGTGAAGAAACTGTGGGGCAAATAGCTTATCAATCGTCTTTATTTGCCTTTTCCTTCCCCTCACCCACATATTCCAAATTCCATAATCTTTTCTGACACTGGATATATTTCTCATCATATATTTATTATGTGAGATTAGCTGCTCTCTTCTCAATCTAGTTCAGCTATATCCAGCTGGCAAGAGACGTAGAGGAGGTACAGGTGACAGCTATGCAGCTATCATTCCTAGGACACTTCTGTAGCAGCAGCACCTGAGGTAAATCAGAGTTGGCACACCAGACATGAAACCCACTGATGCCATTTTCCCTTTCTTTTTTACACTGCCTGGGAACATTACACAAAGATGACGTTCCTCCTGCTACAGAAAGTCAGCTGGAGTTGGAAGAGACCTGTGGGTCATCTTGTTCAAAGTCCTGGATTACATCTCAATATGTCTTGAGGCTTTAAAACAAACAAACCAAAAAAGCCAAGCACATTCCTTATTGGGGTGACAGATCTGTTTGTTACATATTATTTAAAATGCTGGAAAAGGACACACATTGTTCATCCCTCCTATCTCGTGTAACTTTCTTTGCTCTGTATCCTCTGTACAGTGCAGATGGCTGCACAAGAGTCAGCTGGGGGAGGGAAAGGAGGTCAGCTCCATAAATGTTTCCTTTCACCTGTTAAACCCTCAGTTAGCCCTTCAGTCACTGGAGCACACTGAATGCAGGAAGCTGAGTAAGAAGGGTGCAAAGTTCGTAGATATGTTTATATATGTTTTTATTGCCAATAAAGGCTGTCCCATTGATAAGGAAGTTAATGATTATGTTATAAAGTTTGGGGTGCCTAACTGCCTGCTAGACTAAATAGCTCTAAAAGGAGTTTATAATGTACTATATGAGTAAAACCATTACTTTAAATTAAGAGACCAGGATGTCAATAAGCTCTCTTCTCAGTGTACATGTAATATTGTCAGATTGCAGAAGGCTTAGTTACATCAGGTATTTTGACCTTCAAGTCTTTCAATAAGGATTTTATGCCAGATGGTTAGATAATATGCTTGGCATGCTCTAGCTCATGTGCTCTTTTTCATTTTAGCAGTTTATTTTGTGCTTGTAGTTCTGTTATTCTAAGTATTCTTTTAATGCATAGATTGTCTTCTTACTGTCCATTATCGATTTCTGCCATTTATTCCTAATGTTTTCAACAAAATTATTTCTATCCTTCACAGAAATAGATACGCAGATTTTCTGCTACATAGCACAAGCTAGGAAAGCAAATAGATATACTTTATCATAAAAAGTAATAAACAACTACATAATTCAGAGATCATTGACTGACTGTCTTTGGAGTATGATGTGCAATTGGAGAACAACAGAGTAAATACACTCCAAAGCTGAAACAGGAACAAAGTCTGTATGTATGGTGTCACCACCTCCTCCTACTCTATAGAAAGAAAATTATGTAAAATTTGTTTGGATGCAATAACATTTAGCACCTGTGTGTTTTTTCTAATAAATTCATTATTTTCTTTGCAGTCAATTTTAGCAGTGATCTGGTATAGAGAACACAGTCTGTGTTTTCATTTAATTTCCTGCAGGCCTTTTTCGTTTGGCTCATTTATCTTTCGTTATCCCTTGAAACCATCTATAGTAATTCAGTTCACTGCAGCTAGACCTTCTGACAGATGCAGAAATAATCAGCTCCAGGCACTGCTGATTCCAAAGTCAGCTAACAAGTATCTCATGATTCTGATAATTTTATGGGTTTTGGGTTAATGGAGACTTTTGGGCAGTGTTCTTTCTCCTTTGTCATGTCAAGGAGTTCCCCCATCCTCTTTCCTATCTACTGAAATGTGGTGCGAGCAGTGGTGCAAAACCAAATCACACACAGACATAACAAAATAAAACTCTCAGTTGGCTTGTTGTTCCTGGTACTAGTTAATAACTTTCAATATAAAAATATAAAAACTAATGCAGTAATGTCACACAGTATTTCACTATGGAATAATTTGTTATTTAAAACATTTTAAAATGTAAGACAAATTCATGTAAATAAAATATTCATTCTCCTTAAGGTTAGTTAAACAAGCAAATGGCTCTTAAAAGTTGTATGGTGATTTACAGTTACATTGGGATACTTAATGAAAGAGATTTGAGCAATTAATTGTCAGTGTTCATAAAAATTTCTCAAGTGAATACAGCTGGTATACAGCTGTGGTAGTCACCATCCAAGCTCTCCATGCTGTCTATCTGTATGTTGCAGGGCTATTCTGGAGTACCATTTTGTATAGGGAAGCCCTTTGCCTAGTCATAGGATAAGACACTGTCCTTGGAGATTTTTTTACCTAAGCATAAGGATGGTGCTTTTCTCTTAACACCTGGATGGTATTTCTGTTATACAGGGAATCTAAGTGATAAGTTGACAGCTATTTTTGCTGTGAACTAGAACTAAGACAAAAACCATAGAATCATATACTAGTTTGGGTTGGAAGTGATCTTTAAAGGTCATCTGGCCCAAACCCTCTGCAGTGAGCAGGATCATCTTCGACTACATCAGGTTGCTCAGAGCCCTATTCACATGACTTGAATGTTTCCAGGGATGGAGCATCCACCACCTCTCTGGGCAATCTATTGCAGTGTTTCACTACCCTTGTGAGAAATCCTTCCTTATGCCTAGTCTAAAGCTACTCTACTAGATAAAACCATTACCCCTTGTCCTATCACAACAGGCCCTGCTAATAAGTCAGTTCTCACCCTTCTTATAGGCCCCCTTTAAATACTGAAAGGCTGCCAAAAGGTTTCCCTGAAGCCTTCTCCCCTGGAGCCCTCTCCAGGATGAACAACCCCAACTCTCTCAGCCTTTCCTCATAGGAGAGGTGCTCCATCCCTCTGATCATTTTTGTGCCTCTTCTCTGGACTGGCTTCATCAGGTCCCTGTCTTTCCTGTGCTGAGGACTCCGTAGCTGCATACAGCATTCTGGGTTAGGTCTCACTGGAATGGAGTAGAGAGGGAGAATCATCACCCTCAGCCTGCAGGCCAAGCTTCTTTTATGCAACCCAGGAAGTGGTTGGCTTTCTGGGCTGTGAGTGCACATTGCCAGTCATACTTAGTTTTACCTCCACTGTCTCACATTTGGCTTAGTTTTCTTACTAAATTTGGACTGCCTTCTTCCTTCCTCT
>VWZD01010866.1:181199-197757 GCA_013396695.1 Sakesphorus luctuosus | reverse complement strand
TTTAAGAATGGAGGTAATGAGAAACATTGGGCCAGGTATCCGTTTTCTGTCAACTGAAACTTTTCGTCAAAATTGATCTTTTCCCCATTTCCTTATTCCCTCTTATCCCCCCCAAAAAAGAATGTCTAAGATCCAAAATATAGGTCAGGGTCATAAACATAAAGAAAAAAGACAAATATTCTCTAATTGGCACTTAGGTTAAACAATATATCAGATCAAGGATCTGAATCATGCAGAGGAGAAAGTGACTTTGATTTTCCCCCCTTTCATAGAAATATTGTGACATACTTCTCTCCCTTCTTCCTGCCTAATTTTTCTTTGTAGTTTTCTCGCAGTCTTCAACTTTCTCTGGTTTTTTTTCTCACTAATAAAAAAAAATCTGATTGTTTTCCCTCATTCATTAGAAGGGAAATTAATGTTACAACAATTAATTTTTCTGTAGAGCAGAATTCTTGCTTTCTCACCAGCCCTTAGGAAATCTAGACTCATTTCCAGCTCTGCTGTAAACATCATTATGACCTTGAGTAAATAATTTTATCTTCCTCCACCCCTTTTGCAGTGAATGTGGAAAGAGCAAGAAAGTCCTTCTGTTTCCCTCGTATACTTCAGTTACGAAGCTTTTGGAGCAAAGAATTCGCACTTACTATAAAGCTGTGCAATGTCTAATATAATAAACCTGTAATACATTCAGGGACAGACAGATACAAATGTAATGAAAATAAATGCAGACAATGCTCTGCAGTACAAACTAGTTCTTAGTTACAGTTGCTGAAGGGCTCTATTACAACAGTTACCAAACATACAGCAATCACTTCTAATATCTGCTAACAGGTTTTTGGAAGACTAAACCAAGTAATGCCAAGTTAGCAACATCATATTTTGTAGCATCTGATGCAAAAAGTCATTGATAAAAAGGTTATGCAGTTCAAATCCATCAGAGTTACTGACAGATACACATTAGCCTAAATGCAATATTCCATATACTCTTAACTGTCTACCACCATCTACAACACTCCCCTTGTCTCCAGTGTATGATACCCCAGAGTAAATTTAAACAATCTGAAATGAATACCAGGACTTGAGAAAAAGCACTGATTAACAATCAGACTGCAAGTCGTATGTACACTGACTTAAAATGGTGTGAGCTGAAATGGTGAGATTAACATTAGATGATTATACATAACTCACATCTGATTGCTAATAGCCTGCATTCCGAGTCAGGATCTTCACCTTTGTAACTGGCTCTTTCACGCTATGCTGCAAATTGACTGGCAGAGGCTTTTCCCTTTCCATTGTCTTCCCTAAGCATTAATAATTAAATCATACATTATTTCACAGTATATATATTTTGTTCAACTTGAGCATAATGTGAACTTAATCTTTCAGTAAATCATTTAAAAGTAAAAATTTATTTAAAAACATTCCCAACACATACACACACACACACACACATACACACATTAAAAAAAGGCAAAAAAATCCCAACTTCCCCAAGAATCACTGAGGGTTGAAGACAAGCTCATTTCAAAAATCAGTTCATTTTTAAAGTCTAGTGGAACCCTTGCCTACAGTTTGAAATAAAGGGCCCTTCTTCAAAGAATTGCAAGGCCTTGAAACCTACCAAGTGCTATTACAGATGAAGGATTGGCTGATATTAGAAAGCCCTGAAACTGTAGCCTGGTAGTAAAATGCCACTCTTCAGTCCAATTTATGTTTCTTCTTGAGGGGAAATACCAAATCCCAGACTGGAATTACACTCCACTGTGGCAGTTAAAAACAGAACTCCAGAATAATACAAACACTGCTGTTCACATTCAGGACTAAATTAGACCCAGTAAACCAATCAATTTCTTATATCAAACATTTCACTTCTGTTAATGCTACACGAGGTGAAACAGCAAAGCAAACAACAGAAGAGTGCTCTTAAAATAGCAATGTATTTTTCTCCCAGAAAAACTATCATGTCTATAACTTACACATGGATTGAACTTGGCAGCATGAGCATCTGAAACAGGCTCTGGGGTTTGTAATGCCACTCTAATGCATTGCCAGAAGTTAATATTAATAAGAATTTCAGAAAAGCATAGGAAAAACTGCACCCTGCTTCCCTGAAGGATACATCACAGTACATTCAGAATCTTTTGTCAGAAATGTGTATAGAGTTTTCTTGATACCACAGCAACTGCAATTTTTTTTCTTCATTTCAGTGAGTATTTTTAGAAACAAGCAAACCTGAGAATTAATGCAATGTGAAACCACAGAACACTGCAACCAGACAAAAAAATTTTAGTATGTTTCTAGAAAAGCAGTGTTACACCTTTCTCTGGAGATTTCTTTCTATTAAGGTAAATGTAAAGCAAGTCAGTAACAATTGGTTTGTGCTTTGTGCGTTTTTTTCCCACAAAAGGAGTAATATTTTTCATTATCAAAATCATGCATGTAAAAGCATATTGATTCCCATTATCAAATATTCCAGAGCGAAGGCCAAGTCATACAAAGAGAATGGTAAAAAAAAAGACACTTCTGACACCTCTCTGTATTCACAATTCCTGGGATTGATGACAGGAAATCTGGAACACTGGTGTGAACTCACGTCTGTTCTTAATTCTGTCATGCTGACAAGGCTTGCCCCCCTTTTTCTCCTATTCAAAGAAGAATCCCAATGTGATGCACTCCTGACGTGCTCCCATTCAGTCTTGCCTGTGATGTTTCTGAGAGATCATCTACTCTACTGGGGGGATATGCAAAATCACAGGAGCAGGAGATAAAGCAGGAAGGCAGATTGGAAGTCACCTACAGTATACCAGGCAAATCCCTGATGACCCAAAATAGTGACTACAGTAACAATAAAGCAAACAGATTGAGCCCCTGCGCATTCCCCATCCCTATTGCCACTGGCTGGGCTACTCCCACTCAAGGAGCCAATCACCATTCCCTTAGAAACAAAGTGGCCAAATCCAATTCCCTACTGAAAAGAGGTTCTGGACTCAGCTCTCCCTAAGCTATGCCCAATGCTGTGGCTAACAGGCATAGGTCCAAACCTGTAGTGCTGATACAGCCAGAGTGACTAAGGGCATGAGCTCACTTGATTATAGCATGTTATAGGGGCGTTATCAGCAGTCCGAGAAAACTACTCACAAGTAGCAAAATAAGTAGCTAGAAAGTTTATTTAAAGCTGAAATCACTCATGCTAATCAGATAATCCTAAATTATAGTAATAAAAAATTGTACTTTATCAATTAATTATTATTTTTAATCACCATCACATATTCTTTTCTAACATGTATTCTTTTAGATATAGTTGAAAAATAGCTTCAAGAATCTTCAAGTTTAATTGTTTATTCTTACAATTTTAAAAATAACTTATATTTTGGAGGATTCCAAACACAAGGATACAATAAATCTCTTCAATCCCTTCACAATATGAATGCACATTTACTTATTTATTTATTTATTTATCTGAATGACAGATGGTTGTATGTTTAAGACCTAGCCACTTGCAACCTCTGCCTAAAAGAAGCAAGCTTATGGTCGTGCTAGGGAGGGGAAGAGCTCTCTCCTCCAACATTACAACGCAGTTTTGGGTCAGAAAATTACTTTTGGTTATGTTTCTGTTAAATGACCATATATTTATTCCAGGTTTCAAAATATGATTAGAAGAAATTAAAGAAAAAACAAACCACAACATTATGAGCTTCAGTGCCATCAGAAAAAAAATCCTTCTCGAGTATACTTTTTTAGACATTTTCTAAACCATGTACAAAGTGTAAACAAAAAACCATTCTGTGCTCTATGTGTTGCCTGAATCTTAAAAAGTGGTAGATTACCATCACCACAAGATAGAATACAAATACATATTTTTTGAGACATTTTGGTTTGTTTCACTTGTTGTCAAAGAGTTTACGAAAGTACTAAAATATTGAAAGAAACATCATCAAAGTGTTACATTTCTAGAGGAATCACTACCTGCTACCTGTCATTTTATCAGAAAACTCAAACCAAATGCTGACGATTTAACTGAAATTATTCCTTTTAAAAAACATAATTACATCTTATAATGAATTAGAACTAGATGTGACTAAAATTAACCATTTCCCAAAAGAACAAAATTTCCATGACAGTCACTATGATAGAAGACATATGGCTAAAGATCCAAAGATAATGAACTTGAGCAGGTACAATTTTAAAGACAGGGAGTAATGCATATGTAGATCTTCACTCGACTCCACTCTGTTTCACAAGATTTGTCTTGATTAAGTCATATTTTCAAATAAGCTGCAGAAGAATATTTGCATTGAAAAACAAGTAATGGTTCAACAGAATTACCTCTTTGAAAAATGTCAGAATTCCCACATTTTTTACTAATTATAGTTTATTTAAGCCAAGCAGTTGGTCTATTCCTAATGAATCATTAAGAGCTGTTAGTATTGCTACCTAAGCAAATGGCATGATTTTAGTAAGGACTGTATGTTCTACTCAGTTTTGGCTACCTATGGACAACAGATCCAGAAATCTTGGGGAGCACCTCTGGTCTGGGCAAGAGTTCTTGTTGATGTTTGGCAAGTTCACAGAGCATTAACTGTCCATTCTGTGTGTGGAGGGAACCCAGACACAGAAAAGAAAGAATGGTAGTATGCACTAGTAGCCAGTTGATATCACCACGGAATTAGAATTACAGACTCGGCATCACTTGTAGTAATTTAGTAACATAAAGGTCACTCATTAATTCAGCCACATGTGAACTCTAATGTTTACTCTTAATTTAAAACGTCAAATATTTTCCATATATTTTGTTTTTCATACTAACCTGGATGATCTAAAATGGGATGAACTACAGTCACATGCATGGGGAAGGTTAGCACAGGTCCTGTGAATTGCAGTCCTGCTGAGCTTTTGCAATTCTAGATAACTATTGCTGGTATGCTTAGTACACTGGGCCTTTCAGGATTCAGCCCTATAGTGGCTGTCATAGTGAGTTACATCAGCTGAACAGAAATTTTGAAGGAAAATCTAGTAAACCTATTCCTGAGGGCTGCATAATATTTTGTGATCCCTGTTATTTCATTGCCTGTAAAAAGGTACAGGCACACCAGAACAAGGCTGTTCTGTTCATTTACCTCTCAAAGCCCTCATTTGCTATTCAACAGTGTATCAGTACAGATATTCATGCTATTTATTCTCATTTGCAGGTTTATATTGTTCACTTTTCATCCTATATATGAATAATCCAGATTCAACTATCTATGAAGAATTCCAAATTCTAAAAGACTTACTTGTTTGTAAGCATGTTTTTCCTCGAAATTTTGCTTCCTGTTTCTACAGAAAAAATGAAAAACTGGCACAGTATGTAACACATATTATGTGGCTCTAAAGGTTGATAGGAACTTACGCACTTTACGCTAACCTGAACTTCCATTCTTTGTGCTCAGTAATCAAGACAAGAGGTGAAAAAAAAATCTGATTGCTTTATTGCTATCTTCTAATTTCCCTTTTATTGAAATGGACAATGATACGAATTAATCACTCCCAGCATGGAGATTATATAGAAACAAGGAAGGTAATTTTACTTTATCAGCAGACTGAAAGGAAAACAGACTTCATAAAAATAAATCCTTTTATCATTTTCCAACGAGCTCCTTCATCTGTCAGACAGATCATGAAAAGCGTGTTGAAAGTTGTGCATCCATCATAGAAAACATCCTGTCAACAGCTTTCTAATCTTCAAATCTAGTGCCTGTTAGCTTAAGTGTCCATAAATGTAGCTGCCCCAACAGCTAAACAAGAAGAAATCTCAGAACTAAATATATATAGAACTCTACAGATTAAACTCCATACCCTGAATGTAACCTAGAAACAATTAAGTTTGTTTCCCATGAGAATAGCAAGTGCCATGTTGCTTGTGGTCAGTGCAACTTACAATACAAACAGCTTTAACAGCCACCTACCATATGCAGCAGAGAATACTACCTGCATCTCCAGGATAAAAATGAACTAATTAAAAAATGCTGCATTGCAAAAACATCAGATTCAAAGCTACAGGTTTACCGGTACAAGTTAAGATTAAGAACTTCAATCTAAAGAGAAACCCTAAGGTTAGTACATCTCAGAAAAAAGGAGACCCAATTGTGTAACTGCTTCTTTTTTGACATATTAAAAAATACTCTTCTCACCCCGGCCCAAACTTGTTCCAAAGACAAGGCAAAAAGTCAGCTCCTCTTCTCTACCACGCTCTGAACTCCCAGGCACTCCCACTTGTTTTTACACCACTGGACTACTCCAACTGAAAGGTGGAAGATCAGCACAGCATCCAAGGCACTGTACAACCAGAGCGGTTTAACTCATTCCAGCTCAGAAAGCAGCTTCTGGCCATTAATCCCACTTCCTTTGCCTCAAGAGTTGTGGTCGGTCAGCCAAGAAGGAAGAGGAAGAGTTTTATTTCAACCGTTTCAGTTGGAAGCTTCTAAATGGCAGCTTTCTGACACTTAGGCTGACTTGATGTCTGTTTCTTTAGGTGCTCTTGCCAGTTTCATTGTTGGGCACCTAATTCTCACTCCAGATGCCTCAGGCTTTGACCTATTCCTGGGACTTGTGGATGTTCCCAGTTTGTACACACGACAGTGTTACACATCATAGTTTTCAATCCATTTGGTGGACTGGTCTGTATTAGCCTATTTTTAGAAGAGAACTGGAGATGCCACCACAGCTAGTAAGGACTCACAGAAAGTATATTAAGCCACCAAGGATTAAAGAATGAGGAATTCCCAGAAAGAGCAGAAGGGACATAAACTGAAATGCGTACATTTGCCCCTGGCTTAGAAGTCTAGAAGGATGTGTAGGACAAATCTGAACGGTATAAGAGTTTTTTTTTTTTTTTTGTCAGAATTCTCCTACAGGGTATTAACAGTGAGGCAGCACACCTCTTACTGACTTGTGAAGTTACACAGTCTCTCCTTTGGTCTGTCATGCGCAGCTAAGAAACTACTTTGTAACAAGATGAGAAGTCTTGAGTTCTAGTAATACAAGCATTCAGGAAACCAAGCAAACAAAAAACCCACTTTACATCTATGACCCAATGGATCCCAAAAAGAATTAGTCACTGAACAAGGGAGTTCTTAAAATCGAACCATGAAACCAGAAGACAATTCTAAGGAGATGGACTAGGGATCCTATAACAGATATTTCTGGTACATTTAGCTGATTGGCAGAAATGAAAAGAGGGGAGAAAATGCTTACAGAAAAAAATCCAGAATTCTTTTAAAGGGGGAAAAAAAATCAAGACCAAAAGCAAATGCAGTTAAATTACAGTGCACTTAACAAAAGTTGCTAAGCAATCTGTAGTGATAGGACTAGGTTAACCATGTTCCTGCAAACATTGCTTAGCTTCCTCAGGAAGTTTCAAAGGATATTTAGTAAATAAGACAATTTAAAGGTAAAAATTTCTTGCTACAGAAGCATTAACATGTACTAGTTAAATAATTAGCACAATTACTTCCACAATCTTTCATAATTCAGTAGCAGAAGCAGCACTCATTTTGGAATATTGTGTTAAGCACCACGAGAACAAAAGAAGGGGGGAGGGGGGAATCATCAAATAAACAAAAGAAGAAAAAAAGAAATGTCAGAATTAAACCTACACTGTTGAAATTTATCTCCTATATGAATATAGGAGTGAACCAAATGAACATTTTTCCTAATACATTTGTTAAGGCAGTTGATCCACAGTTTAGAAAATGGCTTCTACATCTCAAGATGTCAACGAAATACTGCAAAAATTGAACACTTCAAGGTCCTGGAATACAAAATAAAGCCAGAAACATTGGCACAGGAAATCGTGATTCTGCATACCAGAAAATGTAAAGTAATGCCAGGAGTCACAACACTGACAGAAATCTCTGTATTCACAGATTCAAAAGGAAGCCAGAAACAGTTCCATACAGAAAGGAAAGCATTTTTCCATAGAAAAAAACCCTTAAATTGGTTTTCCACAGTTATACCGAAAAAATAACTAATTATATTTGAATCTGGTTGTGTTCCTGCTACCGTCAGTGGAAGTTTGACCATTTATGTGACTGAGTGAAAATAGCCTGGCCTTACTGGTCTGGACTCCACACCACGGGATCAGGTTGCTGAGTACATCAGCAAATCCGATTAGTCAGTAAAAGGACTGAATGACTTTCCAGTCATGACTTTTCAGAATTTCAGCATGATCCACTCTCACCAAATGAAAGCACCTTAAGACAGGGCAGATGTAAGGCAGTGACTGAAATTAAAACCACACTTACACTGCAATTTATAATGTATGGTGACTCATTCTCATCTGCCTGATCCCTGAAATCCATCTAGTCTTTAAATACAATAAACTTACATATTTCCAAGTATTCATTTAAACTGGCTTCAAAAGTTTAAAGCTGTGTATAAATCTAGCCAATTAACATTTGTTGATTGACCAATTGTTAAAATTAATATAAATGAATTTTTCTAACACTGTGGGTTTTTTTCCTCTGTGCTTTACCATAACGACAAAGGGCAAGAAATTGTCCTCCTGCTCCCAAAACCTCAAAGATACCTTCCTCCTTCCTGCAATAGGAAAACTGTAGGACTACTAAGATTTTTTTCACCAAAATTAGTCAAGGCAGGAAAAATGAAGAAGAGTGACAGACAGAAATGGATTTTGAGGTTGAAACAAAAATGGCCCAGCACTAAGGGCATTTAACTGGAAAATGAAAGACAAAGGGTTAAAATTCAGGTCCTCTGCCTGACATGGACAAGACATAGAATGATTGTGTTAAATCCTGTATGATTCTCCCAACCACCTTAATTCCAGTGTGGATCAATCCTGCTTTCACTGTAACACTGGTGTAGCTTATTTAAGCATGCACTTGGTATGCACTAGCCATGCAAACTATTTACCCTGCTTGACAAATATTACACCTGGAAATGACTCTCAAGTATCAGTAGCTCTGCTTAAGGTACAGACACGCAGGGACATTTTGCTGCTTGCAGGAGCCCACGTTTGCATGAAAAAAACCTTCTGAGACTGTAATAGCACAGTGTAATGGAATTTGCTACATTAATATGAGGGAAAATTAAAAAAAACTCATAAATCAGTGTTTTGGCTTGGAAGACATTTTGTCAAAAACAACTCATAAGTAGTAGCAGAAAGAAACAATTTGAGCAAGCCAACCCTCAACAACCTCAATTTCAAAGATTTATGAGATTACTGAACAAATTATTCTGACTTGTTCAGAGCTATACAGCTTGTTTCATCAGCACAAATTTGCACACATTCTGGGATAGTTTACACATATACAAGGAAATGCAATACATTCAAATAATTTAGATCCACATTACGTGGGATGGTAAACTACATTAGCCTTTTAATTTTATGGATATAAACTAGAGTCCTACAACTATCAAATACATTCATAAAAAGCATAAAACCAAAGAAAATAAATCCCTTCTCCACGCTACAAAGCAGTTGCAAAACTGTTCTGCTGAGCTCTCACCCAGTTGCTGACATGAACCCTGAAAGCATCTTCTTCATACAGATGAGGAAAATCTCTGCACTACCCAGCAGATTGCTATTTAAATTATCTATCATATCAAGTGCTTAGAAAGAATCTGCTATTTGTAATCTTCAACGTGTGTGAAAGAAGATCAGTTTACTCCATTTGTAATAAACAGAGGCATCTTTTCCAGCCCAAGTAATGTTTGTAAACTTCTAAACATATTTATACTGAGAATAAATGATAGGGGTATGAAAGTCTTAACCACAGCAGCCTGAAAAACTGCAGCATCAAATCAATTATGCTTTTTCAATATTAACTACCTGAAACTGAGATTAAACTGAATAGGTGAGACAGCATAGTAAGCACGTGTTCATACATCTATTCTGAACATTTCATACAATTAGCCACTGTCTCTTATTGAGCTTTGAAACTCGTCTAAAAGTTGTATGAATATATATTTATGAGTCAGGGCCAGTATGAACATTTTATAGAGTTTTGCCCTACTCTTGCTCATTGGAAGAATCATTGGGGGAAAATAAGCCCATTTCAAAACACAAATGGCAAAGTACTCTCTGTTTTTAACACTGAAATGCAAGCACATTTACCTTCTGTAGTTCAGGAATGAGGATGCTACTTCCATGTGCAATAGAGGCCAGTAAGTCATTCATGGACTAGCTGAAGTGACTGGTAATTCAATTACAGAGGCAGCAACTCAAGCATACAAAACAACCACACACTGACTTAAGATAATTAATGCAGTCCTCAATATTGTTTGTCTGATATCAAATAAAGCAATAGAGTTGAAATAAAAATATTTCTTTTGCTTGAGTCTGTCATCTTTATTTGAACTATATGTAACATTTGAGCCCTCAAAAAATCCTAGTTTTTGACTAGTTTCTCTGAGCCAGGTTTGGGAGCAGGTGGTAGGGGATAGTAGTAGCTAGAGCTGAACCACATCTTGCTGCAGAATCATGATGAATATCTGTCTTGCAAAAATTTTTTCACACTTTCATAAAGTGACTAGCCATAGCTAAGTGCAGTAAGTATACATTTCTTGTACATTAAATCAGATTTAGGGCAGGAATGCTAACTCTCTATATCAGTTTCCCAAATGGGAACTCTGGCAGGAAAAGGTAAACTACCTATACATTGGATGATTTGAGAAACTTTCATAAAACAACCATTAAAATAAAAAGAAGAAAAAATAATCAAAGATATGTGGTGGAATAATTGTTAAACAAGGGGGCACAGTAGTGTTGTATTAGAAAGTAAAAAATGTTCTGTAGTGGTCCTAGATACAGATAGGTAAAGAAAAATAAACAGTATTTCAAAAGACAGCTATAAGTGCACCCAAATAAATACAACAGCTGTATTTTAAGCAGTTATTAATTTTAGAAGGTCCAATATGAATTTGTTCAACATGTGGTTATTTAAAACCTGCTTTCACTCCCTATTGATCTGGTTTACAATATGCATTCACTGTGCTTATTAGATGATTTTATTCACTGCTTATTTTTTATCCAGGTACATATGGTTATATGTATATTACATATATATATACACAGAGTGAGAGTTTGATATAAGTGACTATATTTTTTACCTATTTGGGTATCTTTTCAGTGTTATTTTTCAGTTTGACCTGACATTCCGTGGCTTGAGTTGTTGTGATGTTTCCAGAATACAGGCATGAACCTTCAATATAAAAATTAGTAAGTGCTCTGAGATAATCTTCTTCAGAAAATAAATTGTAGCGTTTAACCAATGTCTTGCTTTTTATTTATCTGACATTCAAAATAAAGTTCACTATGTTAAGTGCATGTGTGTATGCTTATATTTACATGTGTGTATACACACATGCATATCTATCTATCTATATAAACATTTATGTTTACTATGAGTTATGTCCTGTTTGTAGTTTCCCAAAAATTATCCCTATCAGCACACATCAGAAAACTATTAAAATTATATTTTCCTTGAGAAAATATTTTTTAACAATGCAGTCATGTTTCCACAGAAGATGTCTGACAAATTATGCTACTTGAATTTTCAATATAATGATAACATAATAGTCTTTATCTGTTTAATGTATTTTCAAGATAATACGTCCCCAGTTATTATATACTTCCCTACTAATTATCAACTGTTCAAAAAGAATTATTTTTTGTTAAACATGCCTTAATTCTGAAAAACATTTTAATCATGAGAAGCTTGAAAAAAGAACTAAATAAATCAGCAGTAACAGCATCACTTAATGCCATAGTACTTGGTTTAGGGTGCATAACACACGCTGGATGGTAAAGGAAGTCTTATGTATGCAAACAGTTAAGTGGATTCCCAACTATGTGCAGTCAATCACACCTATCAAAGTCAGTATAAATTACAACTTTCATTAGCATAGATAGAAAAAAGTTACTAAATTTTCATATATTAAATACAAATAAAATCATATATAACTATATGAATACATTGAAGAGATTGATAATATTGGTTTATTTAAGAGCTTGACTGGTATATTTAAAGCTTGAGTGACATGCTACTCACAAACTACTATTAAATGTAACTCATTTTCAAATTTATAAGAGTCAAATATATATTCATACCACATTCAAAACTGCATGGTAAGATATTTCAGATACATGAATAAAATTAATGCCATAATCACATAATAAAAAGTCAAGTAGGCAAGAGAAAACTGCCGTATTTGTAGCTGCCCACATTCTGGATCACAGCTGTGTGAAAATAGCTTGTGAGCCAGGCACAAAGGTGCACAGCACTGTCACACAATAAATACTACAGATTTCTTTACAAATAACTCTCAGGAGTAGAAGAATATTTAAAGCTTGCTACAGAGCTTGATTTTGAGAGGAAAAATGTTTTCAGAACAACAAAAGCACAAGAGTTCCTACTGCAGGCTACATCCTGGTTTTATTGTATCACTATTACTGCAGAAACCCATCTGATCTTGACCATTTTAATTACAAGGAAACACAGAACCTATTTCACATCTGCTCACTGAGCCTGAGAAATGCTTTATAGCATAAAGGAAATTAAAAGGATCAGGAATACAAATAAACTGAAACACAAATAGCTAATAAATTCCTCCTTTCCTTAAAATCAGTTATAGTAATTTATTGTGAAATACATTTAGCTTGGTCCACAGTGATTTTAATTCAAATAAATATGTCTAATTTTCTTTCATCCTTTATGCTAAAGGATTTTTTTATTGTTCTTTAAGCATTTTGCCAACAGCATGCTGAATGCTATTCAATTTAAGAATGAAAGCTATAACATTATATTCCAAAATGGCTGGGGAAACCTTTGCCATGACTCTCAAGTTGCAACATGCTAGATATTCATAGGTTTTCAAAGCTGCTGGTTGAAGATATAATGAAAGGATCTAAGGTTTATGCATGAATCAGCATCCCCTTGTCACAATGTCATGGTGCAGTGATCCCTGCAGAGCTGTAAGACTTGATTTAAAACAGGAAAGCTCAACACTGGCTCTTGAGCCAGCAGGATTAAACATCCAAGACTGTACATATATTACCTCTGTGCTGAAACTACTATATGAAAAACTTGTTACGCTTATGGCAGTTTTATAGTACTCCATAGGAAACTTCTCTTTAGACGACTCCAATATCCTTTCAGTGCTAAAATATGTGAGTACACAATACAACTACCCATGTAATTGTTGGGTAGGTAGATTTAAGATGAAAGGATTTCATCTTCACCACTTTCTTCCTTTCTTGTTTTGACAGAACCACGAATTTTTTAAAAAATCTGAGGTCACTGACAGTCAGCTCTTCTCCACTCAGACCAGACTCAATTACACTGTGACGAAGGACAATAAAGTCCTGTGGTTTGGACACCTTCCAGTACTGCCCTATGAATTACCTTCACTGCTTTACCTTTGCTCCAGCTGTTAAAGCCAAAGACGTTCTGTTAGAGAGAACCCCTTTATTAACATTTGCCTTTACCACCCAGACTGTACTCCCCTGAATTACCAAGAATTCTCAAACAGGGCTAAGCCTAGCCCATTTCTCTTGAAAGGTGAAACAGGAATCATGGTAGTGAACCTTTCCTCTCAGTCAAAACCAGTAAGCCTCCTTAGTGACACTGACCTGGGAAGTGTCAAACTGCAATTAGATTCCAACAGCTATTCCTGATGACCTGTCAACAGAGCTTTGCAAGCGTTGAAACCGTCCAACAAATTAAAGAGACTATTTATTGTGGCTATTTTTCAAACACATAATTCACGTATGTTCCTTTTCAGGATTAAGTGAAGGTGGCCCATCCACCTTAGTCAAAATCAGTAGTTTTGGCCCAAATTGATGCTATGTGAGGTGTCATGACAATATCATGGTGCAGATATGAAATTCCCACTAAAAATCCAATTGGGTATGGCCAACTGTCATCTGCATCAGAGTCTGATATTCACATGTGTCTCCACCCCCTCTATGCCCCCTGGGTTGAAAAAAGTGCAGACCCTTACGGTGGCAGCATGCAGAGGTCAATCCAGGCTCGCCCCTGACTCGCCAGTAGGTGTATGCCCTGTCCTTGGGGGTCCCCTAAGTCCTGACAGCAGTACCCACCAAGCTGCTGTCAGACTGTACCCAGCATTTCCAATCCATGGGTAAAGGGCACTGGCGCCTCATGACAAGAGCGCCACATTTTAACCTGAGATACTATCAAGTGGGTGATAAATCCACTCGACAGGGCAAGAGCTTCCATAATTCCCACACTGAGGAAGAGGTTCACTCCATTACCCTTGTGGGCATTTTATACAAGTTAAGGCTACCTCCTCACAGAGTGTACGCTCCTACACTACACCCATTCCGGCCACCTTCAAATGACTGAGTAGTCTGTTTCAAACATTCCTCAGGGGTACATGACCACCATCTCCTTCTTTTGAACTTTAAGAACCTAATTTAAAAGTTGTACCAACAATATTAGTTCACCTAAAAACTGTTCACTCCGTCAACAAACTCAGAGCAAGTGTTAATAATTAGTTTGAAGAGACCTTTACATAGTTTTACAGTGGGCTTTTTGTTTGGTTGGTTTGTTTTAAAGCAGATGGAGTTGTATGCTGTTTCTCTGAGGCTACTACAGGTGGGAGGGAGGCAGCTCAGCCCTGGCAGGGCGCTGTGGTGGAACCCAGGCACTGCTGTCTGCCACCTGCAGGTGCCAGGGTGGGATCAGTTACTGCCTCTCCTGGAGTGCAGGGCTGCACCCACCTCTCCCACATCACCAGCCTGAAACAGGGATGGCTCAGGGGTTTAAATCATGAGCCAAAATATTTCAGTGGTTGAGATACTCTGGAGCAGAGAGCAGAGAAGAGTCATCACTTCAATTACAGTATAAGCCTGCCACTACATTTCTGTGAAGGAAAATCACCTTGCTGGAGTAAAATACTTGGGTAAATACTGAAGCATTTTCAGTTTCATATTAGCCTGCATTTCTGTGACCTTCCTTTACACCTGCATAGTTTGACAGTGTTGGTTTGGACACAAGTTCTTTGCATACTATTCAGGGGGAAAAAGAACCCAACAAATTAAACCTCTTCCCCTAAAAAAACCCTAACAGAACCAACTTGCAGAATGTTCAGTATTTCAAATGAGAACAGGGGACAAAAAGGGAACAAAAAAGATGGATCTCTCTTAACCATTTGTAAATAAAGGGCTCTGCAATCAACTCCTAAACTCTACTTGTACAGCAAATATTTGTCTTCAGAACTCCTTTTTCTCCAATGAAACCCTTCTGGGAAGGTAATCGAGGAGATACCACACATATTTATAGCATATGCTTCACTAGTCCATTAAATCCAGTGCACAAAATGATAAATCCATCAGTGGTGATCAAGGCGACGAAAGAACAAGTACATGTCCATGTCTTCACTTGGTGCTCTCCAAACTGCTTTAAAATTGAAGTCTTGGACGAGGTTCAGACAAAGGGAAATACAAAACATGGATAACGCCTCCCTTCTGCTGCAAGTCTCAAAGTCCACCACTGCAGTCGACAGCCCATACCTATCATCTGAATGTTGTAAGAATTCTCCAAAGATGACAAGAACAAGGCTAAGCACACAAATGCAGACTAAAAAGACTTGACAGGCTTGGACAAAAAAATGTCACCTTGACTTTCTCAAAGACCAGGTGGTGATGCTTGTCTCTAATACTAGTAGAAAAAAGAAAAATCTGGTGTTTTGCACAAACTGCTTCAGGACTTTGTTGACTTAACAGAACTGAGGAACACAGAAGGACACATCACAGTTTTACAGAATCCCATCTAGATTGCTACACTTTCGTCACCAACAGTTCCAGTAACATAATCTGCAAATACTGGCCACATGAAGTTCTGGTTGATGTAAACCTTCGTTACTTAAGAAAGTAAGAACTGTCCAAGCAGTTTGAAAAGATTAACAAAGTCGCATTACTGTGTCTGATTACATGCTTTGACCTTTTCTGCCTTCAGCTATGTATGCTATACCCTCCTACATGTCAATGAAAGCTTCTTGCGTTGAGCTCTTGCACCACCTATCCCAGTGTCTATGCTGAGTTACCTCTATTCAGCACCACCGCACCTACGAACACATAGCTGAATCGGGACAAAAAAAAGAAAAAAAGGTCGCTAAAGGAAGGAAACTGCCCTCGCTGATAGCTAACCCCCAGATTCAGTGTCCCTTACGCCTTTTTTTCCCCAGGAGGGACGGGAAAACGCCTCGGGGGAGCGCGGCGCTGGGCGGTCGGTGAGCCGTGGCTGGGCGGCAGCGGTCGGCACGGCACCCAGCGGGCTCCCCACTCCTGGCCGCCCGCGCCGCTGCGGGGACCGCGAGTTCTCTTGAAATGGGCTCGTGTGGCAGGGAGGCCAGCGGGGCAATGCCAGGCCCCGCTCTTTGCCCTGGGAACGCCGGCCTCAGCTCACCGCTCTCACCAGCGGCACGGGCAGCGCCCGCAGCCCCTCGCTGCGGCTGCCCCTCACCGCACGCCTGGCCGCGCACCACGCCTCGTCCGGCTGGTCCTGCCGCTCCGCGAGGTCACACGGCACCGCCG
>VWZD01010866.1:157458-180363 GCA_013396695.1 Sakesphorus luctuosus | reverse complement strand
ATCCCGTGTCTGGGGCCGCGGGGGCGGACGCTGCGGCCGGGGAAAGGCGAGGGGACCTCGCTGGCGCCTGGCGGGCACCGCGGTGGGACTGGGCACGCGACGACATGACTGGAATGCCCGAGTGACACTGGCAGGGATGAGGGATCGGGAGATCCGCTGGGAGGAGAGAGGGGTCCCCCGGCATGCGGGCACCTACCGATCTGTATGCTGTTAGAATTGACCCCCCAGAGCAGTCCCCACAACACAGGAGCCAGGAAGACAGAAATATGCATAATCTTTTGCATTTCCAGGAAAAGTAGAGCATCCACAAAACCACGGAAACAGCCCTTTCTTCTTCCTCCTCCTTCTCCTCCGCGGAGCGCGCTCGTCAGCAAATTAGATCCCGTGCGCTCCGGGCGAGCGGCCGGAGGGAGCAAGCCAGCCCTAGGAGGCGAAGGAACGCAAAGAGCCCCGCGGCAGGCGCAGGGGAAGCCGCTGTCCAGGCTGCCGGCGCCGCTGCGGTGCTGTGCCCTGCTCCGGCACTGAGCGGGACGGAGGTGCCGACGGTGCCCTGCGCTCTCTCCGCCCGGCCCGGCCCGCTCCTGCCCTGGCACGCGCTCGCCCGCGCTCCTCGCACTCAACGGGCGGGCGGCGCACCCGGCGAGGCGGCGGCGGCGGCGCCTGCGCGGTACGGAGCCCGGCGGGAGCGCGCCCGCCGCGCCCCCCCGGCCACCGCGCCCCGCCCCTGCGCGCGCCCGTTCAGCACCGCGGCCAGCGCAGCGCTCGGGTGTGCGTTTAATGAGTGTGTGTGTCACGGCCTGCCCCGGGGGGTGCACACCCTCCACATACACCTGAAAAGCACAAATATACATGTACATTTTTTAGCTACTGTATCCGAACCGGAGACCTTCATTTGCAGGAAGGGTTAAAGCTATTCAGATATTTCATTTTCATGCAAAATGGGGATTTTTTTTTGCCTTTCCAAGATGGGCTCCAGCTGTATTAGCTAGACATGCTATTTACTGCAAGCTAAATTTAACATTTCTCAGTTTGGCACGAAGTCTGTTGCTGTGCAGCACACACAGACACACACACACATCTTATAGAAGAACAGGCAGTGTAACATTACTGTGACCATGACAGAGAATTTGCTATTAAATTATCATCTGCTAGCATATTTTTTAATTAATTTATTTTAGTTAACAAAGATGGGAAATATCTGTATAGGAAAGGATACTGATATTGCATTGCATTTCCTTTTCTTTTTCTTTTCTTTTCTTTTTTTTTTTCGATTATTACATTATCTTGATTCTGCATTCCAGGAGGAGGGTCTCAAAGCTTCAGATATTCAGATGTCAGTATGAGTACACATCCTGAACCCATAGGAAGTAGGCATCTTGAGGCCCTTTACCCATCACTAATTTGTGATGAGTTTTGTTTCTTTTGAGTCATTTCACCAGGAAATTCTGTGCTAGCTTCTGTCTGTATTTGTGTCATCATCTCTTTCTCTCATAACATGAGATGAGCCTGAAAAAGAGACTGAGCTTTAACATCATGAGTATATAGTCCCTATGGCCTTTATAGGTAAGTGCAGCTCTTCCTTGCTCTCTCCCCCAGCCTGGATCCCTCCCAGAAGCCAGGTTTGGTTCTCCATGGCAAAATCAACTGCTGAACTCTGTAAAAGGAGCAAACAGTGTTGCTGTGGCAAACACCAGATTAAGCTATCAGTGGAAAGCTTGCATTCAGAAAATCCTCACTGCTCCCTGGGCAATATAGAGGAATTTACTTTTAATAAATACTTTAGAGTAATACTGCCAATCTTTAACAGCAGTGCAGATAAATCATAGGCCTTCCCCCACCCTGCAAGGTCTAAAGAAACCACTTATGTATAACAAATGAGGTTAAAATGAAGGAAATATCTCTGTTTCAAGATTTTATTTTAATATATTATAACAAAAAATACTATTTCCTAATATGCATTCCAGCTGCAAAATGAACTAAAATATAAAAAGGATTAGGATGATGCAAAATATTGAATTGAAATCTAGAAAAAAATAGAAGGATTTTTAACTAATTGTATTTACAGTTATGGAAAGCATTTAAATCTTTAAATTGTTGTGTGGGAGTTTGGGGGGGGGGTTGTTCTGTTTTGGGTTTTGTTTGTTTGTTTGGGGAGGGGGTTGTGTGTTTCGCAGAGGAGAGTGCCCTTCCACATGTGCATCAAGACCTTTGACAGGTACAGGAAGAATAATTCATAGTGATTCATGTTTTACCTGCTTGAACAGTAAAATGGTATTTTATTGTTTATACTAAAGCACAGGTTGGGATCCCACTGTAGGGGGCGCTACAGAATGAGCAACGTTACCTGAGTCAATTTATAGAGGGTCCCGAACCCGATTTCTGTCATGACAATGCCCTTCTACACATTTCAAGTTAAAGACCTACAGAGTATAGCATAGTAGGTAGGTACAATAAAAATGATCCAAGTAAGAAGTTAATTACCAATTAAATCTGGGGGTTCTGTACAGAGTATTTGTGGTGAGATAATAATGGCTGCCCTGGCCGTGGATTTTCTAATGCATATTTTTCCATTTCAGAACTGTGAGCATATATATTTATACATCATGAACAACGTGTGTGTCTGTGTGTATGTATCTACATGTAGTATTCCAAATTTGTATCATCGTTTCAGAATATGCAGAAAAAAATGTGAAACTCTGTGGCCATATTCTACTGGTATGACAGAGAAAAATAAAAGATTTCAACCAATGCAAGTACAAAAAGACAGAATGTTTTAGTCAATCAGCAAGAAAACAGTTTAATTAGAATTTAATAATAGTGAAAAATGCTGACAATAACAGAAGACCTTCTTCAATTTTCTATTTCTTTATAACAATCCTATGCTAATCGAAACAATGCAATCAGGCAAAGGAGAAGAGAGAAATTTATAGGTGATGGTAATTTATGACCATGTACTAAGAATAGACATACTCATTAACATTGTGCATGAGAAAATCAGACTACATTACTGGGAATCACATTTAATACTTTTTGCACAAGGGAAACGAATCTAGCAAGAGGTAAGTAAGGACTGTAATTTTAAAAACAGAAGATTATATTCTCATATGCATTCTTTTAAATCCATGATAGAAGCTCATATAAAAATGCATTAGTTTTGAATCTGAACAAAGCATCGACAGGGGCACTGTTAATAATAAGCATCAATCACTTGTTGAAAGGAACATAGAAGTATAATAATAACGAAAACAATGGCAGATGGCAGAAGACCAGATATCAAATAATAAGATGTCAGACCCCTGAAAAGCCTAAGCACTTAATCATGATTCCATAGACCTCTTCATGAGGTTTGCTACTTATTACAAAGAATGCAGGATTCAATCATGGCTATACTTGATTCAACAGACTCTAATGGACAATATTCTGAATGCAAGGTAGAAGTTGGTAAGGGTGCTAATAAGGGTTGATATACGTGCTAATCAGAAGTAAAATATGAATTTATCAGGAATGCATTTCATGTGCAATTCATCCTGGCACAATCCTGGTTGAGACAGTGACACTGTCTCACTCAACCAGTTCACCTAAATGTTCATATGTTTGAGCAGGTGCATATGAGACATGGAAAGAAACTTGAAAATAACTGAAGAACTGGGAATTTTCGCCTTGTGCTCAGAAATATTTAGCAATCACTCCATGTACTTGTCAAAAAGATAAGTCAGGAGTGCCTTGATGACATGAGGTACATGCTTCAGAAAAGTAATTTTGATAATATAAAGCATTTGAGGAGATGGGTGAAATAAAAACCTCAGCTGTCGAATGAGGATATTCATCACATTCAGATTAGAAATAAATTTTATCTTTTCTTTTGCTCTTTTAGCAATGTGTCATTGACCATGCAGTCACATGTTGAGAGCAGTGTAATAAATTCCAGAGCTCTGCAAAAAGCTCAGTCAAAATCAGACTATTTTCTAAAAATCCTTGTTGAAAAAAATTAGATTCTGAGAAGGTCCTTGGCTCAGACCAAATTATTATAGTGGGCTCTTTTGGATTTTTATGCTATCAGTATTTGGGAGTTATATTCAGACTTATTTTCATTAACTTTTTCATTATAAAAAAATCTTCCAATTCACAGATTTTGTAGAATGCAAAAATGCTGTACCAGTGAATGAATACTCTGATTCAATGACCAATCAATATATATTTCCCTGCAAAAAAGATTGTCATCTTTGGATTTTCAAAATCTGCAGAATTTTTGCAAATACCAGTAAGTATAAATAAAGAGGAAATACAAATGAAAGTTCCAAGTTCTAAATCTTTCTCAAAGTGTGTAGTCCCATATGTTCATTCTGGATCTCAAGAGTCTTTTTAAAAATAAAAAGTACGTCCTGATCTTCCATGCTCATTCTGCTTCCTCTTCTGATTAGCAAACATGTACTGTTCCTATTAAGAGTACAAATACCCAGGGAGGACACACTCTAAGGAATAGCTTATACTGCCTTCTATTAGGTGATTCTTATGACAAAAAAAGCACCACTACCAAGTGGTAAAATTAATGTAAAATAATTAGTTACCATTGTACAGCTTGCACTTCTCTTTGCTGTGTAGCTGTAGCTGTGACTATGCATTTTGTCACTAGCTTAGCTAACCATTGTGAGAAATTTACAGCAATTTGGGATTGACTATATTTATTTGAGCTACTCGCATTCTTGCTATTTGTGAAGTGTTATATCTATTTTGCCAATAAAATCACTTAAGTATATGCTGAATTAACTGTGTGTGGGGAAAATCTGCTATAGATTACTTCAATTTTTTCTCCTGAGATTATAGCAAATTACATTATTAAGCCTCTGGAAAAAGAAAAAAGGAACATTTTCAGATTAGACTATGCATGCTGAATTCATGATTCTTGTCTGGCAATATTTTTTTTTCTTGCAATGATATAAAATTTCTATTTCTTTGTCTCAGACCTAAGGAACACATTTCTTATCCCTGTCTTAATTTTTCCCTGTCTATCTGCTACCTCTCTTCTTATTTGCTGTCTCCTTCCTTGCCTGATTTCCATCTGGTTTTCCAATGCACTGCCATCAAAATGTCTTTTTCTCCACAGTTATTTTGATTTTACCCTTACCATTCCCCCTGCAGAGCACAGCTAATTCAAATGTGTTGGGTTTTTGCTTTAGACTGTAATAGCCAGCCGCCGATCCTTTCTGTTTTCATCTGCCACCTCTCCCATCTGTTCCATGAGCAATGCCAGCCTTGACTCCAGTGTTCTTTTTTATTCTCATCTTGTTCTTATCCCTTTAGCCTTGCCAGCATCTATGTTTAAAATAACAACCATAAAACCCTTTTTCAGGTAATTTCTTAAACATTGAAATTCCTCTTTAGCCTTGAACCTTTTCTGTCACCTGTGAGAAACAGATTGCTTTTTATTCAGAATGAAAAGCCCTTTGGAGATGATGGAGACATTGGATTTCATATACTGGTGGACTGTTCTCTGCTGAGGTATGGCACTTGTCAAATCGCCAGTACTTGTCAAATCACCTTGCCACCTCACTTCCCTGTGTTCATAAACAACACATTAAAATGTTAAAAGGCAAATAAATACAAGCTGACAAGAATGTTACATTGTGCTCTCTGCTGACATATCTGGGGTACACTTGCAGTGTTACTCACTCTCTGATTTCTTCACTTGTGACTTGAAACTTTTTTTTTGTACAACAGAAGGAATTTCCTGAAAACTAGGTGCTTTATTCCTCAGCAATCATCACCATGTGGTGATCTCCCATCTTTGGAGCTGCTCTGAGCAATGATACTGAGGAGCAGCTCTGGATCTACAAATTGCAGGCAAATTGAAACCCAAGGCTACCATGTGCCAGTGATAGCAAAAAAATATATGCTTGCTCAGGTATTCCTTAGCTGCACTTAACTTTATGAATATTGTAGGAAGTTGTGTGTGTCATTGTAGTGAGTATCCAGGGGTAGTAGTTTGAACGAGAACACTGGACAAATCCCATCCCCTGGGAAGTGGACTGTGAAATGATCATTCTTGGCATGGAAAAGGCACGTTCTTGGGTTAATTCTTCATTTATACATAAAAACTATTCATAAAATATATGCCTACTCCATTTACCTTGGGAACCTGAAGATATCAGCTGATATTTTTCAAATTTGAACCTGTTGCAAATCTGATGAGCTTTAGTGACTTGATTTCTTTTTGTATCTCAACAGTTAAAATTAGTTCATGAACACTGAACTCCTACAGAGAATGGAAGTTGTATCAGCTGTTTTGCATACTAATCAACACTATAATTTTATGACCTGGCACAAGATTCAGGATATCATTCACGTAAGCTTTCCACCACAACAGAACTAACCACTAAACTCATAATTGAAGGAAGACAGCTTCTCAAAACATTCCATAGTGCAGGAGTGAATCTTTCCTTAATTTCTTGTCTAAAACAGTTTCTGTATGATCTTGTTCACATTCTTTGCATGAGCTTTGAGGCTGAGAGATTTTTGGGCAAGCAGTGAAGCTGCAATGACAACGGCAGGGCTAACACTGCTTTTGGCCTGGAGACCAAACCAGTCAGGGGCCAATCCAGGGGAGGGGGAGAGGGTGGTGTGTCACCTCCCTGCATCACTTGGTTCCAGGCAGCTCAGTGGAGTGCAGGCAATTTGGCTGGCTGTCAGCATGGACAGGTATATGATGGCAACAGGCTGATTTTCTGCTCCCTCCACAGTAAAGGGGAACAAAATTCACTGCAGTCACCAAGAGAGTAAATGAAAGCTCCATTTTTCTTCTTCTGTAGGTGTGTTTCCCTTTTGAACCCTACAGCAATATCAGAAGGCACACAGGCATCAGGTTCCACTTGCATCAATGCCACAGGTCACAGTCATAGCCGATTTCACACTGAATTGGCAATGTAACACAGTTTAATGTGTCCACAGGTAACTGAGAATTAGGGCATAAATTCATTTATAAACAAATTATGCAAAGCTGTGTTTTGTTTTGGTTTGGTTTTTTTTTTATTTCATTTTTTAAAGTATAAAAGCTCCACAACCTACTTCTAAAAAGAGAGAGATGTTCGTGCTACAGATTTAGTTTAAAAAAACAGGGCATTTTATTTAGATCAGTTTTACAGTTTTACAATTTTGTCAGGACTTCTGTCACTGGGAAAATAGAGTGAAATTCAAGATACAGTGCATAAGCGTTTAAACACTGATCAGTGAAATGGTCCCTGTAAATTTTCCAGTAAACAAAACAAAACAAAACAAAACAAAACAAACAAACACCCCCCATCAATAACACAAAAAATATCCAGCAAATGTTAAAATAGTTTATTTTATGAAAAAAATTAGTAAGAGACGTATTGTTGCAGAAATTATACTATGGAGCTCAAGAGCTTAGCAACATCAAAAATAAATTAATTTGGAGGAATAGATAGACTTCTGTGAGACAAGATAATAATTTCTTTCTTCAAGAAATATCCAAAAGATAGAAAGCTTTTGGTTTGTCCAGTTACTCGCTGCAGGCATTTTACCCTATACTTTTAAAAAACTCACCAAAGTAGGATTTAAGATTAAAAGAACTGTTGTGACTTGAAATATCAGTTCCTTTATCCTTATCAGTAGGATCTTTCCACAACAGAAATTTCCTTTGAGTTCACTATTTACCTGCTTGACATCAATGATTTTTATTTTAAGAAAACAATTTTGTCAAGAAACAGCTCACTTGAGTTATCATGGAAATGTACAGAGTTATGCTCAACAGAAGTTTATTTTTAGTTCTGAAAAACCACTTCAGTGATTCAGTCACAGAACTAGTTCACAGCACAGATATTTTTACTTTCACCTCTGCATTGGCATATCTTCCCAGAGATTAGTTGCAATAGTGTCATGTTAATGGCAGGCTTGTACAGAAGGAAAAAAAAACCAACCAGAAATTTAAGAAAAAAAGTAACCAAATCTTACGAGGCACTTAATTACATACTTTGGACTAGAAATACATCTTCTTCATAGTAAATGTGCAGAAAATAACATTCTTCTAACTGTACAATTGCTTTAAACATAGAGTTTAATAGGAGAGCTTATAGTAGAAAAGTTCTGACATACTTGTGGCATTAAAGGCAAACAAAAAGATGCTGCTTGTCTTTGCTGAAACTTCATTTGAGTTGCAATGGAAAGTTATCTTATTCAGATTAACTGCTAGCCATTATTGGTGGTCTATGGCGTTTTCATTTAACCTGAGACAGGCCTTGTTCCTTGTGAATTACATTGCTCTTAATAAGATGTATGCACGGAGGTGATGTGCACAGGTAGCTGGATTCTGAACAATTTTAAATTTCTGGTTTCCTTCCACTACAGGGCCACATACACAGAATGATGAATGAATGCATCAAGGGCTAAAAATAAAAAGAGATGATCCCATGGGGTCTCAAGGGCTATTCAAAATTTCTAGCTAAGAGCACACAACAACAACTTAACCTTAAACTTGGAAACATCACTGTCATAAGTCTAAACCAGCTACAAAGGAAAATATGGAGAGAGAGGATTTATGCCACAGCTAGGAATATGTGGGTCAATGACAGGGATACATCATCTCTCCCAAATCCTGGTGATACCCAACCTGTACCAGCTGGAGCTACTGTGCATAGAGTATTAACACTTTTCTGTTAAATTAAGCAGATCTTCTGTGGTGAACTAATAAATTCACTTTCTATAACTAAAATTATTAAAAAGTCTTTGCTGTTGGCATCTGACATAAATAAGAGAACTGAAAGGCATTTTCTGCAGGAGAACCCTCACCAATATTTGCCTGTATTCTGCTGGCTCCCTGTGGTTTTAGTAGTACCAGCAAAACAGGGCCTTAATTTTAGAGGTTGGTCAACTGTAGCAAATAAATGCCAAAGGCAATGAAATGAGCTTACCCAAAACACACAAGACCTCCTTTAAAAAAATAGGGAAACATAAAGAGATCAGAAAGTTCTTGTCTCAAACTTGTATCCAGAATTATCCACTTCATACTAGAAGAGTAGCGATAGTTGTGATTTTCTTCACAGCGAGAAGAGTTCAGTTATTTGAGGCAGTTAAGAAAAATCACAGATCCCACCAGCACTCCAAGCACTACTGCTGAACAAGATAGCAGATTGCAATATTGCTTCTTTCCTGCTTGCAGCACTGCACATACAAACTCTGTAGAATAAATGTTACGTTTTGGAGTGGAATTTTTTCCATTCATCATCTGATTATTTTATAATTTTATTAATTATAGCTCATCTCAATTCAGTGCCTCATTAGAACAACAGACAATTTAGTGTTATTGATAAATAGTTGTGTGATACATATGGATAATCAATTACAGTAATATCCCATGAAATGACAGTGAAATCAAATGGATTGAAAATACCACTCTTCATGGGCTTCCTTTGCTTTCCTTTTGAATGTCGACCATGAAAGACAACCCAGCAATAAGCGATCTGTGAGTCAGACAGATGTGTGGCACTTGCTTTTAACGTCCTGTGTATAAACCAGACCCCAGGTGATTCTATCTACGCTGCTGTTGGATTACATCCTATAAATGATAGACTGCATTTCTTAACAGGAGCTTCCCACCTCAAGGATTTAGCTAACAAATCCCAGGAAATATATCCATATTTTTCCATATCCCTTTTATAAGTTATTTGCTAAAATTAACAATATACTGATTAATTACTACACATGATTACTAACATCAGCAATTTAATAAAATACTGGATACAAAATAATAATAATTTTTCTTTTAAAAAAGTACATTTTTTATGTGTGACAACACTTGTTCTGAATTTGCAATTGAAGGAGCTACTCCAGTATGTGATTTCATATCCCATGGCCCACATAGATCACTCTGTGCCATGGCAGGGGATGATTTATTTTACATGAAACTGAAAAAATACATGGTATGATATGGATGTGCTTTGGAAATACTTGCCAAACAAAACACTAATAATGATGAAAGGGGGAAACATTGCTAACTTATTAAATCCTGACATGTTGTTTTCATGAAGGCTTAGTCCTAAGAATGACATTATATTAAATATATAATATTTATATTATATTTATGCTTATATACATTAAATTATAAATTATTAAATGTATAATTTTAAAACCTACGACAACTTCCTTTGTTACTCTGCAGAATCTTCTGTGGAATTTGGATGCAAGTAAGGAACTGTGAGGTTATTTTAAGAATCCCCTTTAGATATCAAAAAGAAGCAATATTAAAGGAAAGAATGTGTATATGCACATGGATTTGATTCTCCTCTGACAGTAAATCAGAAAAAACTATAGTGTAAAGCCAATGTATGTATGTATGTATGTATGGCCAGACTTCATTAATGAAGATTTGGGCAGGGCTCTCCCCACGTGGGTGTGCCCTTCCAGCCTACACAGTGGATTTTTTGGGTGAGGCACAGCCTGCACAGAACTGGCCCCACCATTTAAGTCCTAAGGTCCATCTGCCACAGCCAAGCGAGCTTGGACAGTGACAGTGAAGTTCTTGGGACTGTCACAGCACCAGGTACTAACTGGGGCTGACCCTGCTGAGCATCGAGATCGGACGGGATTGGAAAGCAGGGAGGCATTGAACTGCCAGGGGACGGTCCCACTGAGACTCAAACTCAGGTCCTTTGGATGAAACGAAGGGGAATATCAGTCACCTGAAATCAGAGACATACTACTTTCAGAAATGTTAAAACTGAGGTCAAATACAGATATTACTACTGTATACCATTGAATTTGTGATTAATAATTACTGAAATATTTAGTGCTATTTGTGTGCTTTACAGTAGTATCTCAAGGCACTGAAAAACATATAGCAGCAGATTATTGTTTGCCCTAGCCACACCCAATCTAAACAAAAGATACTTGGAGCAACAGAAAGCTCTCTTGTCCTTTTTCACTTGGTGCAGAGGAACATAAGAAATTAGAGGAAATAATCTGCCAAACTTCCAGGGAAAATCTGGAGAAGGGACCCTTGCCTCTCTTTACTTACTAGGTACTGTGTGTAGTTACAGACTGTCACTTAAGCATGATGTTCAGACTTGGGTTGTACACAGAGCCATGTCCTCAGCAATGCCTCATGGACAGCCAGCCAACAGCAGTTCTTCTACTGCTTGATCAGAGAAGAAATAAGTCTGAATTCTTGCAGCATTAACTGACAGATAGACCACATTACCGGAGAGCACGATGGTCGTGTGCAGATATGAGGTCAGTATGGACAAGACTACCTGGTCTTTTCTATAAAGCTTTGTTTTTCTTTTCGTATGAGAAATGGAAATTGTTGAAAAGTTTAAAATTATCCTATCTTTTAAGATTGGAATCTCCTTTCAGAGAATTAATTTATTTCAATTGTCAACGCTCATCAGCCTCTCAGCACGAGTCTTGCATAAATGGGTTTATTCCTAGCTGTTTCATTTGCACACTCCATGTCATTTTTTTCATATTTAATTTTATCAAGACTTTCTTCACAGACACAAACTTGTTGCAAGAGCACTATAATGTAAAATACACTATCTCTTCCTTATGTTCCCATGGAAAAAAATAGGGTAAACCACAATATGCTGTGGTATGCTTGGAAAAAATCCCATTTTAAAATGGTTTTCTTGAAATAGGAAGAATATGGAAGAATATAACAAATAAAGCAATAAAGCTGTGATTATGGGTAACATAATAAAGTGCTGCCAGCTTGTATATACCCTTGCTGTTTAAAATCTCCCATGGTAAAATTCATAACATTCAGTATACTACACTGCAGTGTCTGGGAATATTACTATGGTATCATTGTTATTTTTCTAAAGGAAGTGCCTCCTTGTTGCAAGAAAACTCATCAAGTGGTGAATGTGATGAACACATTATTGCAAAGGCACAGGATTTGGGAAACTTAACTGTGTTTTTCCCTGGCTGGTTTGCATTGAATGCAGATGTACAGGGCAGGTCCTCTGTGGAGGGGAGGTCTTGTCCTTGTCCAGGCTTCTGTAAGGCAGCCATCATGACCTCAGCAAATCCTCTAAAACCTTCCTGGCTTTAAGAGCACAGCAAGGCAAGAGCTTTAATGCAGAGGAAACAAGCAAGGCCAATACAATTCTTTCCTGCCATTATGCACATCTCTTTAGTCTTTTCAGAAATTTATTTATTTAAGAACTTTTCATCTCAGGGAAAAAATCAACTAGGAAATAGGAAGAATTAATAAAGACTAAGTTTAATTCCACAAAGTAGGTAATAGCTTACTGTAGATGCTGTATATAATTGGTATTTGCCCCCAAAAATATTGCTTCTGTAATAGCCTGGTCCTGAAGCACATCCAGAAGCATAATGGGAGCAGGGTTGCCTCAGAAGCTGACACAATCAGATAGATATTTTAAAAAGCCTGCAAAGATTTTACACCCTCCAGTAGGCTGAGGCAAAACAGGATTTGTCAGAAGCAGAAGCAGGTAGCAAGATAGGCTTTGTCAAAAAGAGAAGCTATGCTGGAGTGGTGTTGGTCAAAAACATTAGTCTCTATAGTCAGTTCCTGTCAGTATTATGCCTTTGAAATAGCCAGTCTTCAAATTAATGTCTTCCAGTGAGCTGGCCTTTGGGAGTCAAAGAAACAAACAAATTAATCTGGAAGAACGAATCTGCTTGAGACACTGATAAATCTGTTATGACAATGTAAGGCTTATTAAACACTGAGAAACATTATTTCTCTAGCCTCTGGGTCAAACACAACTTTTAAGGTTAATAGAGGAAATGAACATTTTAAAAAACATCACATGAACTACTTTTTTTTTTTGTATTCTGCTTTTGATAGGAAATTCATGATTCAATACACTTAACTCAAAATAGAATGCATGTACTGAGATGTTATCCAAATACCACAATACTCTGACTTACAGGAACATAACTGAAGTGGCGTAACAAAGATAATGCTAACATCTGAAAAACAAGGGGGTCTCAGGTCTTCTCATGTCTTACTGTTCATCTGTTCTTGAACATCAGCACTGGCTTATCTTCATGACACTGTTCAAATCACACACATGACTTTGCTCTGACTGTAAGGAGATGAAAGGTAGGATGGCTGAAGTGTATTTCCAAAGAAGTCACTGAGACTTGATAATAGGAGTGCTTTGCAGAACAGAAAAGCTCAACAGTGCTGTTGATTATCATGAAGTATGCTACAGTGAAAGAAGGTAGAAGCATAGGGGCTGCCTACACACAGCTTTTCCTCTCAGCAGCAATCTCAGTTTCAGCGGAGGTTTTCCTTGCAATTTATTGCACTAGAGAAGGTTCCCTCTGAGTTGAAAGGTTTTTGCAGGGCGCAATGGTACAACTTGACCTGATATACTCAGGAGGGTTTCTTGGCCCCGAAACCTTGAGTTTGCTTCCTCAAGTGAAAAATGACTATCACTGTGAATATTCTTAGAAAGAAACAGACCTACACAGACATATATGAGAAAACCCACACTAACCTCTTCCACAGCCTGAGAACTCACCAGGTGGAAAACAGTTATACAATACCTTATCCTTTGTATTCCAGTCCCCATATTTCTTCCTTTCAAAGCACATTATGTGGCCTAAGCAACTGCCTAGTGGGACAAAAATCCTTAGAAACCCACATTGTCTTACTGGTTGGTCTCTCACTGTAAACCATACTTTCATGCAGTAAGAGGAAATACCATTAGTTTTCTTGTACTAAAAGACATGTGCTTAATGTACCTGCTGTCTCTGTGTAACAGCTAATGGTGCCATGCAGACTTTGTAGACTTATTTCAATACTCCAGGGTGAATTGACTAACAAACTTGAAGGCTTTTCACATACCTCCCCTGTCAGGAAGGAGTCAGTGGTTGTTTTCTCTAGAACCTGACAGGCACTGACATGTTTAGAAGCCCCATGCTGAAAAGTAATCTAGGAGTGCTCCTCAAAATCAGGGTTGACTCAAGAAGCAACCTCACTTATGCCCAGGTGGGTGAATCCAACTAATTTATTTACATGTGCAGTGCTTTAAGAAAATGAACTAGCATTTTTTTGTCTCTGCCAGTGTCCTCTTGTCAGTACACAAAATTAAACATGTCAGAAATCCTGTACGTCATCAAGACCCTTGGAGAGAATTTTTTACAGTAGCATCTTTCACATCACCCGTGGGAAGAATTGCTTCTGTGCTAGCACACGGTGCGTCATCCAGCATACACCTACATTTCACAGGCACGGGCTGATCAACACCCACACGAGCTAACTTTAAACCAACCATTTGAGCATAGCAGCCAAGGCAGCACAAAGCTTTGTGGGGGTTAACACCGAGTATATTTTCGCCTGTCCTAGCCAGCAGGTAAGCTTCCCAGCCAGAGCTCACCGTCACCATGGTGATGTTTCCAGCCCTCCCCAAAACATCTGGTTTAAGGCTGATTTGGATAAGACTGCGTTAGATGCGGGCATTTTAGTGGCTGCAGCATAGACATACTCATAGCAATGAAGGGCTTTCAGAGAGATTTCAAAACAGACAGGTAATCTTTATTTTAAATGTCTGCTGACACCATTCCCACGTGTGGAAGGAGGACAGGTGCAGGGGGAAGTAGAGGGGTAGGCACCTTTCCGGAATAAGTCAGAATATAAGGGAGTGCTGCAAGCAGCCCAGATTGCTTGTGATTGATTTGACACAGTGGTGTAGACAAAATCACAATGAGAATTTTATGCACTTAAAACTGCACTATTTTTTTCTGTATACTCTGTTCACTTAAGTGTAGAACCTCATAAGAAAATACTTAGTTTCTGTATCTTTTGGGCACTACAGATGAGCTTAATTTTCCTTTTTTTAAAAAATTAATTTTTTATGATTATATAAAAAGGTAACTCATTTATATGCAAAACAATTACATTGTTAGACACAAATTAAATTGCAGACACAAACAAAACTATTATTCAATCTCTCTGTATCTGAATTTCTTTTCACATTATCTTCTCTAATCCTGGATTCAGTATACCAAAGCATCAAGTAACAGTGTTCTATCATTCCCTTATCTGCTACACACCTCATTTGTACTCATTGCAGAACTATGATATCTCAATAGCCCGAAAAATCACTTGGCACTGCATGTGTTCAGGTTGCACTTCCTTGAAAATAAATAATTTAATGCTACCTATTCTATAAATATCCTTATCACAAGTCACTCAGTAACCATAACAATAAGCTGCTTTAATTGAAGAAGAGACCCATGGTCTGTATTATAACGTTTCTTAATAGATTCCCTTAACAGCTCTAACAGACTTCTTAAGTAAGGTATTGCCTCTCTTCAGAGGAAAATATTTTTAAATAGAGATTACTTGTAAGTGCATTTCCTTTAAATTATTATAGAGCCAGATCTATCACCGTGGTCATGCCCACTGGCACTACCCCAGAAGGCAGTGTTGCTACTTTCTCTTTGATGGGTAATAGGGTGCTAAGGACACTCTATCCTGTTACCAAGTCCAAATTAATTTGAAGACTCTGAAGAAGGAAAGCTGCCTGGCAGTGTTTCCAAGCAGTCAATCTTCTGTACACTGCACTTACAAAAATAAACTCCTTTCCTCACTTCCTTACAGCATCTCAGCTACAATTAACTGAAAAAATGAGGAGATGCCATTACCCACTAAAGAGCCACTCCTTAAACTGGGTGTCAAACATGAGGTGTGGATTACAGGGAATTAATACATAGCACCTGGTATTCTTTTCAAATCACATCTTTACTTATTGTCTACCTTCAATTTGTGGATGCAGTTAAGAAATTAATTAATCTCCATGTAAATTCCTTATGCATTATTTGAATGTGTTCTAAAATCCTGAAAAAATGTAAAAAGATATCTAAGGGGCAATGACATAATGAATAAAAGGAATGAACTATTTGGATACTATCCCTCAATGCTTAAGAGCCAAGAAAATACCGAGGTTTATGTTAAGGGTAGAACAAAAAATTTATGTCTCCTACCAGTAAACAGCAGAACTTAAAGTAAATGCCAGCTGAAACACAGATGGTCTCTCCCTCAAAGCCAGATTTTACTGTCATGAGGTTTTTCAGGCAGCATGACTAGTAATCTAGTTACTAGTGTGTACTCCATGAACCTCACCTTTGCTACTACTTGAATATCTTAATTTTAATGTCTTAATTTCAATTCATACTGCATGGCAAATTTCTATAGCCGTGCATTGATTTTATGTCCATTTATTTTTAATTTAATGATAGTTTTTTTTATTTTCATATTATCACGATCAAGTAAGATCTTACATCGCCTATACAGTTTTATAATTGCACCTTATCCTTGAAATCAGCCAACAGGCAGAATTCTACAACTAGAGGGTGCTGGAGGACCATAATGTAAGATGGCATGCAAAACTTTCGATGACCTTTAGAGGAAAGAAGAAAAATAAAATAAATCAATTATTACTGCTCAGTCGGACGAGCCAATATATTCCAAGGTAATACAAATACTGGGATACTAACTAGTGTAAGTAAAAAGAAAATTGATACTTTATAGCTGATACTGGTTCATTTTAAATTTAGTTTCAAATTTGCTGTTAAACTTTGTTTCTGGCCTCAGTTTTTGTGCTGTAATGAACAAAAAGCCTTTATCTGAACAATAGACATTCCTTTTTCTTCCCTTTGTGTGAGTTGGAAAGCAATTACAGTGTATTATTGATTAAATGTTTTATGATAAAACACAAAAGCCATCAAGTAAGCAGGAAAGCAAAAAGAACAAAGATTAATTTAACAATAAAATCTATAATTGAGATTTTACAGATAGAACGTGGACATTAATTACAGATAAATCATTTAATAAGAGTTCCAACAAGAAAATTATCTTCCAAAATTCATATAATTTCCAACAGTGGGTAATTATTTTCTTGCCTTCCAGTACTGTAAGAAAAAATACAAGTATGAGAATAAATAATGTCTATAAATATAGCACTCTGTATGTATAAAAGTTCCCTCTCCCTCCCTTCCTTTCTTTTACTTATCATTACTGATTCTTAAGAGTCTCTGACAATTCTGCAATTACTTTCAACTAACAGAAATATTAAAACTTTGAACTAGACCTTAAATATATTACTTCCCTCAGCCCCGGTTCAAGACAGCTCAGTAACATCTGGGATTTCCCTCCCATTTCCTTGGATGAGAAAGAAATCCAAAGAACAAACTGTGGTCACCTGGTAGAGTGGCTTCCTGAAACCTCCGTGAGAAAGTTGTCAGGAAGCTGGTGAAAAGCATGTGACCACACTCTGAAGAACAGATCTCTGCAACCCAAACATGAATTGTTGCAAACAGTGCGGTGATCACAAAGAGGCAGTGGCTAGAAAAGTCCTTGGGTGCATGCAGATGTCCAAGCAAAGCCAGTGTGGCACACCATTGCTTTTCTTGTATTCCCGCTTTTGGCCTTCTGGTTGTGCAGCCTCACTGCATGTGGACAACGTTCTCAACAACACCTAAGCGATGCAAGAGTCCAATAGTGATGGCCTTCATTGGCTCAGCATATCCTGGACATGCTAGAAATGTGGCACAACGAGTGGGGCTGTTTCTGTTTCCACACTATGGAAAGTCTCTTATATTTAAATTAGTCCCTTCCTAGCCTATGAGGAGCCATATTTCCTCTTACAAATTGCAAAGTTAGTGAGAACTTCCTTATTTTCATATTGTAACTGGTGACATGTACACATATTGCAACTCACTGTGGTGCCTCAGCTTCACAAGCAGAGACATGTTTCTCTACAGCACACTGTCATGGGCCAAGGCCAAGTCCCTGTGCGTTCTCAGGGAACACACACTACTCTGACACCCACATACACGCAGCTTTTCTCTTGGCTGCATTTCATCTCATGACTTGCACTTATAAGGGATGCACCCTGGCATCCACAGGAGAACACAGTTCCTGCCCTGTGCACCCCAAGGAGCCCATGTTTAGATCATCTCCATGACACAGGGTTTCCTCTGGAAGATGGAAAGTAGTCTCCGATCAAAATTGTTTCATGCATAGGACCTTATTCTCCAAAATGTAACAGCCAAATCAGTGAGCTGGTGAGGGCAGACTTTAATTAAAATAGGCACACCAGGGCTCATAATATATTTAGGAGTCTCAGCTCTTTAGACCTTTGGACACATTTTCACTCCTGCTGGTGCCTACGTGTTAGCTAGCACTCAAACAAAAAAGGTATAATTAGTGGTGAAAATTGGATTTCATCTTGACAACTGATTTGTTTAAAATGAAAGCTTTCAAGGAGATAGACAGAACAAATCAAGTAAGATGTGTCCAATGCAATAACAAAAAAAAAGGTGACTTACATACTGCAGGCTAGCCAGATGCTATAGAAGCTGAGTCAGAGGACAAAGTAAAGTAAAACTGTATAACAAAACTGATACTGAACTGCATCTTGTGATGCCTCTCTAAAACTCCTGATCGCTTTAGTCTAGAAAGTGGCCTGTTTGTTTTTGACATAGTATATCTAGTTTGTGCCTAAAGAAACAGCAGTCAAAATTTGGCCCAATGTTTTATTGTCAGGATATTCTCACACACTAAATTGTGCCTGCTTCATGGACACAATTGTTGGGGCTTTTTTCCTAAATGAGCTGATTTTACAAAATTAGTAGTTCTCTGATTTTTATTTTTCCACATAGACAAGATCTGCTTATTTGATGCTGCCTCCACTTACAAAGTCTAAATAACATGAATTACATCTTAGCTTTTTCTTCAACAGTGCCATCTAAAATTATACAAGAACAAGATATCTGGTGGATGGGTTTTCCCTCTGGAAATCAGCAGAAAAGCTGTTAAGTGCTACATATACTAGAATACTGATTTTAATAATACTCAACGTGCACATTAGTTTCATTGTCAGAAACACTTTAAATTTCTGTACGTTACTAACAACTGAAGAGCGTTATTCAGCTTTATAATGTAATATGCATTGTCCTTCATATATATTCCTAAAGCAGGATGTGTGCTGTACATTTATATACATCGTTGGTCAGAGCACAGACATTGCAGTGTCATGCTTTCATTCAAATTTCAGATGCCATATGTTCAGTACAATCGCACGGCATCAAGATGCAACATATTGCTTTGCAAATGCAAATAATTTCACACAGTAGCCTTCATGACTGGGAAGGGATAATGAAATGAGTTATATTTTACAGATATGAAAAAATAAATAAAAGATTTATCATAAATATATGGACCAGTATATGACGTTGAAGAACAAGAAGCAAAAAGGGAACAGTGCTCTCGCATAAAGATCGATTCTCTTTGCTGCTGATGGAATGACAGGCTTGGGAGGAGGAGGCTTCTTGTTGTTCTTGGCTTGAGATTTCCCAAGCCCATTGTTGACTTCAATGGGCTTCCCATAACAGTCATAATTTGATAATTCAAAATCCCTTGGCAAGCTTCCAACGATGCTGAAATCATTGGATCTCAGATCAGATTTCGAAGTGCAAACTTTTTTGCATCTGGTCTCACCAACCTATGAAATAAAGAGTGAGGGGAATCATCATCTACTCACCATATCTCATTAACAAACTTAATGCAGCTGCTAAAGAACATTCCAAACAAACATATAGGAAATTACTTGTTGATAGGGATACATTACATCAGCCTAATTTGCAGAATGGTTACATTATAAAGTACTTAAGGATGATCAGTCAATCATATAAACTAATCCAAACACTCATAATTGTGTAATTTTTCATGCACAAGGTGCCTCATGCTGTGCAATCTGCTATAGTTAGACTCCTTCATTTTAGGATGATAGAAGGGGAGGGAATATTTCTGTGGGGAATATTTTTGGATATTGGTTCTGTGCTGATGAACCTGCAGGGCAGATACTATTCAATACTTGCATTTTTCTGAGGTCTGGAAGCCATCATCAGAATTAACCTCAAAATTCCATGTTTGATGCAGTTAATTACAGTGTTTCCTGGTTCTAAATAGTTGCCATCTCAGGATCCTATACATCTCCTCCTAGGGTGACCACCTTGCATGGTGAGAAGGCACTTTGTACCTGTGGTGATTGGTGCCTCTCTAAAGACAAGTAACACAGATGGGACACCATTCTCAGCACTTCCCCTCCATATACTGCAAAAGTATTTAACCAGGAGATCTAAATCCAAATACAGAATACCCATGTTTCCCGAAGCTCCATCAGAAGTCTTGGGGATCAAGTACTACCGTGCTATGGGGTAACCCCAGGTGAATCACTGTCTATTACAGACCAGACAATAGTTCTGGCCCAGACAATGAACATTTAGAAGAAAAAAAGTATTTGGTGCCATTTTACTTATCGTGTGTTTTTTTGTTGGGGGGGTGGGGTGGGGTGGGTTGAAACTTCTATATTCCTTCCTTGGATTTTATAAAGTTTTTATTTTAGGTTCAACACATCTCTAGAAGGACCAACTCCACACTGTTCAGGGAGATTGAAATGGATTAGAGGCTACCTGCAAGGCACTGTGCTTTGCGACTTGGGTCAACCTCTCCCAAGGTTTCATTTCAATTGGACTACTCAGTAGAGAAGGGAAAAAAAGAGAAAAGAATACAGACTATGCATGAGTTCACATATATAACCTGAGATTTAGTTGAAAAAATGCTGGTTCACAAATCAGGCTGTACACATGGGCAACCAACATAAACATTAACTTCCCTAAGGCTTCCTAGAGCCACTTGTCCACTAAGACTTGGTTCTTCCAAAACCTGCCTGTCCCTCCTTCCCACTAGTCTGTCTCTCCTCCATAATGCCTTCAGGTATTTTACAGTCAGCTCTCTCCACCTCAGGCTTTCTGCAGTCTTTGGCTGATAGTTTGGGATATTAGCATTGTCATATTTTTGTAAAATAATAATAGTGAAATACAGTATCAGACTTATGGATGAATAAAAAACATTCAGAAGACTATCATTAGCTTCTCTATGACAACTGGCAAGGTATCCTGCATGGCAAGAACTGAAGCAGTCAGGAAGACACCTAAACGTTGACTGGGACTTTTATTCCCATTAGTGACAATGCTGATTCTAGCGCAAGGTGAAAGAGAAGCATACCAAACAGTGGACACACCTCCTCAGATTTGTCAGAGTTAATTTTTCAGGAAAACAGTAAATTTTGAAACTAATACATTAAAATGAAGGTGTAAATTGTCTTGGTTCTGGCCAGGACAAGGCTAAGCTTTTTCAGTATCTAGGAGGGGGCATGGCTGGGGCACAGATGTTATTCTATGCCACCTCATGTCATTGCTCATGTCATTGTCTATTGTTGGGGAAGTTTTCTACGTGAATAATCTCTTTTCTTGTACTTATTTTTATTAATATTATTGCAGTTACTGTTCATTTGCTTATCTCATTACTGTTTGGAANGAACTAAAACAGAACAAATGAAACTAATGAATACAATCTAAAACTTCAAGAAAGGAGGGAAACAGGCAACGATACAATCTCACCAACGTCCAGAGCCAGGAAAACACCGACAGAGACACGGGACCATCCAAGCTCCCCCGGTTCCCTCCCGAGCTCCCGGAAAGCCGGAAAAGAACTCCTCCCCCTCCTACTCTTACGTGGAAAACACGTGTGGAATACTTTGTAATGTCCACTTCCTTAGTTACACTGGTTACTGAGGAAGCCATGGATCAAACCCATTACAGTGAATAATCTCTTTTCTTGTACTTATTTTTATTAATATTATTGCAGTTACTGTTCATTTGCTTATCTCATTACTGTTTGGAACAAATTGTTCTTATCTCAACCTGTGATCTTTGCCTTTTGTACCTCGCATTGGAGCGGGGATGGGGAGTGGCACATGATTTTAGTGGGAGTGCTAAACTGGAGAATACCATTCCTAAACCACAACAAGGTCATACACAAAATCAAGTTCCAGGTTATAAAAAATAAACAGGATAGGTGTTCCGTGACAGTAAGGAAAAACTATACATAAAAATTTCTTGCAACTGTTTCCCAGTCATCAAAGAGCTGACAGACTGAGACAGTGTTCATTACTGGAATAGCAGGGGCAAACTGTCTATTAGGGTGGTGACTAAGACACAGATAAACATGATTATGTGACCCTGGGTGACATAATGCTGTTAGTCACTGAACCAAGATGTTCCTTCCAATCAGATAATATCCAATGATATAGGTAATAAAGATGCAAAGCAACGAAAAGGGAACTTTCAGAACTGGGGTGAGTATTAATTGAAATGTCAAAGGAACAGAACATTTTCTCCATGGCCAAAACTAGTAAGATTTACTAAGGCCACTACAAGAAAGAAAATAATGTATGAAATTATAAGCCTCATTTTGGATTTGCAAACTTGTAGCCCATTCTTTATACTACCAGCAAAAAATTGTAAAACTCAGTGACACTAATTGTAGCCTAAGTGCTCTCATTTACAACACAGAATATTCCTGTTCCAAGTGCAGTATCTAGAGAGTGCTCCCCTAAAGGCTGTTACAAGTCAGTTCTCATTCACTTGCAGGACTGAGAGAATGGATTCTAGGTCACCTCTGCCTTATAAGCAGAGAACTGTTCACAGCATGTTCACACAGAGCTCTGCTTAATTCAGTGTCAGCTGGAGTACTGATTTATGAGGGTGACACAATTTTCCACGTAAGAGCAGCCTGGCCCAAATATTTTTAATAAGTATATATTACTTTTTAAAATAATTTAACTCATTTTCCTGGGTTTACAAATTTGACATGCTTTTATTTTCTACAGTCAGCTGCTACCCAGCAATACTTCAAAATTTCTTCTCATACATCTCTTCAACTCTCCAACATTTCTGTTGTTTAAATTTGCTGCAGTTGACCTACAGCTTTCCCTAAATAAAGTGAGATAAGATATATCAAGTTTATATCTATCTATCTATCTATCTATCTATCTATCTATCTATCTATCT
>VWZD01010866.1:109849-156572 GCA_013396695.1 Sakesphorus luctuosus | reverse complement strand
CTTATCTCAACCTGTGATCTTTGCCTTTTGTACCTCACATTGGAGCGGGGATGGGGAGTGGCACATGATTTTAGTGGGAGTGCTAAACTGGAGAATACCATTCCTAAACCACAACAAGGTCATACACAAAATCAAGTTCCAGGTTATAAAAAATAAACAGGATAGGTGTTCCGTGACAGTAAGGAAAAACTATACATAAAAATTTCTTGCAACTGTTTCCCAGTCATCAAAGAGCTGACAGACTGAGACAGTGTTCATTACTGGAATAGCAGGGGCAAACTGTCTATTAGGGTGGTGACTAAGACACAGATAAACATGATTATGTGACCCTGGGTGACATAATGCTGTTAGTCACTGAACCAAGATGTTCCTTCCAATCAGATAATATCCAATGCTATAGGTAATAAAGATGCAAAGCAACGAAAAGGGAACTTTCAGAACTGGGGTAAGTATTAATTGAAATGTCAAAGGAACAGAACATTTTCTCCATGGCCAAAACTAGTAAGATTTACTAAGGCCACTACAAGAAAGAAAATAATGTATGAAATTATAAGCCTCATTTTGGATTTGCAAACTTGTAGCCCATTCTTTATACTACCAGCAAAAAATTGTAAAACTCAGTGACACTAATTGTAGCCTAAGTGCTCTCATTTACAACACAGAATATTCCTGTTCCAAGTGCAGTATCTAGAGAGTGCTCCCCTAAAGGCTGTTACAAGTCAGTTCTCATTCACTTGCAGGACTGAGAGAATGGATTCTAGGTCACCTCTGCCTTATAAGCAGAGAACTGTTCACAGCATGTTCACACAGAGCTCTGCTTAATTCAGTGTCAGCTGGAGTACTGATTTATGAGGGTGACACAATTTTCCACGTAAGAGCAGCCTGGCCCAAATATTTTTAATAAGTATATATTACTTTTTAAAATAATTTAACTCATTTTCCTGGGTTTACAAATTTGACATGCTTTTATTTTCTACAGTCAGCTGCTACCCAGCAATACTTCAAAATTTCTTCTCATACATCTCTTCAACTCTCCAACATTTCTGTTGTTTAAATTTGCTGCAGTTGACCTACAGCTTTCCCTAAATAAAGTGAGATAAGATATATCAAGTTTATATCTATCTATCTATCTATCTATCTATCTATCTATCTATCTATCTATCTGATTTTATTAATTTTGTCTTGGTTTGTGCTAGAAAGCCTAATAATAATCCTAACAATGCCTCTGCTGCTTCTGGTGTTCCTCCTCACTTTCCACATTTACTGCCCAAACACTAAGTAATGGCTACGGGAACGATTTCTGTGGAAAATGATACTACAGGACTTGATTTTAAAGTACTACACTGAAGATGTGTAAAGAAAGTAAAATGTAGTTAAATGATATATCCTTTTGACTTCATCCTGACACAGAAAATATTTGATATCATTTACCTTATCCTGCCAGAGCATCATGACCTGTTGGCCAAACCCAACTCACAGGACACCTCCACCAGATTTATGGCTTCTCCCTTGCAGGGGATAAGGAGCAGCTGTTTAAAAAGGGAAGGGTGTTGGGATAGCATAAGGCCACCCCATGCTCCTGAAGGAACTTGGCAGCTGCTCTGACATGCAGGTGGGGGGGTCCAAGGAGGACACAGGTGTTGTGGTTCTTGGGGCTTTGTCCAAAACAGACCTAATTCTCCATTTCTTCCCGGATGGGGCTACCTTGTCTATGTTTGGTATGATAGACCAGACACCTGTCTTTTGACGAACAGCTCAGAAGTACCTAAAATAACTCCTAGAATCCAGAGGGACCTTTGTGATGATCCTTTCTCACCTTTTACAAAATTCAGGCTGAGTGGTGCTCACTGCCAAGCTCAGCACCTGCTGCTGCTCCAGAGCTGCAGCATGTGTCCCTCTGCAGCGTGGCCCTACGGCCCAGAAAGGCTTTAGCTGCAGAGTTAGGGGAATAATGTGGCTAGAAAATGGGGAAAGAGAAGAAAGGGTAAGTACTGCCTGTGCATATAGACTGGCAGGGAGGTGGAATTAACTCCCCATCAGCGCCTCTGCTGCTTCTGGTGTTCCTCCTCACTTTCCACATTTACTGCCCAAACTAGTTATACTAGATTTTCCTTTAAAAACATCCAGCATAGAGAATTTTTTCCATGACCTTGTTCCTCACAACCATATGTACCCTATTTCTAACCTGACTTTATTTGGCTTCAATATTCAGTCATGAGGCATGACTATAGTTAGTCTATTAACTGCTGGTACTTACAAATGGTAACAAATCTAACCTTGATTTTGCATAATTCAGATGACGTAACCAGGCCGACACATGAAGCCAAGTCAAATGTTCTTAAGAGTTTCTTACCTTCACATCATTACCTCTGTAAACCTAATAGATAATACTTTAAAAAATTACATTCAGTTTGATTAAATCAATAAATACACAGATCAGTTTTAATTTCACTGACCCATTTAAATTTATTAGCTAACATGGGGCTGAATTATGAATAATATTAAAGATAATTAATACTTACAAATAGTAATTATTACTCAGCTCCCCGTAAGCTACACAATATTCTCCACTGATTGATGTCAGGCTTATAATTATTCATGTTATGCCACTTAGCCTTTAAAAGTACTGGCACAAAGTTAGCTTCTTGCTGTATTTTGGAACCTTCCCAGTTTTAAAGCATTTATTAAAAAATCAACTTTAATGTTCCACAGTACTCACAGACCAGGTCTTTAAAAAATCCTAGATGAAACTTAAGCTGAAAAATCGATTGTAAAACATTTAACTTTAATATCTAGTGTTGAACATTCTCATTAGCTACTGTAAATGAGAACTATTTCATTATCATATTGAATATATCTGAAGTTTTTTTACCTTTTTCAGCTAATTCTTGATACTTACAGCATCTACTCTTCTTACTAGCTTTTGAATTCTTGTTACATATGCTAAGTAACTTCCTATTTCCCTCAGTTATGCTAAGCATATATCTCTTTTCTTAGCTACACCTATTATCTACACCTATTTTCTTGATTTCAACTTATATTAATTGCTATCACCTTCCATTTGTCAGTGAGAAGAAAGGAGAAATGCTGTAAGCTGAGTTAGTTTTAAATCTTTGGGAAGGTTTTTTTTTTCAATTGTGCTGTTTGTCAGGTTTTGGTTGTTTGGTTTTTTTTCAGTTAGTATAGCTTCAATTCTGGTCTGTAGGTATTTTGACAATTGTTAGATAACTTACAAGCATCATTAATATTTTTTGTTTAAATTCTACCAGCCAGATTAGACAGTTTGAAAATTTGTGAAATCTGAGACTTCACAGCACCAAAAATACCACGACTTGACTCAGTTCGTTTTGTGAAAATAGAATAAAGGTCCTTTTCAAATCACTGTTTATCCTGTTATCAAGTCCTCTTTATCAACCAGGATGAAGTGTAATAAAAAAGATGTAATTTTAGATTCAAGAATTTTTAAGTGTAGAAATGTATTGTCCATTATTCTTACGAAGGCTTCAAACATGCTGTAGTAGCCTCTCAAGCTCGTCATGTGTCCTTCAGGCTGAAGTGCTTCCCTACTCTAATGCTGCATCCTCTGCCCTACACAGCACATCTTCCTTGCCACAAAATCATCTCTGCTGTTGCACACTCAATCTCTTTTGGCATGCAGATCTGTCACTAATGCTGCCAGTTGTGTAAGCGTCTTCCATACAAGATGGAGGAGTTTTCAACAAACTCAGTCATTAATCATTCTTGCACTTGTTTTGTGCTCTTCTTTAGCTCTTGCCATGATAGATGTAGACCATCAATAAAATAATGATTGTTTAGCATTAATATGTATTTGGACTAATATATTTTCTGGTGCAGCACAGCAAGAAATTGCTACCACATTTCAAACATTCCTTGCAAAGTACAGCACAAAAAATATTTATACATAAAATATCACAGTATCATGGCATAGCTGAGGTTGGCAAGGACCTCTGGAAATCATCTAGTCCAACCCCGTGCTCCAGGCAGACTGTTCAGCGTCTTTTTACAGTTGTGTTCTGAATTATCTCCAAGGATGAATATGTGAGTCACTGGAGCAGAAAGTACCTACTCTGTACCTGAAATGCTGTCAGGAACTATTAACATAGGCTGCAGCCCATGGTTTTGTGAACAAGGTAAAATGTAAGATGGGTTTTCTGGTCATTCTACAATGGAAAATTGAGTCTGGAGTGCTACTGGAGGGGAAAAGACAATATGGGAAGATCAGGTCACCACAGGTCAGCACCAGTGGTCAGGTGTATTATAAATCAGTAGCAGTGGTCAGGTATATTATAAAGCAGTAGAGATGAACATAGCCCATATCAGGATTCAGAGCCTAGATTTGGCTCTGACAAGATAAAGCAAGCAATAGCAACACTTCTTTTTAAAAATAACTGGGTTTAGAGCTATTACAACCACTTGCTTAGCGCTATTCATCATCTGCCAGAACCATTCTTTTAGCAAATGTTCTCTCCAGTCATTAGCACATTATCTGTGGGGGACAGTTTCTATAAATGGGCTTGAAGAAAATGTGACTCTTCAAATGGAGGGGTGTTGTTATAGTTAACAGGGCAATCTCTACCCATAATCACGTCAGCAATGAAAGCAAAAAGAAACTGATTCATCTTCAAAACATTTCCCTTTTTGCTTGTTTTTCTCACTGTATGATGTTGCATTGCTAGGAAACACTAGCAAACTCCTACTGAGGCTTTCCAATAAAAAGCCTCAACTGAAAGCAGTTACCACCAGGTTGCATAATTTTCTCCTCAGCTTAGAACAGCATCTACTTGCAGCCGCTATGAGCTAAGGGAGCCAAGCTGTACTTTCTCATGGCTTTTTGCCTGTAAATGCATAGCCATTGCTGCTTCTAGAAAAACACATCAGAAGTGCTTATGTTGAATTTTCTTTTTTCTTCTGCAGATTCGGTGTGATCTTGACAGAAAGACCACTTGACTTTAATCAGTCATATTGATAAACCTTTGGGTTTAAAATGGCACTGACATTTCAAGAGTTTTTGTTGCAGGGAGCATGACTCATAAAGCATGGACTCGGGGTGTTGGCACACACTAGCAATATGCAGCTTTTACTTCACCTAGTACTCAGGATTTGGTGGAGAAAAGTAGCTATATACTCATGGAAGCCTTCATCGATCTTCAGATGATTGGCAAGTTGTGAGCTCTGTTTTCACCCTGATATCTTCACTTTTGCTGTTGGTGACTATCAGTCATGAGCACTGACTCTACTGACAGTGCCAAAAGTGCTTTTTGCTGAAAACTTCTAGTGGACTCTACAGGTTCTGCTACAGGGGATCTCTTCTCTTAGCCTTCAGTATTGAATTACATTACACTTTTAATGTGTAGGATATACTGAAAACTTTATCCCTTTACCCATTTTCTTGTCATAAATATGGAACAGTAGCTGCTTGTATTTGTAAGTATTATCATGTGGTTTTGTTATGGTTGTTTTTTACTAATATCAAACCTGTCAGTCTCTAAACCAAATGCCATTTTAACTTTCACAAATGGAACAAGCACATGAAAAACAGTTGTTCCAAGAAGGCTGGAACCAGGAATGCCTAATTGACTCACTTGCTTCCCTTCACTCCCTCTGATCCCCCCCACACCTAGGACTTTCCCAACCCATCAACTACCCTCTACCTCACATACAGGCCCCTTCCTCAAATCTCCCACAGAGATGTCACTGATGCAACGCTGCAAGAGCAGGAAGAGTGCAACTTGCTGCTCAGGGAGTGCTGGCAAACTGCCACAGCATAGGGATTGGGGGCATTTTAAAGAGAAATAAAGTAATTTCTCTTTTTAAATTTGGTTCCCCTTTAATAACTTAGAGTTATCTATCAGCATTATTCAGGTAATATTTCATAATATATAAGTGCTTAATTAAACTGGAGAAACACTTCTAAATGGAATTATTTATGCTCTGTTTTTCTCCACTTGGAGCTTTCTGCTTCCATGTCTTTCCTGTTTGCTTTACCTTTGAGTCCCATCTGGTCTATTCATTTTTTCAAACCTAGTTATGGTGACATTTCCAGCTACACTCAGTCACTTTTGCCTAAGTACCATCTCCTATGTGGAAAAAGAACATTCTCAAGCATTTCTACAGGATGCATATACAATTCATAGATGCAGTTCTGAGTTGTCCTTTCCTCCTAAAGCTATACACTATGTCACCTAAGTCTTTCCAGACATTTAGCAAAGTATTTGCTCTTTCCTCCCACACAATCCTACATGACCCTGATGAGAAACAGCTCCTGAAGTTCTGGGACAGCACTCTGGTCTCTTTTTGTTTCATATTCTTTTTGCCTTTCAACATACAGTTTTTTCCATTACCTGTTTCTTTAGTGTTTCTATCCCTTGCATATTTGCCACATGACAAATGCATTCTCTACTTGATCATTACTAGGTCTGTATGGGAGCAATCCAAATTTTGTGAGGCAGGCCCAGATTTAGATTTGGAGTCAGAGGTACCAAAAGATTTACACCTGGTTTGATTTAGGGCTTCAATACAGGGTTTTCCATGGCTGAGAACTTTCAAAGTACTCCTACGCAGTAACTGGTTCAGAAAGGGAGTTTTCAGCTAGGCAGATTTATAGCTTTCAAATATATAAAACGTAGCATCACCATCCTACCATATCCTGATGTCAAATGATTCATTGGTCTGGGACTATTTTCTATCTTGGCCTGGTCATCTTCCCAGAAATCACCAGCCCAGTCTACCTTTCCTCTGGTAGGTTGTTATAAAGCAGGTGGCTGAATTCAAGCTGGATCACTAGCCACGAACCACTCAGACATATGACCAATTTTACAGCAATGAATACCTGTTTGCACTAGGTCTTGGTAAACAATCTTTTTGTAACTTTCTGTATAAAGATAATTAGATGGTATTGGAATGTTAAAGATCTCTTGGAACAAACTGGGAAGACCCTGAAAAGTGCAGGTTAAGCATGAGAAGCTGACGCTAAGATTTCAAGATCATGGAGGGGACACATGAGATCTTCTAGGGCAGACTGAAGTCTGAATTCTAAAAAGCTTCAGCTTTCTGCTAGCAACCATTAAGGGGAATGTTGCTGAACTTCTGTGGACAATGACTGCCCTTCTTTTAAGTCTTAAAGTGGGCTGGACACCCAGTGTCTTCTTGAAAAAAATTATAAGATCAAAGAACAACATAGATGATAAAAGATATAGTTTCGTTCTCTGTATGGGTATGACCATGGCATCTTAAAGGGTGTACATAACAAGGAGAATCAGTAATTTAGCAATTGGTTTTTCACATTACTGAAAAACTACAGCTTTTTTTTATACTTGTCATTGATCAAGCTGAACACTTAGCAGTTTTTAGGTACTTCAAATAGGAACAATATATTTTATGCTGCTCTGCTGGATTTTTGCAAGTATTTTGTCACAAGAAACAGCTGAATTTGGGACCTACGAATTGCTGAACACAAAAACATCACATTCAGTTCAGGGAAAACAAACCTGTGGCAGCGCCATTTTTCTTTCTACTCAGTTGCCATGTTACCACAATGTGGGGAATTAATTGTGACACAAGTCAAAGCAGTCATGGGGTTGCTCTAAGCTGAATGTAGTTGCTTACCAAAACAGTTCCCAGAGATTCTTATACCAGGTAAGAATTAGGGTACTTAAGTGCACTGCTCTGCAATACCTGCAGCTTTTTTGGATTGAGAGTAATTAGTTGCCAATCCCAGTTTGATAGTAGGACAGTGTTTTGGCCATTCTGGCATAAACAACTCCTTCTTTAAAGAAACATTGACATTACAATGTACCAAGATTGTTACTTGCATCTGGCCTAATAGCTTTGTTTCATACAAGAAAATTGCTGAGGCATTGAAAAGGACAAGCCAAATTCATATTACACATATTGTGGCATAACATATTTTCTTCTGTAGAATAGATGTCAAATAAATATCTCTTAGGACTAGGGGCAGTTACCTGGGATATCTGATAACTCCTGGAGCACAAACAAGGACTTCTACAATATCAGGAATTCAGCAACATGATGGAAAACTTTGGCCTGAGCGAAGCTGTACATGTCATCTTTATCCATACAATGGTGTCTGACTGATTTACACATAAAGTCTATCTGGCTACACAAGAAATGCAGGAACTGCATGACAGACATACAAACCTGTCTTTTGTTTACAAATGCTAAGACTTCTGGATTCCCAGCTTTAGAGATGCTTGACATGCAATGCATTGCAGCTGTGGCCATCCCGGGGAAGCAATGAGCTGCGTGTTATTTGAATATGCTCTCAGCAAATACTGTCTGAGAGTCCTATCCTCTGAATAGTTACAGTTTGACAGCTGCTATTTATTATGAGAAAAATAGCAACTGTAAAGCTGCTTGCTACTTTATTTACCTGAAGCTTAGCAGCAACCATGGTGCTAGGATATTAAAAGACAAATTTTTCATTTAGTACCTCTGACCCCAAATCCCTACGGACCAATTGGTCAGATTGCTAGCCATTAGTTACTTGCATGTTTTTAATGTCTTGGCCACTTCTAAGATTAAGCACTATTCAAAACTATTACGACAGTATATTCCTGGAATTGTGTTAATAGAGGATAATGCTGATTTTGCGTACAGAGCTTTGAAAAGCCTACCTGCAAAGTGCTGATGTGGACAGGAGTCCCTGTGCCATTCACAGTGTTCTTCTTGGCAGCATTTCCACCCTTCCCTTCCGCTTGCTCTGCCTTGGCAATCTTTGCTTTTTCAGCTTCAATTCTTTTTGGATTGTTTAGCATTACCTGGACCACAGCATACTCCACCAGGGATGCAAAGCCAAAGAGAAGACAAACAATCAGCCAGACATCTAAGGCCTTCACATAAGACACTTTGGGAAGCTCAGCAGCAAGAGTGGTACATTCAGACGCCAAGCTGAGCACTGAGAAAATACCTACAAAAAGAAAAAAACAATATATTAAAAAAATTTCCTCTTAGTAACACTGGCTGTGCTCTTCCTCTGAAACAGACAATAGCAAATGATGTTTTGTGAGTAGGACTTCACAATGTGGTTGGTGCAGCAGGAGTACAAAGTGCACATGCCTTCAGTTAATGAACAAGTTAAACTGAACACTTAGGTAGGATACTGCAGTTAATGATGAATTATTAGTAATGACTACCTTAATTTTATAAACACAGAAACAAGTACGTGAGGCTAAACTGATTGTTGTGGTTTTCCTGCCCCATCACACATCACACAGCTAGGAAATGGGCTTTCCAAAGACTTATCTTACAATATGCAAGTCTGGGAAGGTGGAAGAGAAATATATGACACTTAAACCAAAGGACTCCAAGTCCTTTAATTAGACTATCATTGTCCCAGAAATCTGAACTGTGCTGCAGAAGGAGCAATTCTCTGAAATGACCTGCTCACAAATGTGATATTCAAACTTTAGGAGAAAGGGAAGCTTTTGCTGAAGAGCAAAGGTGTAGGAGCACATCAAAAAGTCTGTATTCCTGATTGACTGTGAAGATAAAAACACAGAGGTGACTGAGGGTCTACAATCATTCCCTATTTGAGCTTCTGGGATCTAGAGGAAGCTTTCTAGATAAAGGGCACTTCATAAAGCCCTTATCATGAAAAAGCCCCCCACATGTGCAAAGGCTGTTGAAAGGTCACACTCACTGTGGATTTCAACAAGGATTTCTGCTAATAAGGTGTCCAAATGTCACCATCAACACAGGGCTCATATCCCAAGAAACAAAATACACGTCTGACCTCAAAGAAAGATTTCTCACAGGGTGCTACCAAAAGAGAACAGCAGCATGAACAGCTACTTTTGGAAAAAGCTAACTTTAGAAATGGGTGTCATGTGGGGAAAACTTAGTTCAACCTCCAAGTTCAGAACATCACATTTTGGTTTCGTGGATGCTAATGATAAGAAGCTTTACTTATGAGTGGGCAGCTTAATGAGATACAATTGACGTCTGTAGAAAGTGTTGGCCAAAAGGAGATATTCAGTTAGTCTCAACTACATTTCTTATATTGGTCACACGCTACCCAAAGCACGAAAAATTTTGTCATTCATAGAGAGATAATTTTCTTCAGACTCATTTTAAAGAGGATGTGAAAATGTTATTCAAACTGAAAATATCTGTATTGGCCTATGAACATATTTCATTCTAGTTGATCATAACACATTGTTTTGCTACTGTTCCCATTTGGATTTCAGAAGGATTGATATGATACTTTATTTAGCATAAATCTAAAATGGGCAATCTACTAGCTGCTAAAACACTGAAGCGTAAAGAAATGTTTACAGTCATGTGAGTTTAAAATACAGAATTTTATGATGTAGAAATATGTAGTATCAATATATCACTGCAAAGTTGGAACTTTTTTTGTCCATGGAGATAATACAGAATGGGCAGAGTGTTATCTCAGAATGGAATGATATGGCAAATACTGAACAGACAACCTCATTGTCCACTCTGGCTTATTTTCCATATACTGGATCTGAAGTATTTAAGCACAAACATTCCTATATGGACAGAAAGTGAGCATAGAATACTTCTCTTCTAAAAAATTTATTTTCATTTACCAACACCTGCTGTCTGGGGATGAACACTAATTATGGATCACAAAAAACTGCAATAACAAGTACAAGTAAGGCTGTACTGCCTCTTACCATACATAGGATACATACGGCTATGTCCAGCATGGTCATTTGTTCTCTAACAGTGTACTATACCAAGTACCATGCATGTCTATGCTAGACTTCTGAAAGACAGCCTCTACCCTTACTCTGAATAACAAAATTAGCCAATGATATGGACTGGTTCAACATCTTGGATATAGCAATTTTTTTCTACAGACTTTAAAAGTGCTCACTATCTTAATATGTGAGTGTTATTATATGCTTGGTATCACAAAAATTTGTACAGAAACTTTTTAGACTTTAAATACCTATATCTTACAATACTGGATTGAATTCTACAGAACTAACTTAGAAATTCTACTAGTTGAAAAGATTTTTGTGGAGCTTTCATTATTCACACATTTTCATCACTCAATTTGACTGAGGTCATGGTGACCAGCACCTAATTCCATTTGTCTGGATTCTTACAATGAAAGGTTCATTCTCAGAGTCTAAGAAATTTCTAGATTTTCAAGGTAACAATAAAGTGAGACAAAAGCACATAAATATTCCGTTTGCTGCCTGATTAGAGTTGGCATGGCCTTGGAGACCCCAGTACCAGAGTTTTAAGTTGCACCTCTGCAGCAGCTGCAGTAAGTGCCTACCTAGCACAGGCCAAAGCTTAAGGCTCAAATGTGAGTGAGGAATATGAAGAAGTAAACTGAAATATTAGTTATTAAAACAAAAAGCAAACAAAAAAACCCCCTTTTTCTGAGGGAGCGCTAAAGAGAAGGGATCGAGCTCCTTCTTCCACACTTGCAAAGAAAAAGGGAAAGCTTTTCAAGGAAATGCCTCTACACTTTTTCCTCTAGTGTGGCACCTCTCTTGATGACAAAATTTAATTTTATCAGTAAGGTTGGTTATTTAGCCCCCAGCCTAAAGCATGGTTGTACACAGCTACTATTTAAAAAAAATTACCTAAGGTAATGTGAATGTCTGAAAGTGACAGTTCAGCAAAGCATTCCAGCACATGCCAGAGAAATAAATCTCTTTTGTTGAATCTATCCAATTCACTGACCTCAGCACTATGTCCTGACAGTGAATTCCACAGGTGAATTATGTGTTGTAAAAAACAGTATTTTCTGGTTTATATTGCTACTTTAAAAATGCCGGGGTAATCTCACTAATGTTATTGGAAAAGGTAACATTCTGACTTGCTTTTCTTTGATTATCGCTAATACATTCTTTTCTCTCATTAATCTCCATAAACTAAAAGACATAATTTTGGCAATCCATCTTCATACTACAGTTGTAACATATATCTTTTTGTATTTCCTTTGAAACCCTACAGTTGTTATAATTTTATAAAATAAATTGCTAGAACTAAGACAGATCTGAGGACAAGAGTGATGAGGGTGAGTGGGGCATGCCTGGCTGCAGACCTAGCTGTCATTTGCATGTGGGCAATACACCACTGATTACTACTCCAAGGTTTTAATGACCCTATTGTAACCCCACCTGCACTCCGGACCAATGCTCCATACTGCCAGGCCACTGTGGACGGACAGAAGTCTGACATCACTCAGATCCCTACAGCTCCAGGGAATATCTTACTCCCTTTGGGGATAAGACAGAAATGAAGGAAGGAAAGGACTTTTTTTCCACCTGTAAAGAACTGTAGAGTCCTGTGCCGGGCTCACTAAAAACACAAAACACCAGCATCAAACTAGAAAGAAGCATTCTGAGATATCAGCCCTTATGTTGCTTAGCCACAGCTGCCCAGATCCCAGTACTTTGTGGATTTCTCTACCACACCAGATGATTTAGTTGGGTGAAATGAAAGAGGTATAAATAGGGCTTGCAATTTATTTAGCTCCTACACAGATACAGGCTTTTTTTTTCCAAACAAACATAAATCCTTTTCCCCGAACACTAATCAGTCTACAAAAACATAATTCTGCTTACTGGCTTGAAACGTGTTTTGTATTCCTAAATCACCTGGAAACTTCGGAGATGCCTTGCAATGGGGAGCAGTAGCCCACAATACTTAATTCTAGGGATGACCACATTAAGAAATTAGTAGGTAAATCTGAAGTAGTTTCTCATCTGATGAGATCTGTATCTAGCCATTGGTAACAGTTTCTTAGGGCTAGCCATCATTCACCTGACAAGCAAATATTAATATTGTTGTATTTCAAGGTCAACTATCTTCAAGGATGCAGCTAGAAGAGTTAGTTTGTTCCTCTCCTGAAAACTGGAGAAACATAAATCTTCCCTCAGTGATAGTGTTAACAAACTTTATTACTAATACTGCTTGAAATAAAGGATGAACAGATTTAGAGGGTTTTTCTCTCTGGGGATGCAGGAAATGTCACATAACCAGGCCAACAGTTAGTATCTTTGACATTGCACTATTTCAGAAATGCTAATTCATAAAAGGAGCCATTAAACACTTACAGTGAATGGAACAAATGGAAAACAAATAAGCATACATACTTAGGCACAAAGACATCCATGTTACTTAAATCTGATATGTAATTAATAAGCCTGTCTGGTTCGCTATTTGAAGCATGGGATTACAAAAGTGGAAATACAGTTTGTTTTGAATAGTATTTGAGTTTCCTATGTGAAAAGTATTTCCAATTCCTGTTTCATTATTTTTAATTTAGTGCATGTCACATTCTCTCCATGCTTTTTCTCTTAAAATGCTCTCTTAGTGTTTTGCATTATACAATGCATCCTTGCAACTTCAAGGTAAAAGACTGTATTTGTCACTTGCTGTGAAACTAAAACTTATTGAGACTCCTCCCCAAGTAACTATTAATATAAGAAAAAAAAGCTTATTTGTATTCTGAAATTGGCCTATAGAAAAAAGATAGACTGAATATGTGGTTTATTACATTTACAGCAAAGTAGCCAACTGTGGCTCACAAACCAAAAGTAGGGCTCCAACCACAGTTCTCCACATTTTAGAATACAATAGACTATTTCAGTTGGACAGGACCTTTAAAGATCATCCAGTCCAACTGCCTGACCAATTCAGGGGCTGACCAAAAGCTAAAGCACGTTAAAGGCATTGACCAAATGACCCTTAAACACTGACAGGCTTGGGGCATTGAACACCTGCCAAGAAGGCCTGTTCTTCAATGTTTCTCAGTAAAGAAATGCTTCCAAAGATCCAGTCTGAACCTCCACTGGTGCAACTCTGAACCATTCCCACACATCCAGTCACTGAATACCAGGAAGAAGAGCTCAGCACCTCCTTCTTCACTTTCCCTCCTCATGAAGCTGTAGAGAGCAATGAGGTTTCTCCATAGACTCCTTCCCTCCAAACTAAACAAAGTCCTTAGACACTCCTCATAGTACATGGCTTCTAGCCCTTTTCACCAGTTTTGTTGTTCTCCTCTGGACACATTCAAGGACCTTCACACCCTTCCTATATTGTGGGGTGTTTGCATCTCTACCTGTCATATCACTGGAAGAAGAGAAGCATGGCAGATCACCTGAGATAAGAGCAATGGAGCTCACACCAGAGGGTATGTGGATGCTTTTCCACCTAAAAAAACCTGTTCCTGCTCCAGCTGGCTGTTAACACTGAGATTTCTGCTACCCACTGCAGCAAGACTCTGCAGATCACAGACATAGATTGGGAAAGTGATGTGGCAGGTCCTGACTCCATGGGTCTGCAGTGTTCATCAGCACATGGTCATGTACACTAGGTTGCACAGGAGTCATGTCCTGTGAGGGTGTGGAGATTCCAGTGTGAGTAAGAGGTTTCTGAGTAAGGCAGGCAGCTGGAGGCATTCTGCAACTGCACCACAGAGGTCTTAAAAAACGGTGCATTAAACCTCCTGGGACATGGCAAAGATTTGGAAAGTATGGGCTTGGGCAAGTGGGAATGCCAGGGCAAAGGGGAGCATGGGGAGGCCAGAGCATGGGGAATGGAGTTTAAAAATAGAAGCATCAGGATGGAAGAGCCTGGCTCCGCTTTTCACTGAGCTCTTGGGGTCAACAGGTTTGGCCATCCCAGAACTGGAGTCCTGTGTACAATTGATTAGTCAAGATAATGTTTTTAGTAACTCTGTGTCCTGCTACTTCATAATAAATGAAGGACCTGCTTGCTATGTTGTGCTGAGTAGCATGACCGCATGAGCTTGAGTACTCTCATGAACTAAGTCTCTAATGAAATAAAGCCAATCAGGTAACAAGTTCTGTTCCAGACATCATTATGTTTCTATTAATCTTCAGAAAAACTATTTCAATAGGTAGCTATTTAGAGCCTTACTTATCATCCTGCTTTCTTACTGATTATTCAAATATTCAAATTCCCATAAATTGCATATTGCCACAGTTTTCGCAGCATCACCCATACATAGACAAGATCAGATTTGTCCAGCTTGAGCGGAGTAGAGACAGTGTGCTTTGTTACACAAATGCTTGAATTACTATCAAGTGAAATCTTAATGTAGAGGTGGATTTTACAGGACTAGGAATGAGGAGATTTCAGTGAAAATGATGAGTAGATAATGGGAATGAAGTTGCTTTCAGGGTCCAGTGTCATGATGTCAAAGCAACTGAGAATGGCGTTAAAGTGGATTGTGACAGTATGTGAAAACGCAGGTTACCCAGTGGGACTCTTGCAGCACTTGCATCAGGATTGATCCAAAATGACAGCCAGGATAGAACAACAATTAGCAGTGTAGGAGCATAAACACCCATCATGTAAAATCCAACTTGTCTTCTTAAAGTGAAGATTACTTCTACACAAGTGTAATAACCTTTAAAGAAATAAACACATTAGTGTTTAATGTCCTTTGCAGGTGAACCACTGATCCATACCTTTCAGGTCTTTCTCTAAGAGCAAAAGTTCAATCATTTGATTTTCCTTATAAACACAAAGGGTTTAATTTGAAAGAAAAGTAAAATTCAAAAGACAGATCTACATAACCACAAAGTGTGGTCAGGCTGTGGTACTATCTGTTCTCTTTAAGGAAAGCTTCTTCTTCTCAAAGCACACCAGTGGTGAGCAGCTAGTGACTCTTATCTTGATGCTGGCTTCAGGATGCACTCCATGTAAAACACATGGACTTCAGCAGTTCTAGTAGCTTGAGCTCCCCTGACAATCCTACTTAGCATTCATTTCTGCAAAAAGTGGAATTAAGAAATATTAGTCTAGAAAGTTTAGAATGGAAAGAGTGGATCAGAATGTGACTCTAATCAGAGATTTTTCCAGTACTGAAAGCTGGTACAGGTGACTTCTAAAATTGGTACAGATTTTATAAAAAAGGCTCTAGAAAAGTTCTAAATATTGCAAACAAGGAATACTGCATCAAATCTTTTAAAATGAGGATCTAAAGCACACAAACATTTCAGAAGATATCTGTTAAGATGAACACACTCAAAAAAAGTTGCAGGTAAAAGAGGTTTTGCTGGAGATAACAAAACTATCAAGAAGTCTGACAGAAAACAATTTCTGTTCATATTTTCACCCATTTAGCAGAATGGGCATTTTTATGTTAATAGTGAAACAACAGTGTTACTATTTTATCACAAAGAAAAGGCATTCCTATATCATATTAGAACAACTTCAAAATTCGGATTGAACCATATTTATCATTCCAGTTGATGCAAAGTGGATTTAGAAGCTAGAATCTGTCAAATAGTTCTCCATCTTCCGTATTTTATCAGTTAAGTGCAGTAAAATGATAAGTCATCTTAAAAGTGCTGTTTGGGCATACAAACACCAAAACAACAAAATAATAAAATATTAAGGAAAAACATCCTTATGTAGAAGATGCTATTCTGTATTTTATAGTTCATTCTATCATCTTCAGTGATCTGTTGGCTGAAACGCTTTCCTTCTATAATTTCTGAATAGTTATGATGCTTTTAGGTTTTATTTTCAAATGAGGGATGATCTTCTCAATCATTGTTTGTTTGGGTTATGTAGGAAATGGTGTTCTGTATACCTTCACTTGAATAATCTTTCATCAGACAGAATGTGGCATTTATTGCCTTCAAACAATAGCATTTATTTAGCTCCCAAGGATCTATTTGTATCTATCACACAACTGACAAATAACAGGCAATTTATAAATATAAATACTCAATTTACTGCCACAAAATCACCCTGAATTTGGTGACCTTTTTTCAAGTTAGGTAGATATGCTAAAACATCATTTGAAACAAACAGGCAGTAAAGATTAAGTTCTTTGCAACTGACAGGAATCTCCTATATAAGTCATAATTTTGAAAATTTTCTCCTTCATGCAACAATTCTCTTGATTATTTGGTAAAATCCTTAGCTGAATTAATTTTAACTCTATGTGTCAAATCTGCTTTTTTAAAAATACCTTCAGCATAAGAACTTAAAGTAAGTTAAAAAATTGAGTATTTATAACACTCTCTTAAAAATACTTCGGAGTATCAAAATATTCCACTCACATTACTGAAGAATTAATTCCAGATTTGATTATGACATTAAACAGATATTATTAACTAAAAGAATTTGCAATAAAAGAATTGTGAAAAATTCTAGAGACTTCATCTTTTAACTGATAGTGCTCTCGTGTTCTTTCTTTAATGTTCAAAGCACATATACACACAAAATGAGAGCATTTTGCTAAGCATTTAGCACAGTGTCATTTAACTTGTGGTCGCAAGTTGTGGAAACACGGGAGACCACCACTGATTTTCACAGGATTAAATAAATACAGGGCTGAGGTTGTAAGCAGCTTTCAATAATGATAGACTTTTCAAAACACTTAGGGAAAGGAAGAACCCGCAGGGGAAGCACTTAGTTACCCTTTAATACTATCCATGCATGAAACAAAAGTTGAACCAGAAGATCAGAAGTTCCCCACATTGCTGCAACTGACATGATTCTGTGTGAATGCCCTTTCAGAAAGGTTAGGCATTTACAAACATAAACTGGTATTAGAACTGTAGAAACAAAATGGTGATACGAAGACCACAACACACGTAAGAAAACCAAGACAAACATTTAATCCCATCTTCAATTTAGATGTTTCTATATTTCTACATTTGAATGAGTTTGTAGAAAGTTACCATTATATGAACTACTTATTAGTTAAAAGTAATCTATTTTATCCCATGAAATGTAAGACATGTACTGGGATATTAACCATTAACTAAAAACAGTAATGTTTTTACCAAGGCGATCGCTTAGATTACCTACCTGTGCCTTTGTAATACTTGGTGCAGTTACCATATTCGATATCCTCCTTTTTAATATCAAACTGAGGCAGAGCAATTTTCTCCAGCTGTACAGGATCTCCAGACTGCCAGATAAACCGTAAGTCATCAGTTGTGTAACCAACTACAAGAACAAAATAATGATAAGTGTTTAAAGAACCACCTCAATCAGACTAACCTCCACAAGAAAATCTAGCATATTTGTACTATATTTTTTCAGCGTTTTTCTTTTTATTTCCTTTTCAAATAAATAAATACAAAAATTAAATAAGCTGAATTTTTATGTAGGCCTAAATTAGGCTTGGTGGGTGGAATACGACAGTATCAACAATATAAGGCTGACTAAGAGGTGTTTGTTACAGTGTACACTGTTTAAATGAAAAAAGCAAAGTTCTATTATCCATAGCTTTCAAGCCTCCATATTCATTCCTACTCTACTTCAGCAAAACATGAAAAAATATAATGAATTTTAACAATACTCTCCATTACTCTGACAAATCTTGAGCTTGTGTAAAACAAGCTCTCTGGTTATTTGTTCAGACTAAAAGCCCTGGTTCATGAAAGCATTGCCATTCAGGAAATACTTGATCAGGAATTTGAGCAGATGTGTAATCTTACAGAAAACAGTTCAGTGTCTTCATGGCCTTTTGAATATGGACAGATTTCAGCACACTTCTGAGTTTCTAAATCATGATATACACACCACCACAAAGTGAAAGGCAGAGAAAGTTAGCCTCACAATATTGAAGGATAAAGCAATACTGAATAAACATGTGTCGTCAGAATCATGATTTTACTTGCCAATTTTTTGCTACATTCTATTTATTAAAGATTAACTTAATTCAAACTGAGATAATATGTGTTAGATAGGAACAGAGATGAGGAAATACAAAAAAGATGGAGTTGGAATGCAGCCTTTTGCAGTTCAAAGCCCTTAAAAATGTTTGAACAGCCATTCTTTTTCTGGAGGCATTAGTTTTTTTAACATTTTAAAAACAGCTGATTAAAAAATTGAAACTGTTCATAAGGTAATGTCTCTATGATTCACAACAATGTAATAAAAATCAAAATGTCTCAAATCCCCATAATGTAAGATAATATCAAAAAAATTAGTTGTTTTAATGCTTCATTCGTAAAACCAGTCTCACCCCCTTCCAACACACAGCATATCACAAAACTGCCAAGATCTCTTATGATAACAATTATTGGAGAGTGAAATTTGTGTCTATAGAGAATGTGAAGCGCAGCGATCATAACTGTGAATATGAGAACATCTTAGTAAAAACTGGTGGCCTTTTTGGCTTATGAAATCTAGCAAGTAGAACCAAAATACTGATTTGAAAATAATCTAAGAAGAACAGAACTACCAAATGCTGAGAAAGAACTGAAGGGGCAGACAGGAGATTGTGGGTACCATTCATACTTCTGACAATGGAATTAAAAGATAGAGGAAAGTTTAGTGCACACTGTCTTTCCAAAGAAGTAAATTCATCCTGAACTTAAATATATTAACTTAGCATGATTTTTTTATGAGTAGTACATCCTTGAATATCAATATTGCAATGCTGGTGAAGCAACGCGGAATGAGAAATCTTGAGCTAACTTCCATTAGTATCACTGTCTAATTCCAATTTAACCCCATACTGATTTGGATTTATTCTAAGAGTTTACTTCAGCTAATGTACATACCTAGTAGTAATGAGAGAAACTACTATGTATGTATTAATTCTAAAAATAAATGCCAGAAATTAAAAACTAAACTTTAGAACTCTATTATTATTATATTATTTTTATTATTGCTACCACTACTACTACTACTACTGCCACCCTTGTCCCAGTGGGATATCCTGACCAACTTTGATGAACCTTGTTCTTTCTTCGCTTGTGACTTCCTTTCCCTAAACTCACCTTCCCCACCAGATCAGTTGGAGTAAGAGCTCAACAAGTTTTTGCGTTACAGCAGGAACTGGCTGGAGAAAGGCACCTTCCTTCTCTCTGCTCCACACTCACCCTTATTCAGGAAAGCAGAATTACCATGAAAGTGGGATCACCAGGGATCAAAGGGTGTAGCTGAGTAGGTACTTGTGTACTTGGGGCACAGGAAAGAAGATGAGTTTCAGAAACATCTTGTCTGAAACTTTCAGCATGGCATGAAGCCCTTCAGAAATGGGACCTGTCCACCCCATCATAAATCACTTGGGAACCAGGGCAGGATTGGTAAGGAATAGACATCTGACTACAGCTACAGCACATCTTGAAACCACTCTGAAAACATTTCATACTAAATGATCTCATTGCTTTGGCATCAAATACTTTTCCTTTGGTACCACATCGAAGAAGTTTCAAACAATACCATGCATCATCAATGCAAGGGGATAAATTGTGCCCCAACAACTTCCAAAGCAGCACAGGCTGTGGGGCTTAAAACTACCTTGGGAAACCATTCTTTTTTTCCAAAAGATATATGTTTCCATTTGCCTAAGTTTATTGTAAATGTTTTTAGAAAACTCCCCAGTTGTCATTATGGTTGATAGCAAAAGCTAAAACCAAGAGTGCTCAGTGCCATAACTGTAAGAAGCATCTTTGATAGGGAAATGTACATTGGTAGAAACCAGTGCACATCAATTTCACGATTCATTAAAATGTTAACATGAATGATACAGAATTGATAATTTTTGTTTGATTTTCATGCATGCCTAGAAAAGAACTGTTTTTCTGCTCAGAATAATTTACATACAGCTTTCCAATTGCATCTTGCAGCGTTGTGTATCCATAGGAAACAAGGTCAAGTCCAAAGGGCATGACAGAGTAATAGACAACCTGAAAATATAGAAATAGTATTTAAAAACAGTGTGAGCTGCCATGTAAGCAGTAGATGGCCATAAGAAAGAAAAAATCACAGGTATATGGTTTTCATCTTCTAAAATAGCAGAAACAAAATTTAAAGTTATAACTGACAGTTTGAAATGAGAGTATAAAATAAGAGAATAAAACTTTATGGAGGACTTTAAACACATAGTAGTTCACAAATTAGAGAACTACTAATACAAGAAAAAATACATATAGGTCATAAGTATAACCTAACCAAATGTTCCTACAGAACAGAGTTCTGTCTTCAGCAGTGGCTAATGGCTGACTCTTAAAAAAGAATATGATACTTTGACAATCTGGAAATGATATTTTGCCAGACATCCAGCAGCATCCTAAAAGTTGCACCTCAAGGACTCCTTAAATCAGAGGTGATGCTCCACTATTTATGGGACCTCAACAGATTTTTTTTGTCTCCAAAAAGTTGTTTTGCTTCTGGTTGATTTCTGGAATCTATGTGTCCTGGTTTCAGCTGGGACAGAGTTAATTTTCTTCCTAGCAGCTGGCACAGTGCTGTGTTTTGATTCAGTGTGAGAATAAGGCAGACAACACATTGTTGTTTTGGTTGTTGCTCAGTACTGCTTACCCTAAAACAAAGACTTTTCAGTCTCCTGTGCTCTGGCAGTGAGCAGGTGCACAAGATGGGAGGCAGCAGGGAAGGGATGGTCAGCAGGTGTTGAGCAACTCTATTCTGCATCACTTGTTTCTCTTGGGTTTTGTCTCTCTCTCTCCCTTTCTTTTTTATTACAATTATTATTAGCATTATTACTACTATTATTTTCATTTACTTTGCTTCAATTGTTAAACTGTTCTCAAATCACAACTTTTATGGGCTTTCTTTTCCTGCTTCTCCTGCCCATCCCACTGGGGCTGGAAGGGAAGGGGAAAGTGAGCAAGCAGCTATGTGGTACTTAATTTGCAGCTGGGGTTAAACCATGACACCATGTAACCTTTAACATGGACAGCATCTTGCAGCAAAGAACACCATAGCTTAGCTGCAAACACTCTAATAATCTCCTTTTTATCTATCCTGAGTCTGTTTCATAGTTTTTTTACTGGAAAAGAAAGTAAAATATCAGTGTCCACCTGTTTTCTCTGTGCCATTTGTGATTTAGAGATCTCTATTCCACCACTCAATAATCTTGTTTTTCCAGTGTGAAAAGTTCTGCCTTGCTAAGCTGTTCTGTACCTTTGACCATTCTTGCCTCCCTTCTTCCCAGTGGGAAGACCAGAATGGCACTTGGTATTCAAGATGCAAGTATAGTATTCCTTTATGCAGTGGCATAACATACTCTTTAATCTCTAATACTTCTAGAATTCAACTCACTTTCTCAAAAATACTGAGCTGTTAGTTGACGTTTTAGAGAACCAGCCATTATTACTCACAGATTATTTTCTTATCTGATAACAACCACCTTAAAACCAATCAGGTTTTATGTGAAGTTAAAATAATTTTTTTCCTCATGCATCACTTTCAGTTATTTCCATTGAGGTTCATCTCATACTTTGTTTCCTAGTCATTAGATTAATTCGTGGTTCTCATTGTTGTCTCTTACGTTTACTGTTCTGTGTATTGTGGTATCAGCAAAAGCACCTGCAAATCCAGATTTCCAGAGCACAAAACCCAGAAGAGATTTTTTTTTTGTCGGACACTTTTGCTTACTTCCTCTGATGCGAGCACTAGCTGCTTATTCCTGCTTTTAGTTTCCTAATTCTTAACTATTTGTGCAAGAGCTTTCTTTCGCACAGATTTTGTCATTCAAGTATTTTGGTAACTGGAGATTCTTTCGCTTATACATGATAATATCTTTGTAAACTAAAAATACAAGACACAGGTATTATATATTTTTAAAATATCACCAAAGCACAGTACCTCAAAAACCTATTCTTATCTGCATATGTATCATCTAAGAACACAGTGTGTTATTAAAATAAACAGCATATTTTTAGAGGATGACATTAATTTAAAACTTTATTGAATTGAGTTTTGTTACTTGCAAGTTTTCAGAGAATAATTTTTCCATCAGAAACACTCCTATTAGTATACACTCAATATTCACTAAGCATTAACCTAACCAACCGAGCTCATTCATGAATAACTGCAACTAGGAAAAAACGCTTGAAAAAGGCTTCAGTGTTTCATTTAACATTTGCTGTTTCAAATAAGAAGCTTTTTTCAGAGCTGAAAGTGATTTTCTATTTTGAAATATTAATTTCCACACAACTCAAAACGTGCTACAGAAGCAACTGAAATCAAAAGCAGGACCTTCAGAGCAAGCCAAATGGGCTTTGATTGCCCAATGTATTTTCTTTTCTGATCACTTTCAGCAAAAGTCTTGAGATTGACTTTTTTCATCCTGATTTGACATGGGCAAAAAAGAATGCAGTCTCCCATCTTGTTTCTCTTTTCTATCCATTCCTAGTACAGGAAGAAATATCTCATGTGACCCTGACTTCTGAAGTAGTACCCTCTTAAAAGTAAAGCTACAGTATATTTAGATAATCATTTTTACCTCTATGAGGGCAATATATTCCAGTTCACAGCAGAAGAAAATTCACTCGCTGTTAGGGAATTGAGCCTAATCTCTACAAATCATTGGTTCTATAAACTCTCCATATCTGTAATTCACTATGACATCCTTTTTAGTCAACAAATTTGCTGTTTTCCATGGATGACCATCTTTGTACCATTGTGTATACATTTGATAAACCAAGTCAAACCACAAAAAAGTATATCTTAATTGTAATTAAATTGAATAGTATTTTGGGGTCTTACTGAAAAAAACCAATATCCATTCAGGCATAGAACTTAATCAGGATTATTTCACAGTACTTTTACAAAATATTTATAGTCACAAATTTTGCATTTTTTGCCTTTCCCTATACCTTTAGTAAGTAATCATCACTTGCTTTAGTTAATGTAGAAATTCAAGTGGTGTGAAAAACATGTTCTTTTGCTGAAGGTTTTGTTTTAGATACCTTAGCCACACCATTATACTTCTAGGAGTCCAAGCAATTATCAAGGGGGTTTAAATTTTATTTCCAATAAAACATAAGTTTACTTACTGTCTTAGCCTAACATGATATAGAAAAGTAGATATACTTCAAATTTCTTGTACCTACAGTTCTATCAACTGATATGATTTAAACATCTTCATCTAATTTCTTTACACATATTTAATTTATAATAATATGGTTTACAAACTGTCATATAAATTTAAATATTAGTAGCAAGTTATATAATGTTACTAAGTCTAATACAGCATGTGTATTTAATATAAAGTCATTAAAAATAGTAGAAATACGTAAATAAAATACCTCATGCTGACTAGGACATCTCCATCCCGAAATATAAAAAGAAGGATATTTTCCTGTGTGACATCATGGAAGTTAGCATTTTTTTCATTTGCAAAGAATAAGTCTGGCTTCCAAAGACACTTGAACATAGTTGGGTCCACTGTCAGTGTATCTGAGCCTCTCCAGTCATTGGGAAGTTTCAGTCTGGGATCATTCCACTTCTGTCTTAGAAAGATATTGACTCTATAATCCTGATGGGAAGAAGAAATAAATGTTAGACTAGCCAAAAGTCTAGCAAAAAACCCCACAGAGAAATAATACCATTCTAGCAGACCCTGAAGAGAACAATTTATGTCCTGATTTTTCTATCAGAAAGATAGCAATCACTACTCAAATGACATTAATGAGTGTTACATTTAATAGACTTTACTTCAAATAGGTAGATTATGTCTCACTCATGTTTTGAATATAGTAACTTTCTTTAAACACAGGACCAAATGACCAAATTGCCGCTCTGGAATCATTTTTGCATCCCCTCAATAGTAGCCCCCTGTTACCTAGGCACAGAGAAAAGCATGCAGCAGTGCAGAGAGAGACCACAGCCTGACTACACTAAATGGCTGCAGGCAGCAGGCATAATATCCCTTCTATCAAGATATCCTGTTGTTGGAACACATACATTTTCAGGCTAATTAATCAAAAGCAAATTTTCAGGTGCCAGCTTCTAAGATAAGAATGGAATTTGTCTAGAGACCTTGAGCTGACCTAGAAGCGAGAGAAGAAGCCTGCAGAAGCTCCGCAGAATACATCTGAAGAGCCTTTTTATAAAGTTAGAAAAAGTTATATAGAAACTGCTTAGATCCAGCAATTTTATGAAATATATATTACTTAATATTTAGCTATGGCTGTGTGTTGTTAGATAGTTTGAGTGCTGTGTGTAAGTTTCAGAATTGTGTGTAACTGTGTGGAAATATAGTCCTGTGTAAAGCTCTTCTTGTAGTTAGTACATCCTTGTGCAGAAGAAGATAAAAGTGTTAATGTAAGCACAGTGGGCCCTTAGTTCTTCTGTTCTGCTTCTTGCCATGATTCCTCAAGTAGCTGTACCTCGTGACGAAGAGGACCATGAAATAAACTACCAGAAAAGAAACCTCCAAAATTAGATGCAGTGAAGTGTTTTATTTAATGATAGAGGTAGAAGCTTCTTAAAGCCTCACTAAAGGCACACTGCAACTGCACCTGTGGAGAATTCAGGTGTCATGACAACTGTGAGTGCCAATTCCAGTTTATTCTCCATTTGGTTAAGTGGCCCACTGATGGCAAAATATCACACTATAAAAGCAGAAAACAGACCAGGTAGATAACAGATTTTACACTACAAACCCAAAACACAGCCTCAGACCTTCTAGCAGTGATCTAAAACTATTTTAGTAACAGGAAAACTGATGCCAGCTTGCAACACGAGTACTGAGGTAGCAGATATGAAAGGAGAAACAGAATCAGTCTCAAATAGAAAAAAGGCTTTACAGAGGAGACCTCCTTTTGAATTCAACAGGACTCTTGCTGCAGGACGGGCAGTAGTAGAGCCATGCTTGATCAGAACCTATTTTTTCTTTTGGGCATTGGAATAGCATGTGTCTCAAGGCAAAACAATACCCTGCATGCCCTTAGTGAAAGCTGTGTGGATCTAAAGGAAAAATCTGACCCAGCATGTCAGTTATGATTTTTCAGTCTTATCTGTAATTATTCTTGCTTTTTACATTTACATTTAAGCCAGTACCTCTTTTTTTATGGATATGTACACTAGGTAGATCACATACAGAAAAAGAATAAGGGTATTGTTGAAATAAAGGTAAAAACCCAAAAGAAAAAATCAAAACACTATATATAAGATAATTTCTATCTCCAGTCTTCCTAGTTGCCTTCTATGGTGTGCTTTGTTTTTTCATAATTGTCTATTAGGTACAAAGCCTCCTGAGGTAAGGTCTGTGTCTTCCACAGTAGTGAAAATACTGCTACTGCTTTACAATTAGAGCAAAATGCTAGAAATCTGTGAGTGAAGGTTCTTACATATTATTTTTGGTTTGTCAATGTATTCTGCATACAAACTAATTTTATGAAGTTGTTTATCTTAGATGTTAATGCCCTATTACACCTTATTTGTTGATACATGAGTTATATTCTGTTGCATTTACTGCATTTACATTCCAAAGACAGTCATGCTAACTTCAACAGGAAGGAGTTCACTTGGCTAAGACCTCATGCATAATAATTTACCCTGTTGATTTACCCTGTAAATTAAAATACAGTTCCCTTTTTTTCCGTGTCTAGTCCACCAGTCAAATCAGACCAGATACTTCTTAATTAAACTATACTGTGTAATATTTTTCCTTACAGCATTGTAAGGAAAAGTGAAGCATCAAAACTAGGTACTTGTTACTTGTTTGCAGTCCATTTTGAGAAAAGGATACATCGTCTGACTCTTATTTACCTAAAGACCTACATTGCCTTGCCAAAGTAAAGAAGAAACAAAAAAACATTGTTAATATGAAGTGACTTTGTACTGGAAGGCTCTCACAGAGAAGCTGCAGAACCAGAGGGAATTCAGGTCATTATCTCATAAAGCATCTTTTCAATTACATGTATATAATTGAAAATTTTCTTTACTTGCTTCTTGCAAAGTGCCCACTCCATATGCACTGTTTGTCTCTCTAAAGAAAATTACTCTAAACCATACAAGATAAATACTGCATGCCATTCATGCTCACAAGCATTACACTATTCATTGTACCAAAGTCAACCTTCCCATAAACAAGTGCCTTACCCCAATTTTATCAAAATAAGATGCCTTCTCAAAGCCACAGGCAAATGATAAGTAACGCCCAACACTTGCCTTCAGTTTCCCCATTCAATAGAAGGAGATGTTTACATCATTGAAAAGCAGAATGCACTAGCAAAATAAGAACTGAAACTAAGATCAGGTAGATGATATTTTATTTCTTTTCTTGCTCTATTACGAATGAACTTAAATACCCCAAAGAATGGGATGTTGTGACATTTATAGAAATTGATTCTGTTCCAATTTAACTCAATGGAAGAAAAATCCCATTAGTCTAAAATAGGTAGGTTCAGGCCTGGACTCAAGACTTGTGACAGGAGTACCTGGAGATGAAGACCACCACATTCTCGAGGCAACACAGAACATGTAGAAGGAAGCAAAAAGACGTCACAATACAAAACTGTGGCTAACCAGACAACAGTGTGCAGAAAGGCTGCTTCTTACATGAACATGAACTAGTACAGCATCTGGCAGCAGTGCAGACCATGATCTGATATAAATCTATTTTGAAAGAAGTCTGCAACCATTCTTCTCAAATTTACACGATGAATTTTAAGATTCAGTACAATTAGATTCAACAGGGGCTGAAGAAGCAGTCTGTATGAAGCACATGGTCTTCCTGCTGTACATTCGACAAACATGCTTTGAATATTGCAGTGTGATTGGCATTTTATAATAAAGGAGAGCCAAATAGCAACAGAAAAGACTGAAACTTAGGGGCAGAGGGTGGAAGAGATATTCATCAGCATTAGAGCTGGGAGGACCAGTCAGGTAGAAAAAAGCACAGAAGTATTCTACAGGGCTTTGTTTTCCCATGTAACTCCAACAGAAGGCAAGTTGTTTTCAAGGAAGTTGAAAGGGGAGGCATTCTAGGAAATATTTCAAATGCAGCCTACTAAATAGCGGTAATGTGGCCAGAAAACCTCCCCAGGCCAGAAAACAGGCATAGCCTATGCATCTCTACAAAATGGAACACATAGAAAATCATGAAAGCCTTTCTACATAAACTGCAGTCATGCAAAGAAAGGAAACATAACAGTGATTTTTTTATAAAAATAGATTTCTTTTATAAAGTAGCAAATCTCATTTTTAAGATTGAAGTAAGGAAACTTAATTTTTGTTTATATACATGAATACTACAAGGATCTTTCTGCAATTTTTTAAAATAAAGGAGAAGGAAGAAGTGGTGATTTGTCATTCAGGCCAGTAAAGAAAGGTCACACTGCAAGTAAAAACCCTGAATATAGATTCTGTAGACAGGGAGTCAGATCACCATCACAGCTAAAATATTATAATCCTGTGGGCATTTATATGAGAAACTCTATATCCCTAGGAATCCTTGACTGGTCATCCAGTTTAAAACAGTTTCTAAATGTGACATAATCACATTAACCCATAAATCTGCAGTATGAAAACATGTGTGTAAAATCAGATGCAAAGTTAGCAATTGTCTAATGATCTAGAAGGAAACAAGTTACAGGACTCAAGATAAAGAGAGCTTACTGGAAGGTAGCTTTGGCATAAGCTCTTCTCCATTTTATCTGTACAAATTCTGATTCTCTCTGTAGTTAACTAATGTTTTTGTTTAGTTTTTTCTAGGTAACTTGCTTCAAAACTGTGTAGAAATATTGCAATTCTTTTGAGTATTCAGTAACAGAACATAAACACTACCCTTTCTAGATTTTTTGTCAGATTTGCCCTTCAGATTTTTCACAAGAGCTTGTTTAAAGCAATACAGGCTTCTGAGCAAAGGATCCACACTATGGGTACTATCCTGCTTTAAACCAATATAACTTCAAATATGTCAATGCTTTTCTATAAAAAATCTCCCTTCTCTCTTAAAACTAAGCAGATTCTACCTTCATGGAAGGTAATATCTACTCTTCTTTGTTGAGGATGAGCCAACTGCCTAGCTAAGAATTCAATTATCATGGGACCAGGACAGCAAACAATGCCTTTCTCACTAGTACTCTACGCATTTGTTGGGCCTTCTACCTCCACCTCACTTCCAGTCATCTGGCACCCATGGTTACTTTTTTCCATACTACCATCACCCAAAAGAAGGAATCATTGCTTTGGTATGGCTATAGCAGGACTTTTTAAACTCACAAAGATTTTGCAAAAACTTATTAATTCAATTATTAGCACCAGAAGTGGCTACAGAGCTGAGAATCATCACAATACTTCATTTACTGAAATATTCAGAAATTTCACACATTTTTGTATCAGTAATGATATCACTCCAACCACTTTAGTCACTTCTAGGAATTTAAGAGACAGTCAAGAAATCAATATTCCTCATTATTCCCACCAATCCCAGTGACAGTGCAGATGTAGACAGCCACTTTCTTCTCCAACACTAAGGAATCTTTTCAGCAGTTCTGATACTCCTGCAAATGTTTCGTTTTCTGAATGCAGGAGTCCCCCCAGGTCCTTCATAGACTTGGTGCCTCAGCTCTGGGAAATACTTTTCCCATGATTTTGGAGGTCCAAGTCTTTTCCTAGCCTAAGGGACCCACTTCTACTGTCTGGTGCATTACCCAGACCATTTGATGACAAGTACCAACCTATCCCCAAGAGAGCAGGACTGAATGCCCACTGCAGCAGGAGGAGTTTCCCATGATACATGGAAGAACAGTTTGACTGTTTATTCTGTCAGTGCTGCCTGTGATATATTAAGGCCGTCTAGAAGCAATCCAGATTTCCCATAAACATGTCTAGCTATCATGGCGATCAGTTGGACATAGAATCTAAATAAAAGCATAAATTAAAGTCAGGATCATGTTTAAAGTTCTGATATATGGAGGAGAATATGACTTATCTTACAGAATATCCCAGTAAATATGTGAGTGACCCTATCAGAAAGCCAAAGGCAGGCATATTTAATTTTTTTGGAGGGGGTGAGGGAAGCACACCCCCTTACATTCATGTTTTGTTACTATTTGAATCTAGGTGATTGTAAAAAAGCCTCAGTAAAAGTCACTTTTAAAAGCATGCAATAAATTTCAGAAACTTCAAAGGGCCATCTGGCCTAATATACTTGACATCTTAGACACTTATCTCACGGCTACTTTCCTGCTCTTCCTCCCTGCCCCTCTTTAAACTTGAGTCCTCTTTTTGTTTTCAGAAGTAAATCTTGGGGCATCTTCAGCAAAATCAATTTTTTTGTTTTAATATCACTTCCCAGTAATGCCATTAGTTGACTTACTATCATTTGCAATCAAATCTGAATCTCTACTTATTGCTAGCTAAAGAAACAGAAATTTCTAGCCAAGCTGTTCAAACACTGTTTCAGTTACCATGTATATTCCACTTTGAGCAGCTCTGAGGTCCCATTGAAATGTCATTAGGGTAACTGTATGTTGGTTCTGCATTTTAAGGGGCACTTACTTCCAACATCAACAGAATGTGTTTTATTTTTTATTAATGGGTTAAGTGTTTCTCTGCTATTATGACTCAGAATACTGCCTTAGTCACAGCATTCAAAAAAGCAGCTGGATTTTTTGGGAACTGCCTCAATGCTTTAGACTCAGCAGATCCCCAAAACCATCAGGTAACACCTCAGAATTCCCAGTCTCAGTGCATGTCTTGGGTGTGGCTTCCATGTACTGGCATGATGCGGTGCACTCCTCCCCTTTTTACACAAAAGCAAAACCCTGATCCAGTCAGAACATCCACAGTTAAATGCATTTTAGGCGATTTTTTGGAAAGTATTTATTGGAAACACCATCACAAAAAAGATCTTCAAGTCCCAAGATATTGGAAAGGGTCTTGCTTAAGTGAATCGTATTTGGAAATTTATTTTATTTCCTGAAGAAACAAAATAAGTCAAAATTCAGCAAGAATTTCTTGGTCCTGTTACTGATATGTTGAAATTTTCTGACTAAACCGGAAACACATTTTTAGAAACTTCTCTCCTCAGTTTATCTCCCTCACACAGTAAATAAACAGAAGAGACCTATTCCTTGTCTACTCCTCCTTCTATTCCTCCACAATTTACTTCCATCTACAGATCTACATAAAACAGACAACCTATATGTTTCATCCTTATGCATCTTTTTCTCTCATATACATTCCTAGTGTATTTTTTTGAGTAATACACCAAGCAATCAATATATTAACTCTCAGGAAGACTGTTTAATTCATACTACCAACTGGTTTCTTCCACTGAACTTAATAACTTACGGAAATAAGTGGATCTCTTGCATCTTAGAAACTTTGGATTTCCTTTCATGTAAATCAGATTCTAGAAGTTACACTATTACGTGGACATATATAGAGTGAAACAGATTCATAGGTTTATGGCATAAAGCACAGTCTGTCAATCACTAACATCATTAATTTAATTCTCAGTGCCTACAATCACCACAACTATTTCTACTTTATAGTTAATAATCCTCAGCCTCAGATTTGATTTAATAAGAAAATCTCCACGTGTGCTATAATAATTTCAGTCTTACCATAGTTGTCTCTTGAATTGACCCAAAGCTGTTAATGAAGATGTTAACTGCAACATCAACTGGAATTCCTTTAAAAAAAAATAAATTGTAGTTAGCTGCACAATCTAGGAAAGGTTCCTTCATTTAAAGCTCCTTTATACTGGTATCAGAATGTAAAATGTTTTTTATAGTGTCATACAACTTTATCTTTTCAAGTTATTATAAAGACAATTTTCAAAGCCAAGAGATATCACAAAACCTCTTTTCAACCTAGTGATAAGAAAACAGAAAAAAAAATCTTTAGTCTAGAGAGCTAACCCTAAAAAATTTCACGGACTATATATCTAAATAAATAATTTTTTAATTTCTTGATTTTCTGTTATCACAGGATGCACAAGCCATATAAATTTTGCACACAGTGTCATGGATAGATGCAATTCACATTTCCAGTAGCAGACACTTCTAACTGTCAAGGTTAAAATGATGATCTATCATCCAAATTTATGAGGAGACATTTTTTTTATATTTTAAGAGGATATCTCTTTGTGCAAGTACATAACTGCAAAGTATGAATACAGGCAGGTAAAAATTATTACATCGAACTTTCACAGCTGTCCAGCCTTGGTGTGAGAGCACTGGAAAGCTGCTCCATTTAACAATGGTTACCAATTTGCCAAGAAAAATTTCTAGAAGCCAGCAGCTGTGAAGATATTATGATGGTCTGGATTTTTTATTCTTTTCCACAGCCAGGATTCCTGCAGCTGAAGAGGGATGGTGTGACAGCTGCTACATCTGCCCTCTGTCACCCTGGGGGAACTGATTGGCAGTCATTTAATACGGTGTTAACAGGGAGTTATCACCAAGCGAAGAGAAGTGGCCTGATGGTAGTGAGAACTAATTATGGCCCACTAGTTTTATTTATTATCTATGTGTTGTGAGTGTCAGTGTGTCCCTATATGCAGGTATCCGATCTCATTTACACTGTGACAAATACTTAATCCAGTGGGTTTCTTCCTACTTTCAGCAACAAGAGATACAAGAATATATGAAGACTGCTTTGGAGAGTAAGCAAATACAGTACAAAGCAATACATGCCTCTTCTAATAGCTTGGCTTGTCTGCATAAAATACTTTGGTGTACATTTAATATATAAATTCAAACTCATTCTTGCGGTTTGCCAGAAATGTATGAAAATAAAATTTCACTTTTTTCAGTTAAGCCAGTTTGTTTTGTTTTGTTTGTTTGTTTTTTAAATGAGACTACTTAAATATGATGCTTTTGGTTATGCAATAAGTGTAATAATTCTTTTAATGCCTGATGTATGTGACAGAGCACCCATCACATCACTGGTAGCCAAGACTGTAATCTCTCTTCCAGATTTGAACAGAAAGTGCCATCCAAGGAAATCACTCATGTGCGAGGAACGTTTTAACATGGGCAACCTACTTGTCAGAAAATGTTCTTTTTCTTCCGCCTCCCTGTGAGTTAACATTACATGTCCTCCTTTATCCTTCTGTCTTGATTTTTACCAGACTGCCAGCAGGGTTATCAAAAATATAAAGAAATTCACAACATGCTCCATGATTAGAAGCTGATTATGCAGAAGAACAGGTAGGGAAGAGGCTGGATGTTTATTCTTTGTGACAAAGCTCAGTGCTGAAAACGTATAAATATAGTCTAAAGAGAATAAGAAGCAGTGCACTCGCTGAGAACTGAGTTTAACATGTTTATAAAACAGTTAAATAGAACATTGGAAAATCGCCTCTTCAAAGGCACAATAAAGATTTCAAAATTTTTCACACTAGTAATAATCATGTTAAAATATCTGTTAGTTCTTAGTACACATATAATTATATATGTTTTAAAATGAAGGGACAAATTTATGTAAACTGCATAGTCTGTATGTAATAAAATTGTCTATTTCTTTTTTCAGAAGGAAAATAATCCAATTTCTGGAAAGTGTAACTTACAGCTGTGTGAGTTATCAGAGAGTCTGCAGGCAATATGTATTCCAACCTTTTCTGCATATGTAAGGAAGTCAAACTTGCCTAAATGGAAGGATCCTACAATACTCACTACCAGGGAGATGTTTTAAAGGCAGAGAATGTGTTTAAATGGATTACATATTTGAATTCTCAAAGTGTGCAAGCTTTATAACTAAAATATCTTTAAAGGATTTAATACCTATATGGTTTCCACAGAGTGTTACTGTTGATCCCAACTTTTTATAGTCATCTTAAAATATGTGTATAGAGAAATTCAATGTTCTAATATAGTGTAAAGAAGAGATACTACAAAAAGTCTAAATAATTTGTAGGTATAAAGAAAGATATTTTTAAACCTTATTCTATAAAATCTATTCCTACTTTTAAAAAGTCTGCTATAAAATAAAAGTAATAATAATAAAGCATCACATACTATTATGATACTGAAATCCTAATATATTATCTTTCAGATCAAAAGAGTAAATATCTTGTTCAGTTTCACACTATCTAGGGAAATTTTCATTAAAAACCCCCAAACAAATCAAATTGAGGTTGTGAATATTATCTCCACATAAATTTTCTGTGTGTAAAAAGAGTAAAAGTTAAATTCGAAAGATTAAAACAAAGGCTGAAATATCTGACAAACCTTTGAAATTAGGCCTTATCCTGGGATCATAGCTGAGCAATAGCCTATTCAAGATATTGCTGGTAGAATTAGCAGGTACTCTTGCAAGGTCTTCAGCTGATTGTTGCCTGTAAAAAAAAGTTCATTAGTTACTATCAGACAGGAGCAACTGTGCTCTTAAGCTGAAGAAATTTTAAAATAATACCACAAATGCCATTTCACAAGCAAAATATGTCCATTATTTTCAGGCTCCACATTGTATAGTCTTCCTTTCCTTGAGATGTTTCAGTGTTTTTCTAGAAACTGTTAATAACTCTCCTATATTCTGTTAAACTTGGAAGCAAATAAACTGTAATTCATTAATTGCTCCACTGCTTCCTAACATAAATATCCAGAGGGACACAATTTCTTAATCAGTAGAGGGCAGTCACCTGAACTATTTTTAGTGACTGTCAGATTAGGAACTTCAGTAAATTGACAGCCACTTTGTAGGTGCCAAACCATGCAGAGGCTTTTGTCAGTCTCCTGCTCTCACATGCCAGCGTCAGCTATTCCACCCAGAGCTGGAGGATTTCATAATCTCATTGTCAAGTGCTAATAAAAGCTTTGTTTAACACAGAAAACAAGGCCTTGGACTCTCCTCTGGTTTTGCAGAGGGAATTCAAACATCTTCAATTACCTTGCTGCTATTGTGCTGGGTGTTCAATTAAAACCATTGCTACAATTAAAAAGAACCTGTGACAGGTAAATAGCTACAAGAGTATATGAAACTGAGTGCAACAAGAATCACTATGGGTTCATCAGTCCCTGCCCCAGGTACTTTAAGCACCTAGCAGGCTGACATCATGTAAATGGATTTGCATGTTGTCTGCAGAACCAGTGCACTGATGGTTTCTGATTTCGGATTCTGTCTCACAATGACTTTTCCATCCCTGTTATGACTACTCTGGTGACTTTCTGTCAGTATAATTTAGCAACCAAGAGGCCATGTAGAAATAAAATGAACTACCTATAGAGGTGTCAGTCATATGCATCAGCACTGTTATCTCTTGCAAGCAAATGCATGAACATATTTTAAAAAAATGATCCAGTTTATTTCCTAAATGTTTTCCATAATCAGCACTAGCTGCCATTGATTCTTTTACCCTGTTTAAATTCTTTTTTTCATTATTCTCTTCCATACCACTATCAGTTTGATGGACCTACAAGTTTTTCTTTATAACAGCTCAGTTCACTGCTTTTTTTCTTCTCATCCTTCAATTTCCTTCATGTCCTCTGGGATTTCTGCCTTTTTAAACATTTATTGAAGAAAACACTAACTCTCAAAAGGCTTTTGACCAGATTAAAAAAAAAAAAAGCTGCATGAATATATCGATTTCTTTGTTTTAAGATATCCAATTATACTAGCTCCTGTTCAGCATCTTTCTTATGGACTACTGGGAAATTAATTAATTAATAACTGTCAATGCTGCATGATATCACTATTTGATTGAAAACTAAAGATGAGACCAGATCCTACCCCTTGAAGAGCTTTTATGAATAACATCGCCAGAAACAATCGGTTTTACTCAGACCTTAAGAGAAACAGGAGGAAATGAACAAGATCTGCTGACTTGGTAGCGCTCACTATGCCTTCCCGATGAGATTGAATCTCCTCACTCAGGATATCTCTGAAAATTAAAGCTGCATATCTGTTTAGCTATTTTCTTGTAGTTGCTTGATGTTATAAATAAGGAAAAAATTATGGCAGTAAAAAACCACTCAACCCTCCTTGAAATTTCGCACTACTCATCACTAATTAGCAGGATAAGTATGCACTTTGAAGACAATCCAGAAATGTAACTACCAAAAAGGATGCATCCATGATGACAGCAAAAACTATAACATACAGGAAGAGAAAAGAATTGAGGAGCAGCATTAAGTGGCTGCAGTTATAAACTCGACCCATCTCTCACACTAAACACAGTGAAACACCTGTGGCATGGAACAACCATCTAGGTGAACTAATTGTTCCAGCAGAAGTTATCCAGAGATAAATGGTCTTTCAATAAAACAAGGAAACTTTTACTTTTAGTAACATATGTTAACTTCCATTAGTATGTTCTGTGTACAATAAACCTCTGTTAATTTAATGTTAGAGCCATTAAAAAGCAGTATGGGTTCTAATTCCTTTGAATAATTGATAAATTCACTTTCTAACAATTCTGCCAAGGCTGAGTTTAAAGGTTTTTATATCTGACTTTGAATTGGATCATAATGCATAAGAACTAATTTATTTCCTCATTTGGTCAGGCAGTTGGACTAGATGATCAGTGCAGGTTGCTTCCAGTTGAAATAATTCTATTCTATTCTATTCTATTCTATTCTATTCTATTCTATTCACTTTTATATTTGTGTTCAGCTTTCAGTGATGGCCTTTATCAATGAACAGGTTGCTACAGAAATATCATAAACCAGCTTTGAATGCTTTTTTTGCAGTTACCACTAATTGGGTAACAGAAAAACATAAATATTTTCAATTTTGTAGCAGGAACAATTCAGAAAAGAACGCTCATTTACCTATTAAAAAGACAGGCAAACACTGTACACTCCATTTTATCTGATACAGAAAGGTTCATGGCACTGCTTTCTTCCAGGTCACACATATTAACATCTAAAACATCTACATCAGTCATCTTCAACAACTACATTTATAAAAGAAGACTCTCCTTAATACAGACAATAGGATTTCTTTCTAATTTATGTATGTCCATTATGATGAAATATCAAAACAAAACCAAGCACTAACTAATGAGCAAATTGCCTTTTTTTAAAATTTTTTCTGCTAAACGTTGTACAAAGAAGTTCATTAGTGAAGGCAATAATCTGAACCACACAGGATGACATGGACACATAAATGAAATACAGATGCTCATAAAATCCAATGAGGAAAAGAGGGAAAAAGTCTGAGAAATTAAATGAGTGAGCAACAAACAGCAAAAGAAAGTCAAATACAGCTGAAAGGTTTGTTTTTCTCTTCAAGTAGGAGGAATAAAGCAATAGCTTTGTGAGATCTCAATTGCACTGCAGAAGTATATTAATACAAATATCTGCTCAAGCTAATTTTTCGAAAGCCATACACAAATTGGGCAAAGGAGATTTACTGCACTGGGAAGTCAGTGATGGGAAGAAGGGTGGCAGCACAGCCTTCTGGTAAAGAGTGCCATGATCACATCTTAAGTTCTTGGGTTGTGTTTTGAACTTACAGAAGTGTATTAGTGTGTTTATCCTTGTTTATCTAAAAACCAAGTGAAATACAATAGCACTGGCTGTTTTGGTTTAGGAGAAGGCACACTGGGATTCAGTAATTGCTACTTTTAAAGGTCACTTTGAATGAAGTGGTTGAAATAGCTACTGGGAAAAAAAGCTCTGCTGAGTATCAGCCATATTTTCACTGTGGTCTTTTATAGCATGCTGTCATTGGACCACCATCACTCAATAGCACATATGCACTGAAACATCACAACAACAACTGGATTTACTTCTTAGAGCCTTGCTGATGAAAATGTCCAAATTTCACCTGCCAATCAATACCTCATATGTGCTCCTTGTGACAAGTTAAGAAGTTACAAAACTTTCAGAGTGACAGATGAGCAGAACAATTTAATGAAACAGTGAATGGGATGTGTTAGGTGCTTTGATAAAGAGACTGGGACTATTAAGGTAAGATAGTTACCTAAAACCACAACCACCCCTGCTTAATTGGCCATTCTGGAATCAATTAATGATATAAGGCACATCTGTAGACTACATAACATAAAAAGGATTTGAGCTGAGTTCCACTTTCCCAGAAGAAGTATTACTTCAATGTGCTGAAGGCTGTTTGAGTCCCATATAACAACACTCACACCAACTGAGAAGTTATTTACCAATTTTTCTAATTCAATCTACAATTTTCCCACTTGTAAAAAGCGGATAACTTAGATTTCTACCAGTTGCAGCATGCAATGTAATTTTAATGCATTTATTTCAACTTGTGTTGAATGTATGAGGAGCTGATGGAAAGCATTAAGAAATGGTAAGGCATTCTTCACAGTAATTGATGAGTCCTAAGCAAGATACGGTGAATACCGAAGGTTAAGGCAACAGAAGTCTCACAGTTGCTATAAAAGGAATTTAAAAGCTAAAAATTGCCTTAAAATCATAATTAAGTAACAATAAAAAAATTCCAACTACCCAACACACAAAATACACAAACCCAAAGTATAACTCTTATTTTTTTCTGAATAAAAAAAGGAAATCAAACAGTATTCTTGTATACTCAAAATTATTCTCACTTCCGCAAACAGTGGCCTCAGAAGCCAGAAAGAAAGCAAAGTATGGTTAGTCTTTTGGCATAAGATCTCTGTGTAATATGACTGGCCTCTCTCTGGTCTTTGGGAGGTTATTTCTGGTATCACTGACAAATAAAAGTATTACTTTAAATACTGTATTTCACAGGATATGCAGCATGGTGTCCATCTCCTCTTTCGCTGCAGCTCTACACATTGTATCATTGCCTTTAAAGGACATGATCAATATTTTCCTTTGATGGCAACAGATAATTACTTTTGTAATTTACTAATCAAAATAAAGAAGTTTAGATAAGTAGGCATGCGTGACAAAATGCAGCATATATTACACTTGGTCTGGAATTTATATAGCTCCTTACATTTGTGTTAGGCAAATGTGTCAGAAGACATTATATCTGTATAGGTCATCATGACATTTAATCTCTCAGAGCTCACTGAAGTTACAAGAGTCCTTACCACATGCAGTACTACACCAGGATGACTGGAGAAAAGAATATAAATATTCCATACAAAGTGGGAAGGAAAACCTTTGCATAGTTCTAGACTACTGTCAGACAAATAGAAGTATGTATTCCAACTCACACACTTCAGTTATCTGCAGCAGAATTTCCTATATGATACCAAAACAACAGATTTCAGTGCAGTTTATTTAATCTACATGACAGAAACTGACATTTTAATCATATAACATGGATGAATATATCTGAGAAACATAAAAATAAGTTTAGGGAAACATAATACCTATTATCTCACTGTATATTGTAAGTACAATTTCCATGATACAAACTATCAGTGTTCTGATTTTCAGGTATTTGATTTTCTGAGTGCAATAACTCAAAGCATAAAAACAGGTTAATACAAATCAATGCACACTATCCAATTCTGGGAGATCTCACTGATCTCTAATATGTCAAATAGCTACAATTACAAATGGTGCTGGGTCACATGTCTAGGTAGATTAATTACGATTCCTCCAATGAAAAGTAGTATAATTAATTACATTAAACTATGGAACTCTGAGTCACCGTTTATGTGTCTTCATAAATGCAGTTGACAGCTAAACACCTAAAATTAGATATGCAGCTCCAGTACCAAAATTTGGAGGTAATGCAGTGTGGTGAACAAAGGAAAAGGTTCCTTCACGGCAAATTTTGAAACAGAAACCCAGATTAGGCACTACCAGTTGTGATCTATGAGTTGTGGTGGTGAAATAACTCATCTTTTATCCTATGCTGAAGATAGACCAAAGACCATAGTCTCCTAAAAGGGACATGTAGGCGACCTTCCTGCAATTGGGTGGTGTGAATAGCTCAGTTACTGTTACTACTTCAGTCCTTGTCTATCGGAAACCTCTTAAGTCCAGCTTTGGTTTCACATTCAACATTGCCAGGGTTGGCCACCTTAAGGAGTGTTTATATGGCAATCTGAAGTGTCTTACTATTCACTGCACTTGAGGAAAGCAAGCTGATTCACCTGCCTGCCATAGAAAAGACAGCCTCCAAACCAAGAGAACCAGGCTGGTACATTATTTCACTCAGCCTGAACTAGTACTGCTCACATCAATGTTTCTGTTTCTTAAAATTAGCTTGTTTGCTCCTACTTTAGGCACCTCTGCATCTTGCCAAAGCCACCATCTCCAACCCTTGCACATGATGGGCATCCTGTTGTGTCCTGACATAGCACACAGACATGAAACATGATCAACATCCAAATCTTTGAGCAAAACTACAGAAATTTTAAAAATTATTTCTCCACTACAGTTTCTTGACCCAGTCGTTTTTTTCTCAAATGTGGAGATAATAGATGGATCTGGATAAAATCTATCCACCTTCACGATGGTATGAGTGGCAGTAATAAGAGGAATGTATAAACTGAGATACATTTTAAATTATTTTCTCTAGAACACGATTTAGACCTATAGTTTTCACTGGGCTTAGGTTTATGTGGTGCAATTTAACCTACAGATCCAAGTTTGTTCTCAGTCTGAGACTGTATACAAACAAAGAAGTCTGTTATTTTCTGTGCAATTGTAGTGTCTCATCACTACGGTGTTCAGATTGGAGTAAACGCTGCTCACTGAGAGGGAAAATTACTGAATGAGAACCAGTCTACCACACTTAATTACTGTTTTACAAGAGCTTAGGTTTTGTTTATACAGCTTTATCTTTTACTCCCCAGCACATTTATCCTCTCTGAAAACAAATCCCCAAACCTCCTGGAATGTGGCCCTATCTGTCTGGGATCATGGCTTTCCATGAGAGTTATATGATAGAGAATAATTAAACCACTGACCAACTGCTGTTACTATGGGGCAAAAGAATTTTTAAAGGAACCAGACATGGGCACTACAATGTACTTGTTATCAGAATGACTGTCAGATGTAACTTTCTCCACAACCGAATTCAGGCATTTCTTTCAACATCATTCCACCTTCTCCCATAACCTGTATCAACCCTTCCATTGTACCTACAAATGAAAATGTTCACAGGCTACTAACAGTGTCTTCTACATGATGAGAATAAAGACAGACATGATTCCACTTTCCCACCATTTACATTTTGGGGATGATCATGTATGACAGATAGAGAGGCCATGTATACCCAAACACTTAAAAAATCTAGGCCATGGAATGGTGGAGAGGACCCAAGGTGCAAGACACACTAATAGCTTCTACTTTAGTCTTTATAGGAAGAGCATGTCAGAAGCTGAAAAATAACAAAGAGAAATCTCAGGACAGACTTTCATACACACTCAAACACATCAAAGGCTTTTTCCCCTAGTTCCACTGTCTTTTGTTGTTGTTTTTTAAAAGAAGCTGTTTATTGAACCTTCGCATCTGTGACCTTTCTAAGCTTCTGCCCTGGCAGATGGCACAAGCCTTGTTTTCTGGAGGGCTTAGAGGGCCATTTCACAGTTTCTGAAGTAGCTGATATGCTTTATTAAATACAAGCTAAAATATGACTTGCAATCCTGGGTAAAAAAAAAAAATGTCTCTACAGATATTATATAGTACTTAGTTAATCATCTACATGGATATAAATCTCCATGTGGACAAATGCATAAAGGTGAAGAGGGATGCTGTTTTAAAAGCATATTCTTGATATTCAGATAAAAGAATGAGATTTAGTGACCGAGGTTGTGCTCTCAGCATGGCCATAGCATTAGGGACACTGAGGGATCTTCAGATATGAACACTGTGCAAGTGAACAACTGAGCCATAATAAAACTGTAATTACAGGGATAGCTGTGACGATGACCATAATCATGACTGGTTTTATTAGCTGCTATTTAACACTCTTACTTCTTTATGCCTTCCATAACACTGTAATAGCCAAACTTTCCTTTCCTTATAATTTCATTTGTCTGGAGATCTGGCAAGTAGTCTTGAGTAGAGACCTTCTGTGCTACTAAGGATTGTGGGGATAACAGCAGCAGCTCAAACATTATAAAGCAACTGAAGTATTTATCACAGTGTGAAAAAAAGAAAAACATTTTTCAGCAGTGCCCTTAGAAAAAGCCACAGCTAATTGTCCAACATGTTTAACAGAAACAGGTATTATGAGGAATTATGAAGAAGTTAATAAGAAGTAAATAACAAAGGTAATACAGGTATGGGTAGTGTATGATCAGAAAAGAGATCAAGTGACTAAATCCATCTGTAGCTGTATCAAAATCATCTGTATTCAGTGTATGGAATTTCAAAATACACTTTGTAAACAGAAGAATGTAATCCACAAAATTATTTCTTTTTCTTGAAAAGGTGGGCCTGATGTTTCGGGTTTTTTTAAGCTTTTCCATGGAAACAAAAAGCAAAAGTTTTGTTACACTACAGCTTTATATTTTATTGCACTATGCATCTGTGGAAGCCGATTTCTCAGACTTATGCTGTAAAACTCTCTATTATGGCATTTTAGGCTAAATATGTCAACTTCTTTGTTAGTCAACACAGATTCGGGAATCAGACATAAGTATAATTACTCTGTTTCATGTATAAAGCCTGAGGTAAGAAAGAAAATGATCTAAACATAAGATGTGAAATCCTACATCTGTTCTGAGGAAGCATTAAATCAAAGTAAGAACCAAGTGATTAAGTGTCAGCTTCAAGAAACCCTTTAATAAAAAAGCTGGGAAAAATATTTTCAGAAATATATGAAAATAAGATGGCAAACCAAGCCACTATCACACAATGCACTGAGAAGGAGAGCATCATGAATAATTACAAGTAAAAGCATTTGCTCTAAGATATATAATACAATTGTCCTAATTTAAGAAAGCAAATATCTGTTTATGAGAAAATAATAAACTTTTTATGGGATTTCTAATCAGCTTGTTCTCAGCTTATCTTAATAGTTAATTTCATGCTAGAGGGGCACATTTGGTGAAAGTCTTTTATTCTGGAGAGCCATAAAAGGAAAAATGCAAGTATGATTAGTTTTCATAAAAACAAATTCCTGCTAAAGTCCCAAACCAGTCTTATAGCTATTCATTTCTTAACATCAAATTAAGGAACTCAGGTAGCAACATCAGATTTAGTATAAACCTGGATAGTTATTTACATAGGTTTGAATTTCTTTATAAAATTTGCAAGAAAAAACTGTTCCTTATACAAATAGTAGTGCAGGTTTTTTGTTCTCTTGAGGAGGTAAATTTTAGCTTTTCACATGTTGTATGGAAATAAAAGGCACTAATGTTTACAATTAAGATTTACATTTTATTGCACCAGTAATGAATGGATTAAGATTTTAACTTATAAATGTATGTTTTCATTAGGAATTTGTAACATTCAATGTTATAAATTATGCAAAATCCTATTTCTTGTCTTTAAAAAAGATACAAAGCATTCTTCTGAAATAGTTCTTTTATGCTTTACTAAGAAATTATTAATTCAGACCCTTACTTGACTAGTTTTACTCAACCTGTGCAGTGTCACTTAATTCCCACTCAACAGCATTATGTTCTGGCTTCTTTCTGACGAAAGAGTCTTTACTTTTTTCACATAGGAAATAATTATGACAAGGAGACAGCCTTTTATATAATACAGAGTGTCACCAAGTCAAGAAGTTTTGTGAAAGATCATTTAAAAAACGCAGCCTAAGTTAAGAGAGCATTAGGTATTTCCTTTGCAAGACAGAAATTTCATTGCTCATTCACGAGAGGTGTTCTAGATGCCAGCCACAGAAACAGCAGTCCTGCAACTCTGCTAATTACAAGTGGTTGTCTCTCAAGCTGTGAACTTCAGCCAGATAAGATATTGTTCAATATTCAGGAAATCAAACAAGACTTATTACTACAGGAATTCTAGTTAGAAACACTGCACATACGGTACATCAGACAAATACTGGATCCCACTAGTATTTTTACAGAAAGCTTTAACTGCATGGAAGGTAAAAGTATCACTTTAAAAATTATAGCATTTACTCAAAGTTTTTTCAAGAATATTGGTGACAAATGACATCATATTTAATGGGTACCAAGAAAGAGAACTTAAAAGAAAAACAAACAAAAAAAATCCACTGACTTACTAAGATAAAATGACATAAATGTTTTGAATTCTACTAAGAACAAATCAAGAACAGGGGGAAATGCTGGCTGCTTAAATGAGACCATGGAAGATCTGGATTCAGTTCCCAGCTGTGTAACTCACTTTCCAAGGGCTTCAATGCTGACGTCTGTCCTAGAGCTATGGCATTTCTCTCCTTGCTATAAACTCTCACAGTAGCTCAGACCAAAAGCCTCATTCAGAACTCAACTTAACTATTCAAAGGCAAAAGAATGGGTAGGGCTCATTTCTGATGAGTTATCACATTTGAGACTTCTATCTTGAGGTATTAAAATTGAAGGACAAATCTCATTTTTTAGGTTTGATGTCAAAAGAAGGAAAACATGAACCATATGTCGAAACTTTCTAAAAATTTTGGGTTACAAATACACATCACTGTTAATATTTAAAAATAGTGGGAACTTTAAAAAGTATTATTTGAACAATGCTTCTGTTTGGTCATTCTACCTTTTGTTTTGTTTTTTCTTTAGAAAAAGTTGATGAATGTTAAATAGACAGTTTAATAGTCCATACTTCTTCTTTTATGGTCAAATAAAAAAGATGCTTTAAATTTGGGTTCTAAACAATTTTATTTTTTTCAGGTATAGTGCTTTTCTACACTTACTGGCAACTTATCATAGGCCTTTGATCTTTTCATCACGAATTCTACAACATAACACTAAAAACTGAGCAAGACTGGCCAAGATAATGACAAAACCAGCACATACAAATAAAACTTCTGCATTATTCTATGGATCACAATCTAAAATGTGGTAGGCATTATAAAGAGAGAGTATTTCTAGCATCCAGTAATCACAGGTTTCCAGAACATATTCTGTATTCAGCTGGGCAATCACAGATTTTAATTTCTGTATTTTACAGGGAGATCATTCTGTAAGGGCACACTTTATAGCAACAATCAATCCATCTCCACAGAAGTTCCAGAACCATAAATCAGGGATGGAAGGTGCTGAGCATCTCAGTTCTATTCAACATGAAATAATAATATGCGTAGGACAAGCCTTGTCTTATAACTAGCTAACCAGAAACTGAATTTCAGTATGACAGTTTTGCATCCTCCTTGCTTTCCTCAATACACCTGCAACATGATGCTACACAGCACAGCACTACAGGACTACATTACTGTGTCCCCAGAAACAGCAAGACACTGGGCTGGAATCCACCACAAGGAAAGAAACAATTTACTGTGGCTTAGATTTTTCCTGTCATTAAAACAGAGGACCTGCTGCAGAAGAAACACATTTACAGAATGTATGATGCTGGTCAAGCCCTCTCCCTTCCATTCCCACCTCAGACCCCATTCTTTCATTGGAAAGCATCATCTTCTACTTAATTGCCACACAATTTCCGCTGTTAAAACAGAGCAGGATCGCCATCATACAAAAGCGTAAAAGAAACCAGGAACATACGATGGACATAGATATTGCTTCTTTTTCCCCTTTCCTTTCTTTGAAGACTTCTCTTTGGAATGGACTTCTTCAAGCCATAAGGAGAATGAGATGAAAAATACAACTGCTATTAAGAACTTCATCTTGATGATTAAGGTTCAGAGAAACCTTCAGTCTGTGGCAAAAGAAGAGAAAGAGGTTTATGTTAGTAGAACTAGATATGCCAAAAGGGAACACATAACTAAAAAAGGTGAACAAGTGGGGTTTAGGGGTAGGGTTTTTTGTTGTTCTTAATTGCCTTGGGAAACAGAGTCTGTTGAGGTGTATCTGATATGTAAATGACTTAGGCAGTTTTCTGAGAGGCAAGTGGCTCCCGAAAGTTGAGACTGACAGTAAGGAACATATTCAAATGTAAGCTTGCTCCAGTGTGTTTAAGAAAAGAAATGTGATGCCCTTCAAAGGCTGTTTAACCCAGAATACTCAGAAACTTGGAAACAGGATTCCTCACCAGAAATGTCACATATCAACTGCATTAAACACAATGTCAGACAGTTATCTAGCAAGAAGAACTGCTAGAAGAACTGCAAATCCTCTATGACCTTGCACATCATTTCAATAATCACAGCAATCGTTTCAGTGCCAGTTATGAAAAAAGATTACAAAGATAATTTTATAGACAGAATTTAAACACAACTATTTTGCATGAAGCATTCTTGCTGCAGAGCCAGCACTGAAAGGGCCTTGCAAAGATGACTAAACACAACCTGCAATACTGTGCTTTATTGCATTGTGCACAGTTTAATATTTTAACTTCTCAGGGGCAAAAGCACATACCCCAAAGGCCAGGAGCTGAGTTTGTGATCAGAGACAGCTCTGCCTGATCCTGGTCACAGTGCCACAACACCCCAGACATTTTCCATTTGTTTGGCATTGCACAGATAATTCCCAAGCATTTCCTTGAGCCAATGTAAATCTCGCAGATGCCTCAGAACCTGCTGCATTTTTCACTTCTATTTACTGAGAAATTTTTCGCCATTCCTTTTAAGGGGCAGTGCCTCTCTGTCTCTCCTTCCACCTCCGGGAGGCACTGGGATGCTCCAGCTCCCCCTTCCCCGGGAGCCGCAGCATCCTCCCGCGCCCCCGGTCCGGCAGGGAAAGGTCGCGGAGCTGCCCCTGCCCTACCTGCCCCTCGCTCGCCTCTTCGCCTTCACGGCCCGGCCCGAGGCCTCCCATCCATCGGGCTCGGCACCGGGAANACGCTCCGACCTCCCCGCGCTCAGCGCCGGCGGCGGGCCGGGAGCGGGCGCCGGGCCATGCCGGGGCCCGGCCGGGCGACAGCGCGGCTGCTCGGGCGGCGAGCGAGCCCCTACCTCCGGCGGCGCCTCCGCGGCCACTGAGCATGTGCGGAGTGCGCTCCCCAGTGAGCATGTCCTGGCCCCCGCCCGCGCCGGGCACTGCGGCCCCCGCGCCCGCCCGCACCTCCCGCCAGTGCAGGCGGCGCCCTGGGAGATGCGGGAAGCGTGGAGGGGAGGCATCCTCCCCTCTCTG